>JAZAYU010000029.1:668556-1268556 GCA_038501625.1 Corbicula japonica
CTGGAAAAGTCACTTTCAAAAGAGTCAACTCAACTGAAGAAACATTCAGGTTTTCTATGTCACACGCAATTGTCTCTTTTATGAAAACTGTTGTACCGTATGGGCTTCATACATCAGAGAAATCATTTCGATGTGTTGTATATCATGGCAAATTAATATTGGTATCAGTAAGACACAATTTGGTTTCAAGAAACATCAATATATCACAAGCTGAAACGTTTGGGTCCGACTTAATGTCTTCAAAATGAAGATTAAGAAATTGTGCATTGTGAAAGTATATCTTCAAACGACGTACACAGCGAATATAATGGTCTGTAGCACAACTGTAGCTGACAATCATTTCGTAGACGACTCATTTCATTCTGGACTGCACTGGACACGGTGATTTTTGATGGATCAAACGGCTGCAACAAGAACAACCTGTTCAATGATGTTATTCTGCTCAATGCAACATAATAAATATGTTCTCTCTTTTCATTTGGTAGCTGAACAACTGATTCCTGCATTGTATCTCCTTGACACCTATGCACAGTCTTAGCACAGGACAACTGCAATGGGAACTGGTTGCCTTGGACCTTGACATTTTTGTATTTTCCAACTGGAAACTGTCTTGTAATTTTTGTGATAGGCGTCCAAGATCTGTCTACATCTGGCGAATATAGATGACGACTAGTTCTTCTCAACTCTTGACCAATGTCTTCTGTGTCAAACTCAGTCCATATTACTAATGGCATGTGAGACATTGTATATGTAATTTTCCTAGTTATACCCCCTGCTCCATTAACTAAGCCATCTGCAACATCTAAATTAACTGTCAGTTCATTTCTCAGGCTTACAGCTGTCCTGAATACTTTTGACAAGCCCATGGCATCTCCTGATTAATAAGGAGCTTTTTCTAAAACCTGTTTTCTAACATCTAGTGTTATATCTCCTATAACAATACCATTGGCTGTGTATGTGCATTTCTCTTCTTTGCACAAATTGTAAAGTCGTGATGGCAAAGTTATAGCCAACGTTATGTTTTCGTGTAAAAATCCAAGTATATAAAGGGGCATAACTCCATCAAATGTGACCTTGACCTTGAGAATTTGGCATCATCTCGAGCGTGTCGTCATAAGCAATGTAATTTGAACGTTTGATAAAGAAATATTAAGAAATGGCAAAGTTATAGCCAACGTTAAGTTTTCGTGTAAAATCCAAGTACAAAAAGGGGCATAACTCCATCAAATGTGACCTTGACCTTGAGAATTTGGCATCATCTCGAGCGTGTCGTCATAAGCAATGTACTTTGAACGTTTGATAAATAAATATTAAGAAATGGCAAAGTTATAGCCAACGTTAAGTTTTCGTGTAAAAATCCAAGTACAAAAAGGGGCATAACTCCATCAAATATGATCTTGACCTTAAGAATTTAGCATCATCGCGAGTGTGTCGTCATAAGCAATGTAATTTGAAAGTTTGATAAAGAAATATTAAGAAATGGCAAAGTTATAGCCAACGTTAAGTTTTCGTGTAAAAATCCAAGTACAACAAGGGGCATAACTCCATCAAATGTTACCTAGACCTTAAGAATTTGGCATCATCTCGCGCGTGTCGTCATAAGAAATGTAATTTGAAAGTTTGATAAAGAAATATTAAGAAATGGCAAAGTTATAGCCAACGTTAAGTTTTCGTTACGGATGGACAGACGGACGGACGTACCAACATTAGAGTGTTTATGGGATTCGTGGATTGAGTGCTAGTTTTTGTCCAGAATTACGGGTCAACAAATTTTAATTCAACATTTTGGTGTTAAGGGCTCTTTGGATTAAGAGCCTTTTCTTTGTCCGGTTTATCGAGGTTAAACCTTTTGACAGTGGTAAACAAGTTAAGCCAATTCAAATATACATCTTGCTATAAAGTATGATTAACAGATGACAGCATTAACAAATTGTAGCTTGGTAGTTTTTATATAGGTAAGCAGTAAGAAATTGTTCTGCTTTCTGCCATTTTAAAAGCACCATATTGACAACTAATCTGCTTGACACTTCACATTCCAGCTACTAGACCTGGGTTTTGTGCACAACACCTTATCTTATTGCTGTAAACATTTCAATAAATGTGGTATGTACAAAAATATACCACTGATTAAAATTGTGACCTTGACCATCAAGTCATGGACCTGGGTTATACACATCCGCATTGAATATTTGTGCCAAATTACATGAAAATCCCTGAATGCATCATAATGGACTGTGCACCAATCAGGTCAAACAAATAAATGCTACTTTTTGTGGAATATAAAAAAATGATGTTTAAATAAAAGTTCACCTAAAGCATACATGTTGGTATTCAAATGAAATTTCAAATGACAAGTTCCTTTAATAGACACAGTAAGTTGTAATCATGATAAAATTTAGTTTCCATTAGTATAAACTTCTTACATTTTGAAAAGGTAATGTAAAATCGTTGTTGTTTGTCAAGTTTTGATGCATCTGACCTAGACACTGTTGTAATCTAAGTATGATTTTTACAATTTGAAGGACTTGGTTACTCTGTCTCAAGGTGTATTGAAGACATCTTGGGAACTTTCTCGACATACAAAATAAAAAACTATAAATAAAAAAAACACAAACTCAAAACCATACTAGGTAGTTTTATTGTACAATACCTGCATGAAATTATTTGTGAAAAGTAACATTACTAAACACAAGCAATGCAACACACAATAACCAGTTACTAGAATTTCTGACACAGGGATTTTACAACTCGAGCATTTCAAACTAAAATCTACTGGTTGCAATAATAACCCTTTATAAAATAGTTATTCTGAATACTGCTAATGAACATTTTTCTTTCTTTCACTTGTCATTGGATCCATTGCATGACATGAAAAATGTACTAAAAGTATCTCTAAAAAGGATTTCAGATGAATCTAGCTTAATGAAAGGAAAATTGATTTATTAATTCCATATTTTAGTTATTTATCAACAGGTTTTGACAACCTTTGGTGCCCATCTGTCCCCTCAAAAATGTTTACATAAATACCCATTCGACCAGGTGCAGAACTGTAGGACATCATGTAATTGATTTGATCACAAAAGTGAAAGTAGTAAAACCCTTCGGTAGCTAAATCCAGGACAGTTGATGAGGTATAATTATTGTTAACAGTAAATTCTAGTGTATTTTTTTTTAATGCTTGAGCAGTGAAAACCCCAGGTCAATGTTGAAGCTGGAAAATTCTTATAACCAGTAGTGTTTGGAGTACAAATGCAATGCATTCCTGTTTTTTTTATATAGACATATATGGAAAAATGTTATATTTGAGGAATTTGATGGAAATTCATGAAAGAAAATGGATCAAACATTTGAACAAGAAGGCACTCCAATATTTGTTCTTTAATTCCAAGAAGCACTCAGTCCTCAACCCATTACATAAATGCAAGTAGTCTGTTTTCTCTGAGGCAGTAGTTTGCTCTTTATATATATAAACTTTACTACGGGGGTGAACAGTGTACCATCTGATCAGGATATACACTGTTTACTTTTTAATTCATATGGTTATTTTTTTATACCAAACTGCAACCAGTGCAGATTCTGATCAAAAGGCATGAATGTGCAGGCTGATCTGAATCTACATTGGTTGCAGAGTTAAAATGCGTTTATATGGAGGAAAGGGTTAAAGACTGATTTGGTCAGGTTATGATCAAAGACGAAAAAAATACAACACCGAGAATAGTCTCAGAAAAAAATCAAAACACTCGAGTTTTGAGACCTCCAACTTGCCAGTTGTGTACATATACTGTATATAGCTGAGACTTCTTTGTACTACAGTCTGAACATTTTTGAGAATCTGCTACAAATCTGTTTTTTTACTTAACAAACAGTGAATAAAATATTTTAAAATGCACAATTTTCAAAGGGCTATGAAGTAAGACTGTTTCCTTTGTCAGTATCTGTGAAAATGACAAAATTTACCCTAAAAATCTTCAAAGCTCTGTTCGTAATATTACATAACACAGACCTAAAGCAGTAGAGTTGACATTGACAAGCAGCAAGTTGAATGACCTCTGATGATGCATCCTGAAATATCTTATGTTTGTAAGTTTACTGCAAAAATGAAAAGAAATACACATTAGGTTTTCTCAATGTAATGTTATCAGGTCACCGAGTTAAGGAATTAAGGAAATAAAACTGTAACAAACAACAGTTTTTGGTTGTATACCCAACTTCATCCCCATCAACCCCTGAAGAAATGTTTGTTAAGTGTTTTGGAATTGAAGAAATAAAAATGTAATAAAAATGATAAAGGTTAGGATAAGGGAAATACCTCCCCACACCCACACTAACTCTGCCCTAGATTTTTTTTTGTGGTAAAATAACTGCAAAAAGTGAACTTTAACCAAAAAAAAACTTAATAAAAATTCTAAATGACAAAATGGAGAATAACTATGACAAAACACAGTTATGACATAACCTCATTAACATTTTTGGCTTCATTTTATGCATCAACTGTGCAAATCAAAATAATTTTTTTTTCCAGTTAAAGATTGAAATATATTTTACTAATCAACTCAAAAATTTAGCAACTTAGTTACAGTTTGATCTACATTTTTACCGCATGAAAACCCAAACCAGCCCATTACAAGACACTGTCACTGCAATGGCACTTAAACAATCTTTCTGTCCTGGAAAGATTTCTTTGTCCTCTGAAAAAGTTCTTCATAGTGTTTTGGAATTGAAGAAATAAAAATGTAATAAAAATGATAAAGGTTAGGATAAGGGAAATACCTCCCCACACCCACACTAACTCTGCCCTAGAATTGTTTTTGCGGTTAAATAAAGTAAACTGAAAAAGTGAACTTTAACAAAAAAAACTTAATGAAAATTCTAAATGACAAAATGGAGAATACCTATGACAAAACACAGTTATGACATAACCTCATTAACATTTTTGGCTTTATTTTATGCATCATCTGTGCAAATCAAAATAAATTTTGTTTTTTTTTTTCCAGTTAAAGATTGAAATATATTTAACTAATCAACTCAAAAATTTAGCAACATAGTTACAGTTTGTTCTACATTTTTACGGCATGAAAACCAAAACCAGCCCATGACAAGACACTGTCACTGCAATGGCACTTAAACAATCTTTCTGTTCTGGAAAGATTATTTTGTCTTCTGAAACAGTTCTTCATATAATCTTCAATTTCCTTTTTTGTCCATGGAACCCTTGTGACTTTTTTCCTAGACCGCTACCCTTTCATTCTTTGTTTTCTAAATCATGTGGGACACCTTTTTTTTACAGTTTCCCAATGCCTACGGCACAATGAACCATTACAAGACCTGCTCCTGGCAATAGCACTTAAACAATCGTTTTGTCCTGGGCATGACTTCTTTGTCTTCAGGTCTAAAAAGTCCTTAAAATAATCTTCTATTTCTTCAATTTCCTTTCTTGTCCAAGAAACCCTAGTCACCTTTTTCCTAGACTTTTGGGGTGGGCTTTCTTCAACTGGCATATCCGAAATTCAAAAGCAAAGACTAGTCACTCCTATATTAAATATATTAAACCAAACATCTAAAACAACACTGCAGTGCAGAAATTCCCATTGCTAACATGTACCTTATATGTTTATTTATAATGCGTATTACACAAAAAAAATGCTTTAAATGCAAGATTTTCTTGCTTTTTCAGAAAACAACAATCTTGACTATCATGAAAGTTATATATTATGAAACAAACTTACATATTACATACATAAAACAGAGTTATGTATCAATATGAACGAAAGAAATTTAACTTCTTTTAGTTTCTCTCATTTTGTATTTAGCCAGTACCAATCTTGAAATACATTCAAATTTCAATGACTTGAAGTCCCAAGGGACTGACGATTTACTTCGAGTTATCGCAGCTTTGACTTCTGTTACACCTTTAGAGTTTTAGAAACGACATGCATTATTACGGCACCATACAGTACATAGGTAACAAAAGTTTGCTCAATAAAACAAGATAATTATTTTTTCTAATGTGTGTACAGCTTAAACCAAGGAAGTTTTACCTTCTTCAAAGCTGTCAGCATCTTCAGCATCTTCAGAGAATGTTTTCACTGGGTTACATGTACTGTCTTCATCTTCTAGATCTGAAAACAGTCAACAATACTTGGTTATTGGGATTGTTTCTAAAAACAAACAAGTCTCTGGGAATCAATGGAACAATTTGTGCGATTGTGGGGGGATATTTACTCTTAAGTTTAATAAAAAAAAACCCGAGTGAATACAGCCACAAAATATGCCCATCATACAGCTGATATTGCTAATTTGGTGAAGTTTTGTCAATTAAAAGGCTTAAATACAGAGCAACTGGGACAATCTGGCTAGTTATCAAACTTATCTGAGATATTATGGCCCTAAAAATTCTGACCAAGTTTGATGAAGATATAATAAACACATTCAATGTATGAAAGCAGACATAGTTAATTTCACGAAATATTTGCAATTAATGTGCTGTAACCCTATAATATTCTAGACCGGGGCCATCTGGCTGGTTAATGAACTTGACTAAGATATAATGCTCGTAAAATGTTTGACCAAGTTTTGTGAAGACTGGATGAGTTAAGAATGTTAAAGAGACTGCATTGGTCAAATAGGAAACAATTAAAGGGCAATTTATCCAGTGACTACTAAAGTAATCTAACAAGTTATCAAACTTAGCTGAAATATTATGGCTACAAACTTTCTGACATACGTGTAGTCTGCTGGTGATGATTAAAGTGTACTTGCTGAAGTTAGAGAGCGGACAATTTTCAAGATTTGTGGAATCTGCCTGCACGTATCTGATGGGGGTTGGGGGTACTTTGATCATTTAGTCCAGGGTTGTCACTAGAAATATTTTGAGCAGGCTCAATTGACTATTGAGGAGGCCAGACTTTAACAGTGCCGAAGCAATGCTAGGGGGTCCGGGGCATATTCCCTCTGCAAATTTTGAAAATGTAGACTTTAAATAGTGAACACTTATGGTGGTATCATTTGTCACAATATACTGATAAAGCTGGGGGTAGTGTGGTTTCCTATTTTCATAAAATTTCATGATATTTAATAATTAAAACTATTCTTATTACTTCAGATATCATTTATAGGGCATATAAATGTTACATGTTAATCCAGGAATTATACAAAAATAGAAATATGAAACAATTTCTCTCACTGAGTGTAGCCTTATTGCCGGGAATCCAAACTTCCAAATTATCCACTATAGTATTAAACTACAGTCACAGGAAGGTTGTCTATATCAAGGTTAACAATGTCTTAGAATTTAGTTCAATAAACTTTACTAGAACAATAGCAAAACATGTTTCTCCCAGTGACTACAAAAGGAAAATTTGAAATTTATGTTTGCATTGTTTATAACTATTGTTCTAGTAAAGTTTATTGAACTAAATTCTAAGACATTGTTAACCTTGATATAGACAACCTTCCTGTGACTGTAGTTTAATACTATGGTGGATAATTTGGAAGTTTGGACTCGCGGCAATAAGGCTACACTCAGTGAAAGAAATTGTTTCATATTTCTAATTTTTTATAATTCCTGATTGACCTGTAACATTTATTTGCCCTATAATTGATATCTGAAGTAATAAGAAGATTTATAATTATTAAATAACATGAAATTTTATGAAAATAGGAAACCACACTCCCCCCAACTTTAACAGTATATTGTGACAAATGATACCACCTTATGAACTTTTCATTTTACTCGAAAGTTTGTTTCAAATTTGAGGCGGCCAAAATTTCATTTGAGGAGGTTAAATTGGCCACCAGCCGCCTCCTAATGACAACCCTGTATAATAGTAGTAATGGTATTTGGCATAACAATCCAGGATTTGATGGTGAATTTGTTAAAAAGTTTTTAAGCTGTAGGAGCAGTAGTATTCCAAGTTATGAGCTTGAAGTTTAATAATTAACTACTTGCTGGCAGGTTGCAATGAACACTCAGTTTGGATGTGAATGGCTATTTTAAGGAATAATTATGAACAAAATCTTAAAATATAATCTAAGAAATTTAAAGTACTAACCATCAAAAGTTATATCTTTCAATTCCACACCTGCGAACCTTCCAACGATATTCTTTTCTTGCAATAGCATCAGTTTGGCTATATCTAGTCTTTCGATTAGTCCAGACGTGGCCCTGTAGTGTTGAAGATGAACTTTTTCACTGTGTCCCAAGTGGTTCACAACCCATTTCAGTTCGTGATCTTTCAAACCCATAACCTAAAATAAGCCTTTTGTTTTTACTTGCTGCTTATTCTTAAAAGCTCAGGTAATGTCCATGATTAAAAAGCTTTTTCAATACTGTGTCCAACATAATGTGTCAATGATCTCATAAAGATGGACATAGAAAAACAGCTCTTTAACATGGACAACATTTATTATTGAAGTACCCAATAAAAATGTATTGAGTTATATTCTGTCCATACTTTAAGAGCTCAGGTAATGTCCATGATTAATGAGCTATGTCAATACTGTGTCCAACATAATGGGTCATTGATCTCATAAAGATGGACATAGAAAAACAGCTCTTTAACATGGACAACATTTATTATTGAAGTACCCAAAAATGTATTGAGTTATGTTCTGTCCATAATTTAAGAGCTCAGGTAATGTCCATGATTAATGAGCTATTTCAATACTGTGTCCAACATAATGGGTCATTGATCTCATAAAGATGGACATAGAAAAACAGCTCTTTAACATGGACAACACTTATTATTTAAGTACCCAAAAAAGGTATTGAGTTATGTTCTGTCCATACTTTAAGAGCTCGGGTAATGTCCATGATTAATGTGCTATTTCAATACTGTGTCCAACATAATGGGTCATTGATCTCATAAAGATGGACATAGAAAAACAGCTCTTTAACATGGACAACATTTATTATTGAAGTACCCCAAAAAATGTTAGAGTTATGTTCTGTCCATAATTTAAGAGCTCAGGTAATGTCCATGATTAATGAGCTATTTCAATACTGTGTCCAACATAATGGGTCATTGATCTCATAAAGATGGACATAGAAAAACAGCTCTTTAACATGGACAACATTTATTATTGAAGTACCCAATAAAAATGTATTGAGTTATATTCTGTCCATACTTTAAGAGCTCAGGTAATGTCCATGATTAATGAGCTATTTCAATACTGTGTCCAACATAATGGGTCATTGATCTCATAAAGATGGATATTGAAAAACAGCTCTTTAACATGGACAACATTTATTATTGAAGTACCCAAAAATGTATTGAGTTATGTTCTGTCCATACTTTAAGAGCTCAGGTAATGTCCATGATTAATGAGCTATTTCAATACTGTGTCCAACAATATGGGTCAATGATTTCATAAAACAGCGTTGACACCATTTAAGATAGAAATATGCAATATTGTTTGAGTGATATACTGTCCATACTTTAAGAGTTTAACCCTTGACAACATATATATGCATTTAAAGCATGTGTTGCCAGTGTAGATCCAGATAGGCAGTCACATCAGTGCCACCTGATCTGGATCTGCACTGGTCACATCTTGATCAGAAATTACCTAAACAATCTTAAAGGAAATAGTGTAAATCCTGATCAGACGGCACTACAAGCTGTGATAGAGTAAGACGCACAATTCAAGACAGTGCACGGAACAAATTTCCTAAAAATAATAAGTAAACAATAAAAGCAATGATACTGTAAAACTGCCACAGTCCGAGAAGGTAAACACCACAAACTGACCACTAAAAATAATCAGTAATAAAAAAGTGGAAACAAAATACACATAACATGTTTTTTTGCATTTTGGGAATGGATCCGCTACTAAAGGAATTGGGAAAAAAATGTGGTGTTTTTCATAAAATTGGGAATTTGCAGTACAACTGTAACAAACAACTTTTCAAAATGATTTTTAGAATGAGATTATCCTTTTTATTCATTTTTGTTTCAATAATTATTCTAGACATGTAGTGTGTCACATGGCAATATCTCTAGCTTTCATATTTTTTAAAATGTCCACAATATCTGACTTCTGGACTTTGTTTGGTCCGATTAGGAATTTTTCTATTGAAGATTGGGAAAAATGGTCATTATTTTTTATTGGGAACGGGTCCTTTTACCGGTATAGCGTAATTTTAACACGGCCGTAATAATAACACGTTTTCTAAGGTTTTGATGGTCTCATTTAAAACTTAATTGTTTAATTACGGGAAAGTAAATTTGCACGAAAATTCGTCTATGACAACATTAAATATTGATTAAATGTTTACAAAATTCTATTGCATTCGAAATAATTGTTCCTATGAAATATCTGGTTGTCAAATTCGGGAATATCCGCGATTTTGCGTTCAAAAATGGGCTTCGTAAAAAAACCTACCACGCATTGTTTGAGAAATAAATTCATAAAACAAAATGCGGAAAACTATAAAAACAAATCATTCTTCATAGTAAATCAGTGCTGATGCAATATCATTCCTTTTAAACATATGTTTAAAGCTTAAAAATTGTCACATATTTTTCCGTAATGGCGTCATTTCCGTCCGTTCGGTATAATAACTGGAAGTTACATCGTTTAGACTTATTTAACATTCATTTACACTAAAAGGTCTTTTGGTTAAACAAATTAAAGTAAAGGTATCAAAATATTACTACTAAATAAGATAAAAATAGGTGTCTGATGCCACTCAACAGTTTTCATAACGGTCATTTACACCTGCGGACATCGAAAGAAAATTCACTTCCGGGATTTTATTGTTTGTTTTCTTATTTTGCTTTCTTATTTTTAATCTGCTTTTTTTACTCTGCTTAACTGTAAGAAGAACATTTAAATCAGAGATATGTTGATTTAAAACTATAAAATGTCAATCTTTTTAATAATAACAATTTACACAAAAAATGTTAAAGGTGGATAAACATGAATTTTCATAAATCATGAATTCATCAGAAACATGTTCAAATCTAGAAAAATCAAGAAAGATTGCAAGAATATTGCAATTGTACTTGTTGTTAAAATAAAACAAAAAATATCTGATAAAAAAGTTTTAAACTGTTATCTCGGTTGTTCATATATGTAAATATTTAATCGTCAGCTTTAGCTATAGTGTTGACCATGAGCAATGCAAGTTACAAGTTTATATTCAATGATGTTTTCGATAATGGGGCTGATATAAGATTTCTAGAATTGGGGATTGTTTGCAGTAGTTTAGGCTGGTTACATGATAATTTCCAACTTTCGGACCAAAATCCGCATTAAAATTAAATATTGCTACCCACAATAGGGTCAGAGCAACCTGCTGAACCTCTTCAGGATCCACCGCTGAGACACAATAGGGTGTACATGTTTTTACAAAATCCCCTGGCACTTTAACAAACCAAGTTTTAACATTTAGCAATGATATGCTTGCTGATATTCATCCATTTGGGAGTGGGTGAGAACTATTGTCATTAGAGACATTTAAGAAGTATTTCTGAATTCTAGGGATCCAACTCATAACTTCATGACTGCCATGCCATGCCAAGGATTTTTTCACCACCATTGTGTTACCATAATTATGTAAAATTGCACTGAACAGAGCATGTACAACATTTAATGGTTATACATTAAACTATAGTTTATGGTAAACCACAGAAGTGTGCTTGGAAATATGATTTTAAAATTTATCCTCAGGGATTCATCTAGCTGCTGAATCTCTAGGGTTTTTTTGTTGTTTTTTTTTTCATTTTTATAGGGACCCGGATTTGGATTCTGTCAATCAATGGCCAACACAAACCTAATTCCGGGGAAAAAATGATACTTCAGTTAATATTGTAGTGGTCAAAATAGGCATTTGGGAAATTGTAAGAGTCAAAGGGTCATCTCCCAGGTCAAATGGAACATCTGATTCTAAATAGAAAATAATTTTTTGGTCCCAGAAGTCATTCACATGTTTAACCCTTTCCTGTATAGATACACCTTTATTGCCAGGCCGAACAGTTTAGATCAGATCAGCCGGCACATCCGTGCCATCTGATCAGGATCTAAACTGTTCGCTTATTGATTCATTAGGTTATTTCTGACCAAAATGCGACCAGTGCAGATCCTGATCAGACGGCACGGATGTGCCGGCTGATCTGGATCTACACTGGTCGCACACGCGTAAAAATGCGTATATATCTAGGAAAGGGTTAAGTTAATATGTTTGCTTTTCCACTAGCCTAACTGCATGGACAGTGTCAGCAAATCAGTGATAAAATAAGTAATTTTTCATTTTAACTTTATTCTGATTAATTTTAGAGGATCAAGTGTGAACAGTTTTTTTTTTAATTCTGTTGCCTATCACTGAATGCAGTTAATAACCCAACAATACTGCTTTGTGAGAGTATACATAAAAAGATGTGTTGCAATCATTTTCAGTGATTCCTATGATGGGTATCTTCTTAATATTTAAGTCAGTTATCTACAAATGCATAGAATCACATTAAAACCACCAGAATTTTATGAATACTATACCTCTTCAACAAACAGTGTAATGAGCCAGTGTCATAGGCAGGATTTCCATAATGGAGCTTGTTAAATGGGCAGTCTTATGGTAGTTACATGATAATTTCTTACTTTAAGTCCTAAATTCTTTGGGAAAATTAATTATAAAATATTGCTGCCAACAAGAGGGTTGGTGCAAACCCACTGAACCCCCTCTGGATCTGCCCTTGAATGTGCCACATAAAAATCTAGACTTGATGCCAAATATGTTTAATTTAAAATATCAATACATTTTATATTCAAAATTGTATCCTACATCAACATATATTAAACAGAGACTGAACCATATTAAATAAGAAGAGTGGTCTAGGGGTAAAGTGTTTTACTCAAGATCCTGCGGATTTAATGCTACCATCAATGAGATATGTCTGCAGTTTCCCCAATCCACATTGGGCGCAAGTATTGGTTTGCAACCCAGGAAGCAATCATCGAGCATAATCAACGTTAAAAAATAAGTTTAAACAAAACCATATTAAACTTTGGTAAAAATAATCTACATTTGATTTTAAGCATATGTTGAAAGTTTCAAGTCATTATTTAGAAAACTGTTAAAGAAGACACTTGACAGCTTCAACATAAAAATTTTATAATGGACTCAGCAATATAAAAATTATGTTATGATCACCTAGAATACATGTTTGAAGTTTCAAGTAAATGTCTTTAATACTGTAGAAGAAACCCCCTTTCTACAAATAATGAACTGGGCAAAATGAAAAATATTTTTAATGTCACCAACATGTTTACACTTGATGTAGAACATAGGTTGAGCCTTTGCTTCCATGGGATTTGGCTGTTTTCCAATGGCCAAACAGTGTAGACCCATGTGTATCAAACACCTGAGTCAGTTAAAATGCAAAATGCACTTTAACTTAAATTCCACTGAAACCATTATTTACAACTATTGAATTACAGTACACATTGCATAGATTAACTCTGTAAGTGGAAAATATCTTCATCAACGATGCAAATTTCAGTTTTCATAACATCATTAGTACACAATGTTAATTAACCCCGACAGACTTAATAATTATCACTGATTGTTCAACCCTTCACTTCATGGGATAAAGCTGATATCCCATGAGCAAACAGTGTAGATCCAGATCATCTCACACAACTGTGCCATCTGAGCATGATCTACAATGTTCACTTTTCATTCATGAGATTATTTCTTACCAAGAAGCAAACAGTGTAGATCCTGGTCAGAATTGGCACATTTGATCTAGATCTACAATGTTTGCACATGTGATATGAAATTTACAAGGTTTTAGATTGTGATAAAATGGAATAAGAAGGAACATCTTAACAGATCCTGGCAAAAACATTAACCATTTCTTATGGGTGCTATAACTGTAAGTGCTGAGATCTGAGATAAGATCATTCCTAATCACTAAGATTTCTAAACTATTGAGAGAACAGGACACCATTGCTAGGGGGATGCTGTGTGGCCAGTGATTAATGTATTTGGCTGACAATCACAGGTTTCTTACTGCTCAGGGTATAAGTCCTCCTGAAGTCAGAATCTTTTGTTACAAGAGCTATCAGCTTTAGGTATTCTTCCTTGGTCTATAATGCTGGAGGAATCTTGATTCTTCTTTAACCAGAATAACCTGGAATTCCACACCAAGATGTTCACTTGTAGGAGGCATGACAGATCCAATGTCATTAATCTTAGTATGGAAACCAAGCTCAGACCTCAGGTTGCGCACTGGGCTGAAGGTTATAAAGCTGAGTTTGGAAACCAGTCTCAAATCTCAAGCATCTGATTGGCTATAATGGCGACTGGTCGCCATTTCAGCCAATTAGATGCTTGAGATTTGAGACTGGTTTCCATGCTCAGTTTTATAACCTTGGGCACTGGTTAATTTTGAGATTTTACCAGTCAGATTGCTGAGATCTGAGACTAGTCTTCCATGCTAAGTTTTATATCTAAAAGCAATTAAATCAATGGGATTGCAATTCCTCATCAGCTTAGCTTAGGTGGGACTATACACTTTTGTACATCTTCCAAACAATTTGGAAAAAACTGTTGTTTTATCATTTAATCCCCTTTTTAGTGCTTAGCACAGATACATTTGTCACATTTATGACCAGTATAGACCCTAGTCATCCTGTATATTTGTAGAGTCTAATCAGTTTACACTAATCAATATTCAGTTAAAAATTTTCAGTAAAATGCTACTATGAACAATAATTATTTAATGTACTTGGTTTAGACTGATAATTCAATTTGTATTGAATTGCACCAGTTGTTTTCATTTGCATTTGCATTCTACTTATTAGAATGAGAAATGTGCAGAATGATTTAAAATTTAAGGCATTAGACGGAACATTTCAGTAACTTTTTGTTAGTTGTGTTGTGTACATTGATATTAATCATACTTGACACATTCTAGGATGTTATACTCATTGAAATAGTTTGATTCATATTTTATAATTGCACCTCTTTTCTCAATAATTAATAGCCTTCCTAAATGTATCTCAGGCTTTTTCTATTAATTATCTTAAAAGTTAAGGTCATTTTTCATTGAACTAAAGTCATAAGCCTGATTTCATAAAAAAAATCAAATTTTTTCATGACCAATTCATTATACCCACATGTGTAAAATATATATTAAACAATTACCACCTACCTCCAAAAAATGTATCATTTTATTTTTAATTGTTTTTTATATGTTATGATTACATTTCCTCCCATTTACCTATTTTAAATTTTAAGTGCAAATCCTGATCAGCTGGCACACCTGTGAATTTTCATTGTATACATTTTCTTTCCTTAAACCAACATTTTAAACAATCTATAAACCATCAGATGTAGTTTTACTTAAATTTAAAAAAATACTCTATTGTCCAAGAAAGCTTTAATTAAACCAAACTTTTTGTGCAAGTTGATATAATAATATTATAGCAAATAACTATAGGTGCCCTTTCCAATTGTTATTTCTTTATCTCTGCAGATACCTGATAAGTATCAGAATACACAGGTACAGTATGGTCCTTATCAGTGCCCTGCTGTGTTTATTTGTCACAGCAAGTATCCAAATACTGGTAATTCACCTGAGTGGTGTCAACAGAATTTTGAAAATGTACTGACAGATTTAATTCACAAACTATTTTCTTTCTTTTAGAAGATTATGCTCACAAGACTTTAGTGTGAAATTCAATAAAAAATAGTACACTATAAGAAAAGGTAATTTAAACATTTTTATCACTGAGAATTTGTTGTTTAATGTACCAATTTCTATAACTGCTTAATATGTTTTATCTATTCAAACTGGGAAATAAATTTTATCAAGCAATAAACACATTTGTAAGTCTGCTATTGCAATGTATTTCTCCCAACAATATAGTGTTTGAATGGGCTATTTTTAATGAAACAACAGTTACTGCCATTTTTTGAAGTCTAGATAATCATTACATTACTGCATCTTAGTTTTTTTAATTAAAATATGGCTCTATACAGGAATTTATGAATAAAGAATTATGGAAATAAAGTGCCCAACTTAAATGTCCAAAACTATAAAGTGAATTGAACAAATCATTGCTGAGGAATTTAAGCATTAATGTCAATGGTAAATGTAACTGATAACTAGACAGTCACACAAGAAAAGTTTTACAAATCTCATATTGTTTTTTTTTTCTATTTATGAGTAACTATTACTGGTCTATAGTATTTGTTATAAGTAGGGATAAAACAAGGATCGATTATAATCCAAAATCGATCGTTTCTAGGAGAGATTTTCGATAATTGAGTACGAAGTTTAATAATCAATCATTGGTTTGCTGTTCTTTAAGAGGATCACAAGGGAGATCACTGTATCAGAGCAAAAACAGTGTTGGATGTAATTATGACAGTGTTGTTTTCGTTTTAAATAAGCTTTTGATTATTCTCCCACTAAGTTATTCAAGAAAAAGACTCCTGTACCTGCAGCCTACACCCTATGCTCATATCAGATACGGTTACAAACTAGATGTTTTTTGTGAAAAACGCATGTCTCCCCCCTGCGCCGCTCCCCCCCCCCCCCTGTGACCTTTCAGTTTACTAAGATTTCACAATATAAAACCAACATGCTTCCATTTAGATGATATTTAATTGTGCATGGCAGAATACTGTTATCATAGTAAACATGTATAATATTAATATAAGTAGTTTTTTCTTTACTATAAAACTATGTCTATTTTCCAGGTGTATCTGTGAATTCATCACACAAGCTAAAAGTTCTTAAATTTTTAACAGGCATTCACACCATGGGGCCTTCCTAGTAGCACAAATCTGGATGGGTTTCAGTCGGGTTGTATTCCCTTAACAGTTTAGACTGTGCATGCATGTATCTATTGTCAATTTTTTCCATTCAAATCTAACTCTGCTGCACGCACACTAGTCCCTGTGAGTAAGCCATCCTGGGTTGGGTATTGGTCTGATTGTAGAGTTTTTCATATCCTGTGACATTAGGTGTTTTGAATGCAGTGCCAAGTCCAGCTCCCCAACAGTACCAGGTTCAGCAACCAGTCTGTAATAGACAATTAAATAAACTAAATACTATGAAATTCAAATGAAAAATTTTGATAAAATGTGTTAGTCAGGTGACCTACGGTACATACAGTACTGAAAATTATGAAATTGACAATTTTTCCGATTCCGATCCGGTCCGCTTCCGATCCTAATGTCATCTATAACCAATCCGATTCCATTCCCATTGCGGTCCAATTCCAATTCGATTGCACTCCAATTTTTTTCACTCCAGACAATGCGCTCCAAACGATCTTTACGCTCAAACCGATTCTTCCGATTCCGATCTTTTCGCTCCCCATTTTCGTTGGTCATTAACTATAACGCCGGACAATGCGCTCCAAACGATCTTTACGCTCAAACTGATTCTTCTGATTCCGATCTTTTTGCTCCCACTTTTCATTGGTCATTACTTATAACGCATCTCGCGCTGAATTTACATTTCTGTGACATTTTTCTTATTTGCAGTTTTGTTTAATTTTATTGTTTAAACATGGTGGTTACTAACAAAGTAAATTGATCATTTAGATCTAATTTAAAAATGACGCCTTTCTAAATTTTAAATCAGTTTAATGTTAGCGTTTATTACATTGCAGTTTTAAAATATTAGCGTAAATTACACCCGATTCATGCGGGATTCATGTTAATTTGAGATGAGGAACCCAGCTGGTTTGGCGCAAATCAAGTCAGTAAATGCCTTTGGTGCGTATGCATCAATAAGCAGTTAATAAAACTTACGCTATAGGAAGTAGCATAACATGCAGAATATGGATATTCCATGTCGCGGAAACTGAACATACTTTGATATTCTCCCCGTTTCATACGTGTATGTGATGTTAAAGCTACCTTAATTGCACAACATATAATTAAATAATAAAAATAAATTGTATCACGATACTCACCGCTTTTGAATGTTCAATCAATCACATCAGAAATAATTATTTAATTCCGTAAATTGCGTTCTGTTGACAGCTATGACGTCATAATCGTCTAAAAGCCAGTTGTTACGTTCCAGACGGATATTTCAGCTCACAGTTGTTAAACCACCGATACCGACATAATTTCTTGCACTGATAAAAAAAATTCAAAAATGCAAAACACAGATCCAAAAGCCTTTTTGACGAAGCTGAAGATGAACACCGACAAACATAAAATATAGGTATAATTATATATATTGTTGGAAAAATTTACATTATAACATATTTCTTCATTCTTCTTGACTGTGTGGGGAGGCTGTTTTTTCTGTATGGGGCAATTCCTGATATGCATATTTCACCTTTTTGCAATCTTAAAACTACTTAAATAATACCAGTTATAAATGTCAAAACACCTTTTAATGATACGTGTCAGCTTTAACCATAAAAAAAATAATAACATGATTGAAATTCAATATAACTACCATTGATACCAATTCTGTTATAACACTATATAAATCACTGTAACCGATGTACGTACTTTCCTTATTTAGGCAGTTTTTGAACAATAAAAATAGTTACGCATCTGCAATGTTAAAAGTACATGTATGGTAAATAGCGGGCATGTTGAAGCTTCATTTTGACACCAACAAATCGATTTTTAACAACAAACTTAATGCACCAGTGTGATTATCACGCCGTATTGAAACCCTATGGATATACTATATTTTCCTTATTTTTACTTTTTTTTAACTTAATAAAAGAATAGCTTCGCATTTGCAATTTAAATAGCACTAATAATTAAAGGCGGGCATGTTTAAGCTTCAGTTAAACAACAAGATATCGAAGTTTGGTACAAAACTGAATGTACTTGTGTGATTCTCGCGCGATCTGTAAACCGTGCGAATATCACGGCGCGGGGAAATAACGTTATCACTCATCAACTATATATAGACCCTTTTTACACACATGTTTATTCCAGATATGTTTCAATCGTATTAACACATGCAAGAAGATGATTGAAATCCAATATAGTTACCATTACTACTATTTCGTTTATAAAACTATAACTCCCTGTAACCGATGTTCGTATTTTCCTTATTAAGGCAGTTATTGAACAACAAAAATAGCTACGCACCTGCAATGTTAAAAGTGCATGTACGGTTGATAGCGGGCTTGTTAAAGCTTTATTTTGACACCAACAAATCGATGTTTAACAACAAACTTAATGCAACAGTGTGATTCTCATGCTGTATTAAAACCGTGTGAATATAATATATTTCCTTATTTTTGACTCAATAAAAGAATAGCTACGCACTTGCAATATAATGAGCACTTATAAAATAAAAAGCGGACATGTTTAAGCATCAATTTAAAATCAACATATCGAATTTTGATACGAAACTGCATGCACTAGTGTGATTCTCACGGGGTATGTAAACCGTGTGAATATTACGGCCTAGAGAAATAAAGTTATTACTCATCATAAATAGACTTATTCAACAT
Source organism: Corbicula japonica (assembly GCA_038501625.1). NCBI lineage: Eukaryota > Metazoa > Mollusca > Bivalvia > Venerida > Cyrenidae > Corbicula > Corbicula japonica. The sequence goes on from JAZAYU010000029.1 coordinate 688,009, forward strand.
ACGTGTATGTTCCAGATATGTTTAAATCCTATTAAAAAATAATAAAAGGTGACTGAAATTCAATATAGTTATCATTGCTACCATTTCTGTAATAACACTTCAACTATCTGTAACCGACGTTCGTATTTTCCTTATTAAGACCGTTTTTTTAACAAAATAGAAAAAGCTTCGCTCCTACAATGTCAAAAGCGCATGCATGGATGATAGCGGGATTGTTGAAGCTTCATTTTGACAACAAACTAAATGCAACAGTGTGATTCTCACGCCGTATTAAAACCGTGTGAAAAAATATATTTCCTTATTTTTGGCAGTTTTTCAATTAAATAAATTAGCTACGCACTTGTAATATAATAAGCACTTATAAAATAAAAAGCGGACATGTTTAAGCTGCAATTTGACTTCAACATATCGAAGTTTGATACGAAACTGAATGCACTAGTGTGATTCTCACGCGGTATGTAAACCGTGTGAATAGTACGGCCCAGAGAAATAAAGTTATTACTCATCAAATATAGGCCTCTTCTACACACTTGTATTCTCGAGATATGTTTAAATCCTATTCAAAATAAGAAAAGATGATTTGAATTTAATATAGTTACCACTGCTACCATTTATGTTATAACACTATATCTCACTGTAACAGCATTACATATTTTCCTAATATATACAGGTTTTTAACAATATAAAAATAGCTACGCACCTGCAATATTTAAAGTACATGTGTGGTTGATAGCGGCCATGTTACAGCTTCATTTTGACACCAACAAATCGATGTTTAACAACAAACTTTAAGCCCTCACGCCGCATATAAACCGTGTGAAAATAATATATTTTTCTTATTTTTATCTGTTTTTCAACTAAATAAAAGAATAGCTACGCACTAGCAATATCAATGGCATTTATACCATTAAAAGCGGACATGTTTAAGCTTTGATTTGACACCAATATATTGAATTTTGATACAAAACTGAATGCACAAGTGTGATTCTCACGCAGTATATCAACCGTGTGAATATTACGGCACCCGCGTAATAATCACACGCGTGGTAATATTACCACGCGTGTGAAAATTACGCGACACCGGCAAAAGGCATCAATATAAATAATCATGTCTCTAGTAGACGTAATTTATTATTTTATTCAGGACGTGTAGAAATACGAGGGTTGTCCCATTAAATCGTAGACTATTTGAATAAAAAGAAAACTACTGAACATATCATTAAGCAAATCTCAAAGTTAGTTAAGACATCATTTAGTTACAAGTATGCTGAATTTCAAAGAAAAATTTGTTAAAATAAAGAAATTACAAACCCTTTATTAAACCGTGATAGCGATCGGCGGCGCACATGAACAGTTAATACATTTCACAGTGCCATTTGAACCACAAATTGTTATTGTTGCCTCGATTGGTGATCATTCTGGAATCTATCCGCAAAATTTCAAAAAGTTGCCATAATTTTTGTAAGAGAAGTGCTTGTTTCATTCTAATGCGTGAACATTAACTTCTAATGAAAATCGCGACGTTTGAAGAAGCCGCGGAGCACATTTCGATCATCCAATATTGTGATAAAAGCGAATTGACGTCAAAAGACACGCTTAAGGAATAAAAACAAGTGAAGAAGCATCCTCATATCTAGAGCGTTGGTGTACAAGAGTGGCACTGAAAGTTTTCGCATTGTGAAACGGAAATAATAATCGGAAATCAGGCATTCCCCGTACTCGCGGGACCTCGCTCCGCTAGACATTGTGTACTTTCGGGACCATAGGTCGCAAATTTGAGATCTGCGACGAGATCAGAAACCTTGGCCTTCAACAAAATTCTTCCAAAAGAGTGTTACATTAATTTATTTAATAGTAGGGTGAACAGACACCGTGAGTGTATCGAACATGCTAAAAGAGTACTTCAGGAAGGAGTTACGGCATGCTGTGTGAGCATAGTAATGACGTTGCGACGTGCGCCGCTAGTCGATATGTCGCCTTGTTAAAATGTTTGCAATTACTTTATGAAAATCTATTTTTCTTTGATATTTCGTCCACAAATTACCAAATAATGTCTTAACTTACTGTGAAATTTGCATAAACATGTGTTCAGTAGTTTTCATTTTATTCAAATAGTCTACGATTTATTGGGACAACCCTCGTAATTACGTTGTTTAAGCACCAGCGAATCTGATGAATATGTTACATTAACGCGAATGCTCAAAGAGGTACCATAGAACTTTCCGCAGTCGATACTTATTTATACATTGAGAGAAAAGCCATGCTTATAATATTCAGTATTCATTACCAACATTCATAAAGTGTAGTTTTAGTTGGTTCAGCAGATCTCGTCAAATTTGAAGTTGACGAGCGTTAGAAGACAGTAAACAATAAATTAGGATGCTGATGCATTAATTACTTTCACTTAAACTTTATGCTGCTCATATCTTTTGTTTTTGTTTGAACGATTTTCTCTGAAACTATTACAGAAACTCAAGAAGCACTATTTGTATTTAAATTAATCTATCATCAAATAAATTGTCGTTATGCCACTGTTCTGAAAATTCTTCACAACTATTTCTCTACTTTAAAGGCTGGTTTTGCATTGCTTGCAGTATATTCTAGTAGATCGCCCTTACATAGAAATGATAGTGCTTGTGTTGTCTACCTTACTGTACTTGTCAAAATAATGTTATTGTTTAGTATCCCAAGACTGAATTCAGATCCGTTATATTGCATGTGTATGGGGAAGCAGACATTGGGGTCAGGGGTATCCACCGAAATCTTTTACCAGTTAAACTCAATTTGGATTGCAACTGCGACGAGTCCAACCGTTCACTTTAGACCCCAAGAAGAGAACGCATGAATAGATGCGGTTTTGAGAGGGAATAGGGGAATCAAAATAAATCAATTCGTATTTCGTTAATAATGCATATATTCAAGGGCAAGTTTTGAATATTATGGCGGCGGAAGTTTTGTAAACTAGGCACTTTTATGCAAATCTTTGAGAAAGAGCATAATACATGTATATAAATGTCCCTCTGAATGAGTAATTGCGAATAAAAGATAAAATGTAATGTTCATAACTAATGAAGAGATGGATAGTCATCAAACCAAATAGGTTTAAACTAGAGATGTCAACGGATTCTAAATTTGGGATCCGGATATCCGTTGAACGATCCGAACGGATATCCGGATACAAAGACTTTGATTATAGTAATAATATAGGATGTGATGGGGGTTAAACTGTCAAGTACATAACTAACTTGTTCTTTTTTAAAGATTGAAATAAATAATCGTTTTCGTAGACGGTATCAAATCTTCGTGTCCAAAAATATATACGCTTCAAAATTTTAATAATCCACTTAAACATGAACAATAATACATTTGATAATTTGTGAATGATATATACATTTGTTGCTTTTCATTATCATTTATCCTTACGCTATGCCTAACAGCGGAATGAAGAGAGGAAAACATAACGAATGATTTGTTTAGAACATGGATACGAATAAATCGAGATTGTGTATGGCGTGTGAAACGTTGCAAAATTCAAAAAATATTTTTATGTGATATAATTTTCTATTTATATTTAAACATTTTTCATTTATGTTGTAAAAAATAATATTTATACGGTAAAAATCAGCATTTATATTGTTTAAAAGTATTTATGTTCTATATTTTTATTTATATTTGAAACGCATATGTTTATATGGTAAAAATAAATTTTATGTGGTATAAAACGCGCATTTGTGTTCGATAGTGAAAAAAAATTTATGTTCAATAATGGCATCATGGGATACTAAACCACTTGTAACGCACGATTTCATTGGACCACGATATTCTACGCGGAAAACATTGCTGCCTCCACTAGATGTGTACAACCACAGGTGCTTGGAAGACGGACCCCGTTTTCTCCAAACTGGCCGCCCCCCCCCCCCCCAAAAAAAAAAAATTAACAAATAGTGCAATATTTGTTTCGACGCTGATTTTTGAAAACTGTTTTTATATTTTGGCTAGACAAAATAGGATCGGGGTTATTTACCTTCTCGAATCGTATGTAGTCGGGACACGAATTTTATGAGAACTTCGTATTTGATAGTAAATTCGGTATGAATAGACTGATATCGATCCCAATCTATCAATCTATAAAAAAAACAAACAAAAAGATGAGTCTATGTAGTATAGAACCTATGTAGACCATATTTTTTTTTTGGGGGGGGGGGGGGGGGTGGGGGGGGCGGCTAGTTTGGAGAAAACGGGGTCCATCTTCCAAGCACCTGTGGTTGAACACACCTTTGTGGAGACAGCCATGTTTTCCACCTAGAATATCGTGGTCCAATGAAATCGTTCGTTACAATCATTACCCATGATGCAATTATTGAACAAATTTTTTTATTTGCTTTTTATAGAATATAAATGTGTAATTTTTACAACAAAAATATTTTTACCATATAAATAAATATGTTTTGAATGTAAATACAAATATTGAACTTAAATATTTTTATACAATGCAAAGCGGAATTTTACCACATGAATATTTATTTTTACAACATAAATACTTTTATACAATATAAATGCTGATTTTTACCATATAAATATTATTTTTTACAACATAAATGAAAAACGTTTATATATAAATATAAAATTATATCACATAAAAATATTGTTTGAATTTTGCAACGTTCCACACGCCATAATTGTGAGATTAAATAAAAAGAATTCATCAATAATTTTCTGAAACTCCGACGGACATATTTCAAATAAGCAATTGATTTATGCTGACAAACCTGTTGATTCTCTACATAATGATAGCCCTAATCCCTTCTCAATAAAACCTATCATACAAAAATAAAGATACAATTTTTTTCTCAAATGCATTGTAAAAGGTTAGAACATTCGAAATTATATAACAAGTTGCTTTAGCACATTCTTAAAACTGTGAAGCCCAATTAACTGCGTGTCAGCATCTCTCGATAATCCGTTACAGGTGCTTATGGTTAAATGCACAAAGAGAGCAGAAAGATAATTAAGCAAAATGGCCAATATATAAAATTTTAAGTTTTTGCTAACGAATATCCGGATGCCAAATTCGATCCGATATCCGACGATTCGAATGGATATCCGGATATTCGGATATCCGTTGACATCCCTAGTTTAAACTCTCGCAGCTCGGGGTATTACAGTAGTGCGCTCGTGAAATGCAAAATTGTGAGGTTGATTATCTGATAACAACTACATTTGTAATTATGGATTGAAATGATTTTTCAACAAACTTGACTAACGAAGTTACAGTACTTGTAACTGAGGTAACGTGCCGCCATTTATCCTATAAATTGATATTAGACAAGTTCAATAAACAAAATCATTATTGATGCTTCCATGCTGAACGTGTAATCATAAAGTGCAATTAACCTCCTGTGGCCATCCTAGTCGTTGTCTCTGTCGTCCGCAGCTTATTGATCGTATTGATGACTGTCTTTTAGCGTAGCGCCGCCCCATTGACTACGCTTGTGATATTAGATAAAAATATTGCCCATGCTGATCTCCTATGTTTACTTTAAACAATGGTCATGTCACATTCGCTAAACCTCCGGTATCTTCTGAGAACGTTCACCGAAATTGCACTGGAAATCGCAAACAAATTGCAAAATCGCTGATCCCTTTTTTGAAAATTGAAGTTTTTTTTACTTTAAACAATGATCACCTCACTTCGCTAAACTTCCGTTAACTTCTGAGAACATTCGCAACATTTGCACTGGAAAGCGCCAAAAAAATCTCTCTTTAAAAGACAATATTTTGACAATTAAGCAAAGTTCTGAGCATTCGTTTCCTCCTAAATGCTTGTGTAAAACATCTCCTCGTTTGCTATAAGCCTCTACTATTCCACGACCGTATGTTTGGTGATTTATACCACAAGAAAGAAAATTATTAATGTTAACACATGGGTAGAAGTTTTCATCAATTGTCAAAGTCAACGCATGGACATGATTTTTTTTGAAACCCGCATTATGTCATCTAACATGGCATACACTGAAATTGACATCATTAAAACAAACAAACAAAAACAAGAAAATGTGCGAGAACCAGCAATATTACATGTTGAAGTTCAGCATTCTAACGAAATTGCTGAAGATCAGAATAGTAAATATAATAATTTGAGACCCTGTCAGGCTGCTCATCCCCCACCCTAGGGCAGTGACAAAATTTTGTTGTTGAACTCTAGATTTTGGAATACATTTTTGGTTAAAAGTGTATGCAAATGACCGACTAGCTTTTTGTAAACTTTTGTTTACAGACAGCCTTTCCCGCCAAAGTCGGATATTCATTAGTCTCTGAGAAAAACATAAACGATGTCTTGCTTTTGACCAACAATATCAATATAACGGATCGAGTCTATTTCATATATGGGATCATCCTGAACAGTTGTTTGATTCAAATAAAGTATCAGTTCAATTTATAAGCAAATAATATTTTGCTATGAAGGTTTGCATCGCGTGACTTTCTAAAAAAGACGCATAACATTATTTCTACACCCTGTAGAAAATACAATACACGTATGTTTATATAATTTAACATGTCGTTATATATCAGCTCAATTTTTGATTTGATGTTACTACAACGTCCAAATATTGTTTCATCAACATTTAGAAGACTTTTCTTGCAAATAGGGACAACGGAATAGCATTCTCGAGCTCTAGACGGGCGGCTTTGTCTAAAGTGACCACGTCCGGTGCCGCTGTTAACCGGTGTTACCCTTCAAAGGTCAAGTTTGGTCCATTATAATATGTCGGTCATCAGGATGACCGACAATTATGCCCTATGACACTATTTTTAGCATAATGGCCATTCAGAAACCGCGAAGGTTAAAATTGTCGGATGTGTCAGTTGAAATTTCAAGCATAACATCTTATAACCAGTCTAGCCGCTAAATATACACGTTTTATGTATTTTAAACAGGGAAGCGTTCTCTCTCTTTTATTTTCTTGATATTTCTAATGAAATTAGGGGGTTTCTTAGCTAATGACATGACATCATAGATTCAGCGTAAACATGCACGACCTGTCGGTATGGTCTTAGAAATAAAAACACCGGCTAGAGTTGCTTCAATGTTATTTTCTTTGAATTTTAAACTAAAGGTTACCCGACTGATTGCTTTTCTTATTATTGTTTATATGTGAGGTAAATGAAGGGCCATCCCATTTCTCCTTACAAAACGAATCGCCAAGATCTCGGCATATGTGATCGAAACTCGACATTAAATGAAGGTAGGTATTACCAGACGATTTAGCAATAACAAAATCATACAAAATATGACTCCTGCTGTATAGATCGTTAAGTTTACAACATTTTTCGAATTTGAAATAAGAGCATAACGCCCCAGCAGACTTGAGGAAATGTTGTCTAGAATGGATATTTTCAGAGGTTTGGTTTAATATATCGTTGACTGCTGAAATTAAAGCGTACAATATTTACACTTCAACTTCGTCCTCTACTATGAAGTCTTAATTATTTAAGGAATCATAATTTCCAATGGTAAACAGTGTGACGTAATAATTTAACAACAGCAACAAGACATTAAAACAACAACAACATCATCATCATCGTCGTCTTCACCATTGACATAATCAGACAAAATCTCGGATTATGTTCGAAAAATTATATCCGATTTGGAAGAGATCGAATGGATTATGGTTTTCCATTCGTGTCCTATGTATTAACCCTCTTACGCCTGAGTCATTATTTTAGTATGTTGTTGACGTCGCGGCGGAAATGACGTTACGGAGCGCCAAAGTTTACGTCGCTATTATTTTCGATGCGGTTTGAGACTCATATGTATTTGTTCAGGCGTCATAAGTTTATCATCATTTACTTTTTGTTAAAATTAATAATTATAATAAAGAACAATGCATATATTTATATTTTATATTTACAACTTCTCCGAGATTTGTGTTTGAAGAAACTAATGCTATGAAGCACATACGTACTCTGAAACAGAACATGCGTATTGTATGTTTGTGATCGGACACACAAACCGACAACCGGTCTTTAAGAAGTACCGACGGAAACTGATTTACCATTTAGAGCAGCCATGTACCGATGTACACAATTTCACTATCCCAATGCATCATCTTCCGATTTTTTTGTTGAAAGAAAAAGACAGTGCCGGTAAATAATACCGGTAAATGATTTTTTTCTGATTTAAATTTTGATACACATGAATGGTTGCACGGCAAGCCATCTGGTGTGAATTTTAGATATAACTCATAATTTACTTTAATAGCAGTCGCATGACTCCTCGTGGATAGTTTACGCGCAAACGAAATCTTTGAAAAAAAAGCAACATATGCATATCAGGAATCGCCACACTCAAAAAACACAGCCTCCCCACGCAGCGAAAAAGAAGAGAGGAAGAGAGAGAGAGAGAGAGCTCATGTTTTATATATGTATGTCAATTCAAATAGGACGCCACAAACAATTAATAAACAAGAGAACCTTTGGGGATACCGCCTTGGAACGGTCAGTGGCAAAACAAATTGCCACTGGGGGTTTAAACCAGGTTCTAGGGTGCACCAACCTCACACTTGCCCCAACAGGTTCTCGTATCACAAAACAAGTACAAATTGTCTTGGTGAAATAACTCCAACCCACCCATCAGCTCAACAATGTTGCATGCAAAAGCATACAAACATATAAACATAAGAATTTAATAGCATTGCAAAGCCAAAGGGCGGGTACTCAATGATCTTTCCGAGACCAGAGCACCTGGAGTAAAATCAGCAAGAACACGATGACAGGGATAAAAGAAACAAATCGAGCTTTTAGGTTCTTTTAAGAAAAGATTTCCCCATAAACTTTCATAAACTCTTACACCCCTGCCACCGTCGTGCAACCAAAGAGGTAAGCATAATGATCAACTGTAGATGGGTTAATCACCAGGCCTGCAGAGCGCTGTAAAATATCATGTTGGTAACCTTTCTTTTTAAATTTACAGATGGTTTTTACGAATAACCGGGAGAAATTTGCATCGCCTTTTATCTTCTTAAGTTTATAAATTAAATCTCCATAAAAAACTGGCTGTGAAATTCCTTGTTGCAATAGTGATTTTAAACTGCAGCTGTATTTATGAATTAGATCTGGATATCGGCGATAAAACTTGCAAAAGGTTTTCCTTAATTTGTGATACCGATAACCTTGTTTTAAAAGTTTTTCTGTAATGCAAAGATTACGTTCATTGAAATCATTCACATCGTTGCAAGCTCTTGAAAAGCGAACAAGCTGTGAGATATAAACCCCGTAAGAAGTTGCACGAGGAACATCGCCGTCTAGAAACGGAAAATTTACTATATTAAAATTAAAATCATCTCTTTTATCATAAATTTTAGTAGTGACGTAACCATTTTCGATGGATAGATTTAAATCAAGGAAGTTTGCTTGCTTTTCTGAAGTGTTCGCTTTGTTAAGCTGTAGTTCTTTAGGATAAATCTTATTAACCAGTGATGGAAAATGGTTATTATCTATATTTAATAAATCATCAAGGTACCTCGAGGTGTTGTTAAAAGCTGTAATAATATCATCTTGATGTTCGGTAGAAAGAGATAACATGAAATCTCTTTCATAACAGTATAAAAACAGATCAGCAACAAGGGGTGCACAATTAGTACCCATTGGAATGCCTATTACTTGTTTATAAATAGAGGTACCAAATCTCAAATAAATATTATCCAATAAAAATGTGAGCGCCTGGATAAGGTCTTGACAGGTCCATGAAGTATAATTATCATAAGAACCATCTGTAAAGAATGCCCTATGTTCATTACAAGCAATAAATGTTTTATTTTCTCTAGCAAAAGTTTTTTCAATGAGACTGGTTAGCTTGTCTCTTATTAAATTATGAGGGAGAGAAGTATACAAGGTAGAAAAATCATATGTAGACAAACAGAACGCCTGAAAATTATTTGATTTAAGTTTCTTCAAAACGTCATTTGAATTTTTTATAGACCAAAATAAATTTTTGCCAGTAGTTTCAAAAACTTTTTCGCAATACCTAATTACATGTTCTTTTATAGCTGTAAGACAAGATGTTAAGAGCACGGATAACTTTGTTGTAGTACAAGAACTAGAGTTAGCGATAAATCTTGCTTTGTACGGTGTTTTGTGCATTTTAGGCAACCAATACATAGTAGGTACTTTGTCTTGTTTAGGCTCAACACTGATTCTAAATTTTGTAATTTGTAGAGTGTGTGCAGTAACAATATCACTCTCAGATGAAGAAGTCAGTGTATAAGCATTAGTGCTATTAAGCTCTTCAGTTTGAATATTTATATAGTGTATACGTCACACTATAATAACATTATTTGAAGCCTTATCAGCAGGTGTTAAAACAAATTTGTTGTGAAAATCTTGAATACCTTTTTTCAAATGACGAAAGTTAAAACGAGGTCGAGGTGGTAGTAAAGCTATGTTTCTTTTATAGAAGGATATACGAGTGTCAATTATTTTGAATATTTGTTTTTTCCAGTTTGAAAGAGCATTAGGCTCAGCATGTTCTCGTTTACACCATTTATTGCAAAAAGAGTTTAAAGACTCTGCAATTTCCGCACGACAGGTATTAAAGTCGATGTCCGATGGAATTCTGTATTTTGGACCTTTTGAAATTAAATTGCGGATTCTAAAGTCTTTGATAACATTTAGATCCCCTGTAACGATATGACCGGCAGGTTGATAGCAAAATTTTGAATTAGAACAGTCTCAAGATAATGGTGTGTTTTCAACAATCTGTAAATCCGAGGTAATTTTGTTGTAATTGAAAATTGTGTTTCTAATAGGCTTGTTATATTTATAACAAACGATGGGTGTTTCAGTATTCTTGAAATAATTAGGTATAGCCGATTCAACAGTTTTATCTTTAAATATACTTGGAAGGTCAATAAAATCTATGCCTTTATTTAAAAATGAAATTTTAAGGAAATGTCTTTGGTGATCAGATTCCAAGTCAATATGTGGTCTTAGAACATGCCGAGTGTAACACTGAGTAAGGCTTGCAACCTCATAAAGTGGATGAGTTCTAATAACAATATCATCGGCTTCCTTATCCACTTTTTGTAAACTTGAAATAGAAAGAGAAGCTAAACGCGACAGCATAGCATGTCTTCCAGAATGTTTTAAAATATTTTGAAGGTCATGAATAGAACAATGAACACGTGATTTTCTTTTGATGTTACCATTAGTCCTTATCCCATGTGACCTCGATTTTCGTTTTCGTATTTGAAGCAATCCAAAAATGTCAAAATCAGGGTTTTTTGAAATGTTGCCTTCTTGATAAATATTATCATTTAAACCAAGTGGATAAGGAGTTTGTAGTTTTTTAATCCAATTATCTTCTGAAACAAGTCTTGCTCTAATTTTAAATGCTCTTGAAGCACTGTTATCAAATATAATTTTTTCCACAGGTTGAATACTAACGTGTTTTAAAGTGTGGCCTGATTGTTTAAAATGTTTATATAAATATGTATTGATTTTATTATTGTTTCGTATTTTAGAACAGTGCTGACTAAAACGTGTTTTTAAAGGGCGTCCCGTCTGTCCTACATATTGAATGCCACAATTTAAAGCGTTTCAAGTTAAAACATAAATTATATTATCTGTTTGTCAATCAATATCTGAATTAATATTTACTGAAAAAGTTCTTCCATTAACAGTTGATTTTATAGTCGAGCTACATTTTAAAAAACTACAGCACCTACACCTCTTTAAATTACACTTGTATATAAAAGGATACGATCTGCGTCTTCCGTCGTTTAGTTTTATAGGCGTGGAAATGTTATATTTTTTAAGAATATGAGATTTGATAGGTGACAATTTTATTTTTAAATTATTTTTAAATAAATGGGTACATTGTGCACTTTGCAAACCGGTCACATTGACGGAAGTAGCCGAAGATAAATTTATTGGAGATAAACAAATTGACGGTTGCATGTATTTGAAAGTATTTAATTTAGCCGGAATATGGACAGAAGACGCAGAAGATAGCCTGGGAGTTAAAATGTTTCCTTTTATTTTAAACGCCATGATTATTTTGTTTGAAAAAAATACCATTATATGATTAGCGACCTTCAGTCATATCGCAAGTTTTTAAGTGACGTCACCATGCAATACATGACGTAAATGTTTGCGCGCTTATGGTTTTTTCTATAAATAGCACGCAGAACAATCTAAAAATATTGACATGTTGAATCACTGATCCCTAAATAATAAATGGGACTGTAAATGGTGCTTCCGAGTATATACAAAGGCCCAATTCTGTAACCAGATAATACACAAGAATAATACCATTTAAATATAACAGAAGGTCGGTGAACATACAACCTTCAATGTGGTATATAAGAGTATTTGGGTGAGTGGGGAGGGGTGTGAAAAATGACTGTAAAATACAATCCCTGAGGGATGAAACGATAACAGTATTGATTGAAAGTACGGGGAGACGTTTTACGGCCGCCACACAGCACAGACAAAACTACTGTGATTATAAAAAAGCGACATATGCATATCAGGAATCGCCTCACTCAAAAAACACAGCCTCCCCACGCAGCGAAAAAGAAGAGAGGAAGAGAGAGAGAGCGCATGTTTTATATATGTATGTCAATTCAAATAGGACGCCACAAACAATTAATAAACAAGAGAACCTTTGGGGATACCGCCTTGGAACGGTCAGTGGCAAAACAAATTGCCACTGGGGGTTTAAACCAGGTTCTAGGGTGCACCAACCTCACACTTGCCCCAACAGGTTCTCGTATCACAAAACAAGTACAAATTGTCTTGGTGAAATAACTCCAACCCACCCATCAGCTCAACAATGTTGCATGCAAAAGCATACAAACATATAAACATAAGAATTTAATAGCATTGCAAAGCCAAAGGGCGGGTACTCAATGATCTTTCCGAGACCAGAGCACCTGGAGTAAAATCAGCAAGAACACGATGACAGGGATAAAAGAAACAAATCGAGCTTTTAGGTTCTTTTAAGAAAAGATTTCCCCATAAACTTTCATAAACTCTTACACCCCTGCCACCGTCGTGCAACCAAAGAGGTAAGCATAATGATCAACTGTAGATGGGTTAATCACCAGGCCTGCAGAGCGCTGTAAAATATCATGTTGGTAACCTTTCTTTTTAAATTTACAGATGGTTTTTACGAATAACCGGGAGAAATTTGCATCGCCTTTTATCTTCTTAAGTTTATAAATTAAATCTCCATAAAAAACTGGCTGTGAAATTCCTTGTTGCAATAGTGATTTTAAACTGCAGCTGTATTTATGAATTAGATCTGGATATCGGCGATAAAACTTGCAAAAGGTTTTCCTTAATTTGTGATACCGATAACCTTGTTTTAAAAGTTTTTCTGTAATGTAAAGATTACGTTCATTGAAATCATTCACATCGTTGCAAGCTCTTGAAAAGCGAACAAGCTGTGAGATATAAACCCCGTAAGAAGTTGCACGAGGAACATCGCCGTCTAGAAACGGAAAATTTACTATATTAAAATTAAAATCATCTCTTTTATCATAAATTTTAGTAGTGACGTAACCATTTTCGATGGATAGATTTAAATCAAGGAAGTTTGCTTGCTTTTCTGAAGTGTTCGCTTTGTTAAGCTGTAGTTCTTTAGGATAAATCTTATTAACCAGTGATGGAAAATGGTTATTATCTATATTTAATAAATCATCAAGGTACCTCGAGGTGTTGTTAAAAGCTGTAATAATATCATCTTGATGTTCGGTAGAAAGAGATAACATGAAATCTCTTTCATAACAGTATAAAAACAGATCAGCAACAAGGGGTGCACAATTAGTACCCATTGGAATGCCTATTACTTGTTTATAAATAGAGGTACCAAATCTCAAATAAATATTATCCAATAAAAATGTGAGCGCCTGGATAAGGTCTTGACAGGTCCATGAAGTATAATTATCATAAGAACCATCTGTAAAGAATGCCCTTTGTTCATTACAAGCAATAAATGTTTTATTTTCTCTAGCAAAAGTTTTTTCAATGAGACTGGTTAGCTTGTCTCTTATTAAATTATGAGGGAGAGAAGTATACAAGGTAGAAAAATCATATGTAGACAAACAGAACGCCTGAAAATTATTTGATTTAAGTTTCTTCAAAACGTCATTTGAATTTTTTATAGACCAAAATAAATTTTTGCCAGTAGTTTCAAAAACTTTTTCGCAATACCTAATTACATGTTCTTTTATAGCTGTAAGACAAGATGTTAAGAGCACGGATAACTTTGTTGTAGTACAAGAACTAGAGTTAGCGATAAATCTTGCTTTGTACGGTGTTTTGTGCATTTTAGGCAACCAATACATAGTAGGTACTTTGTCTTGTTTAGGCTCAACACTGATTCTAAATTTTGTAATTTGTAGAGTGTGTGCAGTAACAATATCACTCTCAGATGAAGAAGTCAGTGTATAAGCATTAGTGCTATTAAGCTCTTCAGTTTGAATATTTATAAAGTGTATACGTCACACTATAATAACATTATTTGAAGCCTTATCAGCAGGTGTTAAAACAAATTTGTTGTGAAAATCTTGAATACCTTTTTTCAAATGACGAAAGTTAAAACGAGGTCGAGGTGGTAGTAAAGCTATGTTTCTTTTATAGAAGGATATACGAGTGTCAATTATTTTGAATATTTGTTTTTTCCAGTTTGAAAGAGCATTAGGCTCAGCATGTTCTCGTTTACACCATTTATTGCAAAAAGAGTTTAAAGACTCTGCAATTTCCGCACGACAGGTATTAAAGTCGATGTCCGATGGAATTCTGTATTTTGGACCTTTTGAAATTAAATTGCGGATTCTAAAGTCTTTGATAACATTTAGATCCCCTGTAACGATATGACCGGCAGGTTGATAGCAAAATTTTGAATTAGAACAGTCTCAAGATAATGGTGTGTTTTCAACAATCTGTAAATCCGAGGTAATTTTGTTGTAATTGAAAATTGTGTTTCTAATAGGCTTGTTATATTTATAACAAACGATGGGTGTTTCAGTATTCTTGAAATAATTAGGTATAGCCGATTCAACATTTTTATCTTTAAATATACTTGGAAGGTCAATAAAATCTATGCCTTTATTTAAAAATGAAATTTTAAGGAAATGTCTTTGGTGATCAGATTCCAAGTCAATATGTGGTCTTAGAACATGCCGAGTGTAACACTGAGTAAGGCTTGCAACCTCATAAAGTGGATGAGTTCTAATAACAATATCATCGGCTTCCTTATCCACTTTTTGTAAACTTGAAATAGAAAGAGAAGCTAAACGCGACAGCATAGCATGTCTTCCAGAATGTTTTAAAATATTTTGAAGGTCATGAATAGAACAATGAACACGTGATTTTCTTTTGATGTTACCATTAGTCCTTATCCCATGTGACCTCGATTTTCGTTTTCGTATTTGAAGCAATCCAAAAATGTCAAAATCAGGGTTTTTTGAAATGTTGCCTTCTTGATAAATATTATCATTTAAACCAAGTGGATAAGGAGTTTGTAGTTTTTTAATCCAATTATCTTCTGAAACAAGTCTTGCTCTAATTTTAAATGCTCTTGAAGCACTGTTATCAAATATAATTTTTTCCACAGGTTGAATACTAACGTGTTTTAAAGTGTGGCCTGATTGTTTAAAATGTTTATATAAATATGTATTGATTTTATTATTGTTTCGTATTTTAGAACAGTGCTGACTAAAACGTGTTTTCAAAGGGCGTCCCGTCTGTCCTACATATTGAATGCCACAATTTAAAGCGTTTCAAGTTAAAACATAAATTATATTATCTGTTTGTCAATCAATATCTGAATTAATATTTACTGAAAAAGTTCTTCCATTAACCGTTGATTTTATAGTCGAGCTACATTTTAAAAAACTACAGCACCTACACCTCTTTAAATTACACTTGTATATAAAAGGATACGATCTGCGTCTTCCGTCGTTTAGTTTTATAGGCGTGGAAATGTTATATTTTTTAAGAATATGAGATTTGATAGGTGGCAATTTTATTTTTAAATTATTTTTAAATAAATGGGTACATTGTGCACTTTGCAAACCGGTCACATTGACGGAAGTAGCCGAAGATATATTTATTGGAGATAAACAAATTGACGGTTGCATGTATTTGAAAGTATTTAATTTAGCCGGAATATGGACAGAAGACGCAGAAGATAGCCTGGGAGTTAAAATGTTTCCTTTTATTTTAAACGCCATGATTATTTTGTTTGAAAAAAATACCATTATATGATTAGCGACCTTCAGTCATATCGCAAGTTTTTAAGTGACGTCACCATGCAATACATGACGTAAATGTTTGCGCGCTTATGGTTTTTTCTATAAATAGCACGCAGAACAATCTAAAAATATTGACATGTTGAATCACTGATCCCTAAATAATAAATGGGACTGTAAATGGTGCTTCCGAGTATATACAAAGGCCCAATTCTGTAACCAGATAATACACAAGAATAATACCATTTAAATATAACAGAAGGTCGGTGAACATACAACCTTCAATGTGGTATATAAGAGTATTTGGGTGAGTGGGGAGGGGTGTGAAAAATGACTGTAAAATACAATCCCTGAGGGATGAAACGATAACAGTATTGATTGAAAGTACGGGGAGACGTTTTACGGCCGCCACACAGCACAGACAAAACTACTGTGATTATAAAAAAGCGACATATGCATATCAGGAATCGCCTCACTCAAAAAACACAGCCTCCCCACGCAGCGAAAAAGAAGAGAGGAAGAGAGAGAGAGCGCATGTTTTATATATGTATGTCAATTCAAATAGGACGCCACAAACAATTAATAAACAAGAGAACCTTTGGGGATACCGCCTTGGAACGGTCAGTGGCAAAACAAATTGCCACTGGGGGTTTAAACCAGGTTCTAGGGTGCACCAACCTCACACTTGCCCCAACAGGTTCTCGTATCACAAAACAAGTACAAATTGTCTTGGTGAAATAACTCCAACCCACCCATCAGCTCAACAATGTTGCATGCAAAAGCATACAAACATATAAACATAAGAATTTAATAGCATTGCAAAGCCAAAGGGCGGGTACTCAATGATCTTTCCGAGACCAGAGCACCTGGAGTAAAATCAGCAAGAACACGATGACAGGGATAAAAGAAACAAATCGAGCTTTTAGTTAGGTTCTTTTAAGAAAAGATTTCCCCATAAACGTTCATAAACTCTTACACCCCTGCCACCGTCGTGCAACCAAAGAGGTAAGCATAATGATCAACTGTAGATGGGTTAATCACCAGGCCTGCAGAGCGCTGTAAAATATCATGTTGGTAACCTTTCTTTTTAAATTTACAGATGGTTTTTACGAATAACCGGGAGAAATTAACATCGCCTTTTATCTTCTTAAGTTTATAAATTAAATCTCCATAAAAAACTGGCTGTGAAATTCCTTGTTGCAATAGTGATTTTAAACTGCAGCTGTATTTATGAATTAGATCTGGATATCGGCGATAAAACTTGCAAAAGGTTTTCCTTAATTTGTGATACCGATAACCTTGTTTTAAAAGTTTTTCTGTAATGCAAAGATTACGTTCATTGAAATCATTCACATCGTTGCAAGCTCTTGAAAAGCGAACAAGCTGTGAGATATAAACCACGTAAGAAGTTGCACGAGGAACATCGCCGTCTAGAAACGGAAAATTTACTATATTAAAATTAAAATCATCTCTTTTATCATAAATTTTAGTAGTGACGTAACCATTTTCGATGGATAGATTTAAATCAAGGAAGTTTGCTTGCTTTTCTGAAGTGTTCGCTTTGTTAAGCTGTAGTTCTTTAGGATAAATCTTATTAACCAGTGATGGAAAATGGTTATTATCTATATTTAATAAATCATCAAGGTACCTCGGGGTGTTGTTAAAAGCTGTAATAATAAGCTTGATGATGGTTTTTACGAATAACCGGGAGAAATTTGCATCGCCTTTTATCTTCTTAAGTTTATAAATTATTTGTTTCTATCATGCAATAAAAACGGTTTGCTGAATTGAAAGTCCATCCGTCCCATTCGGGTTGGAGTTCCAGATTTCCCGGTATTAAAAACTGGGGGTATAATAAGAGTTAAGCGTTGGTTGTGCAGCTGCCTTCAAAGAGTGGGAGAAGTGAATTTAATAGCCTTTATTGAATATACCGGGTATTTGTTTCGCTTTTCAAAAAAGATTAACATGATTTGTTTCGATTGCTTATTTAAAAAATTGCGTAAGATATCGACCGGAAAGTTCACAGGTCTTTTTTTCATTTATCTGCTCTGTGTGTTCTTCAAAATAAATGGGAAAAAGAAACTGAATCGAACCAATTTTAGTGTCATATATTTTCGTCTTTCAGATTTCTGATTCATTGAAAATCTACGTATTGTCTAGATTTAGTTCGGTTCGCCTAGAAAACAATATAATAGCCGTTTAATTGAAACACCAACATACTTATTTTTATGGCAGACTTCACATCGTCTTTTGGTATTCGTTAAGTAACAAATAAAAGTACTTCCGGGCAAAATCAAACTTCGGTCTTTCCCGATAAGCGACTTTAATGTCGCTCTCGGCGTTATACGGGAGCGACATAAATGTCGCTCTCGGCGTAAGAGGGTTAAAGTCGCTGGTCGGGAGAGACCGAGAGCGACATATTTGTCGCTTTTAAAATACAATGATATTGAAATACAAACAATATATATTCATCGTCATATTTTTGGATAGTTGTTAGATTTTATTAACAAATGGCGCGCCATGATTGCATGTAAACACATTTTCCTAAAATGACGTCATTAAACAAAAAAAAACGACGTCATTATCGTGGTCACTTTTGGCGTCAAATGCTCGATGTCGTTACGGCAGTCGCGTTAAGACATCGATTGCATGGTAAAAATTTTACCATCCGGGTGTGCGAGTTTTTTTTACCAAGATCTTATATATCATTGTCTTATACTTAGGAAATGTTATAGCTAAATGTTGTAAAAGGTTTATAGCCGAAGTTGAAATTTCCGCGAAAGCAAGAACAATCGGCCTAGACAAAGAGTTCCAATTTAAGCATTTTCAAGAAATGTTACATGTACCTTATATATTTTACGAACTATAATAGGCCTAAGTTAGGAATGCGAAATACTTATAATTCGATTAAATTAAAACTCACCAACTGATGCATTTTATGATTTCATACAAAGAACATTATTTAGTCCTGGATAAACAAGCCGACGGATAGGATACATATCATTTCATACATGCGCGTATACACAACAGAGTGATTATTAATGTTGCACATGGATAAATATATGTCAGGTGTATGCAAATTACTCTAATGAATCTAAAAAAAATATTTATGAATAAATCTTATAAAAAACGAGTTGTTTCAAATTAGAAAAAGCATGCTTTAATTTCATGGGAATATTTCAAACCTTTTTTTTAGTTATAAATGTATGTATACAATACATATGCTTTGAGGAAATAGTAACTTTTTTCGGACGAAACATTTCCATGACTTATTTAATCTTGTAAGTTATTTTCAGCATTTTTATTTTAGCGAGCGATTTAAATGTAGTCCATATGACAAAAAGGAAAAAGTACCGGGTCACGCGGGTGGCTAGTTTATCAATCGGGTGGCGGGATGCGGATTGTGGAAAAATAAATTTTAAAGGTGATTGATTAATGTATCAAGGGTTTGGATGTTAATTTATTGATTAGTCGATAGATCGATCAGTCAATCATTTGATAAATCGATTTATCAATCAATCAAACAATTTATCGATCAACCAAATAATCGATCAATCAGAAATCACTCATTTATTTGTATTGCGCACAATTTTTTTCATGATGATAAAAGAATATTTCTCCGGATTAAAAGACATTTTTTGTTTTTATAAATACTTTTTCCTTACTTAAGCACGGTGGAAAATCTGCTCATAAATTTTACAGAGACATTAGTTTTATGTCTAATGGTGTTTTGAGTAGAACATAATGGCTGGCATAAATAACCCCTATATTTATGTAAAAAGTTGCATTTCGGTAAAAATTTGATTTTGCCCGGAAGTACTTTTGTTAGTAAACGAATACCAAAATACGATAAACAATCCTGCCATAAAAAAACAAGTATATTGGTGTTTCAATTAAACGACTATATTATTCTAAGCGAACAAAACTGAATCCATACAATAAGTAGATGTTAAATAAATCAGAAATCTGAAAGACGAAAATATATGGCACTAAAATTGGTTCAATTCAGTGGTTGTCTCTTTTCTCCATTTATTTTGATTAACACACAGAGCAGATAAATGTAAAAAAGACCTGTGAACTTTCCTGTCGATATCTTACGCAATTTTTAAAATTTGCAATCGATACAAATCATGTTAATCCTTTTTGAAAAGCAGAACAAATACCCGGTATATTCAACAACGGCTATTAAATTCACTTCTCCCACTTCTATTCGAAGGCAGCTGCACAACCAACGCTTAACTCGTATTATACCCCAGTTTTTAATACCGGGAAATATGGAACTCCAACCCGAATGGGACGGATGGACTACCAATTCAGCAAACTGTTTTTACTGCTTGATAGAAACAAATATTTCGTTTAGTAGTCTGGTTCCCGATCTCTTTTTTTTTTTCAAAGATGTTGTTTGCGCATAAACTATCCACGAGTCATGCGAATGCTATTAAAGTAAATTATGAGTTATATCAAAAACTCACACCAGATGGATTGCCGTGCAACCATTCATGTGCATCAAAAGCTAAATCTGAAAAATCATTTAGCGGTATTATTTACCGGCACTGTCTTACTTTCAACAAAAAATCGGAAGATGATGTATTGGGATAGTGAAATTATGTACATCGGTACACGGGTGCTCTAACTGGTAAATCAGTCTCCGCCGGTACTTTCTTTAAGACCAGTTGTCGGTTTGTGTGTCCGATCACAAATATACTATACGCATGATGTTTCAGAGTACGTAGGCTACATGTATATGCTCCATAGCATTAGATTCTTCAAACACATATCTCGGAGAAAGTTGTAAATATAAAATAATATGAACTAAGGCACTGCCTCTTATCGAGCTCTAGCTTTATTAATCTCAGATAATGATTTATATTTAAAAAAAAATTGTTTCTAACATTTGTTAGCCTACTCATGCACGATAAAATTATGTGATATTTGGAAAGAATTTAAGTCTACATGAACTTGATTCAGCTGGACAACTGGCAATCTGACTTTTACTAAACATTTGGGTTTTTAATGTGTAAAAACAAAGGCTACTTGCTTAAATTTACAACCCAAATGTGTTCCATTACCTCACTTAATGCAATATTGAATATTGATAAATTCTTCATTGATACATGAAAATATTACATTGTCACATGTGCATGAAAATTAATATATTATTGCCTGAAAAATAAATTTTATTTTTTAAAATGTTACCTTGATTACACTTGCATTTGTAACTTGCAATTGCACAATATTGTTCCATGCTATTCAAAAAATATATATGCATGTAAATGAATAAAGTTATAATATAGACCTAAAAAGTACTGTTTTAATATACATGTACATCACATTAACACCACATTGAGACTTCAATATGTAGTGTGATACATCAACTAGATTTTGGGGCATATTTGTGCAAAGTCATTTGAAAATATCTCCAGGAATGACAATGCCATAGGAATTTTCAGTTATTAACAACAGTAATTTAAAGCTATAGACATGATAGATGCTGTGTGAAAAATATTGTTACAATATGGTACATATTTGGTGACAATAAGGTACATATTTGAGCCAAGTTACTTAAATGTGCATGATAGAATTACTTATTTAAGTTGAACTATAGTTCATCTATTGGGCCAAAAATAGATGAAATAATCTCAATCAATTAAACATAAACATGTACAATATCATGTAGTCTGATTATCCATATGTAACACTCCTTTACAGGTCTTAGTAACTGATTTGAAACAAAATGCTTCTTTATATCTATTTTCATTACATAAATGAATTGCGCTTGCCAATCAAATCATGCATTAAAAATGCTGTTGGTCCATTTTTATAAATGTATAATAACAATTTTAAGAGATTGTTTGCAAAAAAAATGTAAACCCATGAACACATAAACATGCCATTATTCATAACCACTTTTGGATCTCTGTCTGTTAAGTATTTTATAAATGTAATATATATACTGGAAAATGTGAATTTCAAAATTCTGAACCTCAGTCCAGTTGGTATTTTCTTGATTTTGTATTTTTCGTTGCAGAAATTTAGGCACAACTACTTTAAAATATGGTGGGTAAATTTCTCTATAAAAAGTATCATATATTAAAAAATGTAAACTTCTCTACTGGTACATTGCTAAAACATAAACATACAAAAGAAAAAAAAAATCATTGTTTTTATTATGAGTGCAATTTCAAGTTTTTTGTGTTAAAGTCCAGCTTAAGCAGATCCAAATACTGGTATATTCAGATTTTTACATGTATTTAAAGAGGCCAAAAACCCACTGACATGGCAAGAAATGTTTCTCTTCCTCTTCACAGCAATCTACTTTTTTCAACAATTTAAATGATTATGAAAGTTCTGATTTTTTTATTTTCTAAAACACAAATTTAGTGATACCATGAATATTTAACAAAATTTACAAAAATAAAACAAAACAAAGCAGACACCTTGTAAATAGTGTATTTGATTATACATGTACCTCACATACATATTTTGATTATGAAATCATGTTGAAATGTGCACATGACAGAAAATATGGTAATAATAGAACACTTTTAATTCCCAAAATGAGCATTAACTTGATATTTGATGCTATTCTTGGTACACATGTATTCTGCGTTCTGGTCAAACTTTTTGGTCCCAACTGATGATAATATATTGGAGATTAACCCTTTCCTCCATGTAAACACCTTTATGACATGGAAAAACTGTGTAGATTCAGATCAGCCAGCACATCCATGATGTCTGATCAGGATCTGCAATGTTCACTTGTTTAAATCATTAGGTTATTTCTGACCAAAAAGTGAACAGCGCAGATCCTGATTAGATGTGCCAGCTAATCTGGATCTACACCAGTCTCACACGGGTAAAAAGGCATGTCTGTAGAGTAAAAGGGTAAATTTCTCTTTTATTTAAAATCTCATACTACAGTACTGTGTATTAAAATTAAAAAGGTAATACTCAGTAGTTACTTTGAGAAAATTATTGTCTATACAATTTACAAAACCTGAAATTTCATACATTTAGGACAATCTGTCATGTATTTGGCCAAATATAAAAAAAACATAAATTGTTTCTGGAGGTACCATGTCAAATAGGCCACAAATCAATTCAGGCAGTACTTGTAAGTCTATTGTATATGGCAATCACTGTAAAGAGTTAGTTTTGTTTTTAGATTTACACAAGCTTTTAAAAAATAGTATCATTGCTTAATTGATATCTAAAATTGTGCTTGTTATCCTGAAACCCAAGAACAAATTAAAACATCATCTGATTGTCATTTTTGCTTAAAAAATTGGACTGTCATCATAAAGTAAAGTAATTTATGTTACAGTCATAATCTCTTCTCTACACCTACCCAAGCTGTTGATTCAATCAGTTTTGTCTGGGTGTCACACTGTTACCGGTATATACAGTAAGATCACAATTTACAACACTTGCAGTAAAAGTCAGAGGTGCTAATGCAGTCAAAGGTGTCATATTTAATAAATAAATTTATTTCTAAACCAATTTCCATGTTGGACAATGCAAAATACACAGCTTATGTTGCAACCATCAATATTTTATTCTGTGCTAGTGTAGACAGAGTGACTTTTGTAGACTAAGGTCATTGATCAAAAGAGCATATTGACATATAAATGATGTCTTTTCTTTTGTTGCAACATTTTGTTAATTGTTTTCCCACCTGTTTAGTCATGATAGTCTTGGACAAAAATCCGGAAAAAGTATGTGTTGCTTTGTACAAAATGTCCAATCTATGAAGCAACTTGTTCATGAAAAATATTTTATAAAACATCATAAACTGACATAAAACATATTAACACAATGATACTAAAAACTTTATAACATTGTTAAGCAGATAAGTTGGTTGGAGTCTTTTCACCAAGACAACTTGTACTTGTTTTGTGATATGAGAACCTGTTGGGGCAAGTGTGAGGTTGGTGCACCCTAGAACCTGGTTTAAACCCCCAGTGGCAATTTGATTTGCCACTGACCGTTCCAAGGCGGTAACCCCTCGGGTTCTCATTTTTGTTTATTGTTAGTGGTGTCTTTTTTGAAACTGATTATTTTATTAACCATGCTCTCTCCCCCTCTCTTCTTCTTGACTGTGTGGGGAGGCTGTTTTTTCTGAATGTGGCGATTCCTGATATGCATATTTCACCTTTTTATAAATAAAATAAAAATGAGGCCTATTTTTGAGGCCTATTTGAGCTATTTCAAAATAAAGTGTGGCTCATTTGACTTGTTTGTGGCCTATTGACTGTAATCCATATAGCTACCAATTCCATGGTATTTGATCATAAATTTGGTGTGAATAGACTGATAACGATCCCAATCTATCAAACAAAACAGTAATCATTATGTTTATGCAGTGTAGACCAAGTGTAGACCCTCATTTTTTAGGGGGGAGGGGCTGCGGCTAGTTTCTTTTTTTTAGAAAACAGGGTCTTGTGCCATGAGTTTTATAAGAATAAATAAAAGAAATCTCATACCTCGTGTTCAGTACTCTCACAAACAATATCTTCGACTGCCATGAGCTCACATGTCTGAATGACGAACATGACCAGTGACAAAAAACTCTTATACAAAACTGAATTGTGGCGCTGGTATACGCTAAGCTCAGTGTGTCTCACAATGTGACTGAGTGACATTGCGAGGTCCAGTTCACAATTCAACTTCACATAAAAGTTGGTTCTCACCAGCCTTACATATTGTTTTCAAGAAAAACTCCATGCATCTGATTGTTCCGTCGATGGGCCTTATGCTCCTTTGAATTTAAAGGCCTAATAATCCACTGACAAGCTACCATTCAGTAGTTTTCAACTTGACTTCTTCAGTCTAATTTATCAAAATGGCCGATCGCTAGTATTGCTATTGGTTACAACGAACGACAACCTACTCTCTAAACAGACGATTTAGTTTTTTTAGCTTTCCAAAATGCTAGTCCGATAACAATGGTACCGAATAATAAGTTTTAATTTTTAAAGATATTTTGCCATTAGCAATTTATAAAAATAAAGCCAATAACAAAATTTGTAAAAACAATACGTTGCCGTAAGTTTTTACCGGTCAGTTTTTTTCCCGTGTTTACATTGCCTTATGCTGTGCACAACCGGAAACCAGTGCAAACGAAGTGGACAACTTTTTTTTCTCCTTAGTGAATGGGCATTCCTGCGACCTTAAGACGAGCTTAACGCTCGGGTCGCTTCGCGACCCGAGCTAGAGCTCGATATAAATATATGCAATGTACATGTACTAATATAATAATTATTAATTTTAACAAAAAGTAAATGAAGATACACTTATGACGCTTGGACAAAATACATATGAGTCTCAAACCGC
Organism: Corbicula japonica; assembly: GCA_038501625.1. NCBI lineage: Eukaryota > Metazoa > Mollusca > Bivalvia > Venerida > Cyrenidae > Corbicula > Corbicula japonica. The sequence goes on from JAZAYU010000029.1 coordinate 713,601, forward strand.
ATCAAAATTAATAGCGACGTTAACTTTGGCGCTCCGTAACGTCATTTCCGCCGCGACGTCAACAACATCCTAAAATTATGACTCCGGCGTAAGAGGGTTAAAAGGCGTACTACGAGGCTATAGTAGAACCGTTCACAAGTTATTGGACGTTGCAATATGTTTTGACGTGTGACGTCGCCCAGCACGCACGTTTAGCCACGAGTTGCTGCGAAAAAGCGTGTCGTCATTCACTTTGTCGTCAATGTTGCTGTTCCAATAGCCATTCAAAAAAGCCGTAATATCACGAATTATTTTAATATTTTCTGTATTAAAGATAGTATTTATGTGTGTAAATATAAGGATTAAATCATATTTGATGGTTTTCATTTGGGTATGAAAAACAGTTGGATAGCGTGAAGCCCTTCGGGCTTCACATACTTTAAACAACCCAACTGTTTTCCATACCCAAATGAAAACCATCAAATATCGATTCAATCCTTAAGTATAAAGCAGTGTAAAAAATTTTAAGACATCTATGGACGTGGTTGCAAAGTCGTTCACTATAGAACCTTCGCTTGTTAAAATCAGAAACATTTTTGTGAGCAGACCGACTTGAAAGTTTTTTTAAAGGCTGTGAGTACAACATCTATAACCTCCCTTTTTTTTAGCAAGAGTTTACATTTTAAGTCTAAATTTTGAGTTGTAAAATCAACAACCGAGGTGTTTAAAAGCCAACCTTATATTGGCTGATTATTTCATATCTTGACGATGTTACAATGATGTTTCTCAATATAAATGCGATTTAAAAAGACAGTTCAGACTTCTAGGTATTTTCCGTTTAAGAAATGGTTCACCGTTCAAAACCTGCATTTGTTGTTTAACCCAAGATTCTTGATCTGGTTGTTTAGGCAACAGGTTTTGCAAATGTTTTGATTATTTTGACTATTATAAAATTAGTGGGTCAAGCATGACTAGCATAAGGTCGGATTTTAAAAATATTTTCACCTGGTGCGGAGGATGTAGGAAGTGGTGTTTCAACCTCCTGCACACCCTGTTTTTAATGGACCACCACATCTGCTCCTGGACCATCTGTCTGTCATCGCCGCCTTGAGAAGCCGTCCGTTTTCGATGTACTTGTCGAGACGGATCATCTTGTTTGTTCTTCGTCATCTTTGGACGGGGAGTGTGCAAGATCCCTGAACGTCTATAGATTTAGCATAATAATAAATCTGCATGAATACATGTAGAGGCTTACCACGCTCCCGAAAAAGTTATAGTGTAGTAGCGTCCTTTACAGGTAGCCTCGGTAGCTCAATTGGTAGAGCGACGGCACGGTAAGCCGGAGGTCCGAGGTTCGAATCCTGGTCGAGGCCTACACATTTTCTCCCTCCTGTTTCATTTGGTGGCCAGTCGGAATCGATTTACCCTTGGAGCTCTACTGGGCGAAGCACTGGCTGGGGTAGTCGATATGAACCTGCGTTGTAGAGACATTTGCCGATATAGTGGCTTGTCTCATTTAGAAGGGAGGAATGTAGTAGCGTCCTTTACAGGTAGCCTCGGTAGCTCAATTGGTAGAGCGACGGCACGGTAAGCCGGAGGTCCGAGGTTCGAATCCTGGTCGAGGCCTACACATTTTCTCCCTCCTGTTTCAATAGTTATGACAGGTCGCCAACAATATATGATAAATGCTGGTGGGGGATTATTTAAATATGATTTACATTAAGGTTCATAAAACGCTCAAAAATTCGAAATTCATAACCTGTAAATTTATAGACCCTACAGTAATATCGATTTGTTTTGTTTACGCGAGCTCTTGGCAACTGCGCGCGGTCATGACGTCAGCAACATAAGTTCTTTTTTAAAATATTTTATTATAAATGCATTTTATATAATGTATATAAAAGTTAAATTGAAATTGCTTTGAATGAAATGATTATCTTAAATGAGTATGAAGTAAATGAGCAAATATGTATTTTCAAATATCAATAAGCTCACCGTGTGCTTCCCACGTGGCTGTGTATAATAACTGCTTTAAAAGCATAAAATTACTGTAAGTAGTTCAATATATTTAAAATATTATTTAAAATTAATTATCATCGTTAAGATAGTGAAAAAATAGAAGTTTGAAAGTTGTTAAACAAAGTTTTTTATGTAAAGTAGCAATTCCTCTACCTCCTTCCATTGATTAAGAATAGAAAAGACTGGAATCTGTGGAGACAAGAGTTTATATAGGCAAAGTCACGTGGTGACGTGTGACGTAACAGGAGTCATTTCTGCTGGTTAAAGTGTTCAATCTTTAATCGATTAGAAACATTTACATTCTAACAAGGAGAATGCAGTGATAAAATTCTAAATTGTCCATAATACAGTGAGTAAACAAGTGCCTAAGTAGTCATTATCGTTGAGCCTACCTGTGCGCAATGCAGAGTCAGCCTGTGCATCAAAAACTGGTGAGCAGAGAGGCCGCCGGTGCCCCAATTAAACCGAAAGTAAAGAGTTTTGGAGAAATCTATTAATATTTCTACCTATTTGTAAGTATTTTTTGGAGGAATATTGAAGAAATGAATATAATATATCGCTTGATACGTTAGATATCAAAGCAAACACTCGTTAGGCCTACAGACTGCGGAAAAGCTGGATCTGTGCTCTACGTCTGTGTATCGCCGATATTTAAAAAGTAAACACTACAATGCATATTTTAGACATTCTAATGTTCCGTGCACAACCTTTTTTTTTGTACAATATACCTTATATCTGTAACATTTGCATCTGGAATCTTCGACATATGCTCTCCATCCATTGTTTTTAGCAAAGAATAGCCGTTGCCTAAGCAAAGAAACAGCCGATATAGCGAATTTCGCAAAGAAACAGCCGATATGGATAGGCACCGTGCTATTGTCACTGACCATTTCAAGGCGGTACCCGTCAACTTCTCATTTTCCTTCCTTGTTTGTGGTTTCTTCTTGAATTTGATGAAATTGTTAACCCATGCTCTCTTTAACTCTCTTCGTTTTGACTGTGTGTGGACCGGGACTGTGTTTTCTGGGTGTGGAAATACCCATTTTGCATCATTCTTTAATACAGGCTTCCCGTAGCGCCTATACAAACACAAGAATGCGCAAGGCATTGCATAATACTGGTAAACCCTTTTTTGACTTTCTGGACCTTACAACACCATTCTCAGCAACAAGAAATATAACGAATGAAATTAGCACGAATTCCGTGCACAAAAAGTTTTTTTTCAAATAAAAGAATATCATTAAATAAATACATGTTTTCCTCCTAGCACGCGCGCACGGTCTAAGAATGTTCATGAACAGTACTTTATTCAGTTATTTAACAGTATAGAAGGCTAACTTTTTTTTATCTTTATTTCTTACGAGACTTCAAAAACAATATCAACAACAAAATGAGGATTTTCAGTTTTCCAAAACATGCCGCCGCTGAAAGTCAAATGTCGGCGATACGTGTTTTATTATAAAGCGCGTGTTAGCTGTAGCACTGGCGGCGACACGTGTTTTAGCATCTAGCACGTGTCAGCTGTAGCGCTGTCGGTGAGATAGATATGCAGTGTCGTTAAAGTGCCCTGATGGTACAGACAGTCCGGAACTGGATTCATGAACGTCTGGAAAAAAACAGACGAAATTTCGTTAAAATAATGGTATAATATTTTGATTTTATCCACTTTTCCACCCTCAACAAAATACTATAACCAAAAAAACGACATTTTGAACTGCCCACCAACTTTGGAAAATATTAAATAACACGCTGCGGTGTATTTCAGTAAAAAATTAAATATTCAGTAAAATGTCAAATATTAATTTTGTCAAAATGTAAAATGACAATCAGATTTTTATTTTTTTTCGATAATTTACTAAATTCTGATTAGAACAAAATGTTTTACGCGAACATGCTTATGAAGTTGGCACCGAATGGAGAACACTTTGGTATTCGAGTCTGCAAGTGTTCGCATTTCAGTATGGTATTAAGCCAAGCCAATTATGGTTTCCAAACCCCCGCATGGTATTAAAACCTATGCGTGGTATTCTAACCTCCGCATGGCATGAAATTCTTACCAATACATGGTATTTTTTATCCTCTATATGCATAATCGAGGTCAAGCCAATAATCGTCTTCAAACTTCCGCATGGTATCCCATACCGATCATGGTATTCTAACACCACACAAGGTATTTAAACTTAACTTAGCATGGTATTGAACCTCCCCAAGATATTCGAACTTCAGCTGAACAATTGCCGTACCCCATCCAATTTGCATACATATAAAATTCAAGTGTATGTCACAGCACTGTTAAATAGGCTTTCTCTCGGCCCTTTGAGCATGTTTAAGTGATAAATTTTGTATTAACCGACAGCACTCACCCCGTATGAGGACTGCGGTGGGTGCTCTATACGTTTGGAGGATGTGCCTAGGTCCATATTAAGGGCCCAACCAAAGGCATTCAGGACGCCGCCATTGTACAGGAGGAATGCTGGGAAGAACTCGTTACACGACATATCCTTCCGTGTGTTGTACCAGTAATGCACGCCTGCAAACACAACAACACTATGATATAATGTATTTTATAATTAAACTGCGCTTAAATATATAATAGGTTGATGAATTTAATCGCGAAACAGCGCTGAAATATATGGTAGGTTAATGAATATAGTTATTAAACAACGCTTACTTATAAGGTTGGTTAATGAATGTAATTATTGAGCCGCGTTTTAATATATTGTGGGTTAATGAATGCAATCGTTGAACAGCGTTATAATATATGGCGGGTTAATGAATGTAATCATTGATCAGCGTTTTAATATATGTTGGGTTAATGAATGTAATAATTGAACAGTGTTTTCTTATATGGTAGTATAATGAAGGTAATCATTGAACAGTGCTTAAATATATGGTAGTTTAATGAAGGTAATCATTCAACAGCGCTTACATATGGTAGGTTAATTAATTTTATCATGAAACAGAGCTTAAATATATGGAAGGTAAATGAATGTAATCATTGAACTGCGCTTACTTTTATGGTATGTTAACTATTGTAATAATTGAACTGCGCTTACTTATATGGTATGTTAACTAATGTAATCATTGAACTGCGCTTACTTTTATGGTATGTTAACTACTGTAATCATTGAACTGCGCTTACTTATATGGTATGTTAACTAATGTAATCATTGAACAGAGCGCGAAAAAATGGTAAGTTAAGGATTTATTTTCTCGTTAGTCCTTGGCTATTTACTCAATTTGGTCAGCGACTGGTGGAAATAAAATATTGTAATGATTATGGCAATTATTGTATGTAATTTGCAACACACACTTGTCAAAAATTCTAAGTAAACACTCTTCAGTTGTGTTATCTTTCAGAAAAAATATTCTTTTCTCAGTATTATAAAAAGACAGAGTCACTTATTAAACATGATCAAACAATAACAATTTGAAAAGCTTGTATTTGTTTTTACAACTTACTTAACCCAAAATGTTATACGCTGTTTCTTTTCTTTAACGATCGACGTTCTAAAGAAAATAACGTACCCATAGAAATAAAGCAGGAACCCTTGGTCCAACGGCTAGCATCGGCCTCTGCCTGGGTTTTGGGTACGCTTATGGAGGAGGTTGGGTTTGTACCATTCTGTATCCACAGACCGGTGCCGGTACCGTCTGCCTTAAACTGGGCTGCGGTTCGGCCGTGACACAACGTGGCTGTATGATAGCAAGAGAGAATGATGTGTTATCCCTGAATCCTTTTATCAACTGTAATCATTAAATGAGCTAAACTTTTGTAAATTATCATAATAAGAACTACATTTTTACATCCTCACGTGTGCTGCTCGATTTGCAAGCATCTATTTAAAGGGCTTACCACACTCCTCCCCAGCACGTTCGTCGATAAAAAGAAAATTATCAAAATCTCAAAAACGGCAAAATGCCGTTCACTGCAACTTTGCACAAATGAATGTTACTTAAGTATCTTTATTTTGCATATTGTAAGACACGTTAGAACAGTTAAGAAAAATAGCGAGATCTAAAATTTCCCTAAAATTCTATTTACATAAATTCACAAAAACTAAACAACACAAACTAAACGCACATTTGGCCGTTATTGAGATTTTGGTAATTTTCTTTTTAACGCTGAACGTGCTAGGGAGTAGTGTGGTAAGCCCTTAAGATTATTTTCATTTGCGAGAGTCGGATATTGCCGCCAATTCAATGATTTTAAATGCAAATTAAATACAATAGGAAACATTTTTCTTGTTACCTGGATTGACGAAGTAGGCTGTGAGGAAGTAGTTGCCGTGGTCAAGTACGAACGGGTGACCGACGAGCTGAGAGTAGGGGTAATGATTCGGGTTTGGGGTATAGCTCTGGGGAAACTGAAATAAACAGTACACAGGAAGTATCTATCCTAGTTCATAGTGGTGTTCTCTTCTACTTAACGGGCTACGTCAGTTAAATCAGTGTTATTTGTTGAGTCCGATGCTTCTAAGCGGTCAAATTAAATTCAGTAAACGATTCAATTTAAGGGTTAGAGCGAAACATTGATCCCACAATAAAATATCCCGATTGATAACGATTGTTATGAAATAATTATGTAATGGTTCTTCTTTAGAGTACCTTACTGATAACTAGTCAGTCACGTGACGTATAATTGCGTTTTAATAACAAAAACACGTGACCGTCTAGACGAAAACAAGTCAGCATCTAGTCTGTTAACACAGTGCCAATAAAACATCTTACTCACAGAAAGCCTAGATATACATAATTATTTGAAACTCCTTCAAAGATTATGATAATCAATCAAATACATACCCCGATCTGTATTCCAGCGATGTAGCCCGCGGGGTCATAGATCAGGATCACACCCATATCATTATCCTTCATGTAGCGCTCTCCTCTGAAGTGGGGATTACCTGCATTGGTGAAACAGAAGAAATGAAAGGGTTGGGGCGTGAACCCGAAAACGGCGAATGAAATGAAAATTACTGTCTATACCAAAAATACTCTACTAAGCTTCTTTAGAATTCGTTTGTGGTCCAAGTCGCTTTCCGGCCTTCAACAATCGGCGCTGTCCATGTGCAAATAATGAGCCCATGAGAAAATTGGATAATGCGTATTTTTTCAGTTTCCGCTTTCTTTACAAACAAAATCATAGTTGAATTTTGCGCTACATGTAATGGATTATGTGATACACCCGGATTTTGATTTCATTGGGCGGAGACCAGTAACTCGCTGAGTAAGGAGAACGCGGAACGACTTTGTTCTCAAGCTAAAGGAAAACCTCAGTATTCTTAACAACTTACAAGCAAATTATATTTACTTTTATTATAGAACGTATAAATACTTGATCGCGGAGATTACATTTTATTTTGTAAAAGTACATTATGTAATGCTTCGATTTATGTACAAAGAAAAACAAGGTTTTAAGCCCATAGCCAAAGATCATAAAATTAAATCAGGAGACCAGTCTCAAATCTCAAGCATCTGATTGGCTGAAATGACGATTACAGCCAATCAGATGCTTATGATTTGAGACTGGTCTCCAATCTTAGTTTTATGATCTTGGGCCCAGTTATTGGAATGATTATTACGTGATTAAAAAGTTTGATAATGACAAAATGAACGTACCATCGCAAGCAGCCCCGGCGTTCATGGACACCCAGCCCGCAGAATGGGCCTCTGCTTTGGTTCTCGGCATACTCTGGAACGAGCTGAAGGGATTCAAGCCCCAGGTCACTGAAATTAACTTCTAAATTTATGATATTGTTTAGAATGCCTAAATAAACGATGTGAAATGTAACTGGCATGTCAGGTTCAGTGCAATTATAACTAACCGACAAACTAATTTGCATCATGGTTTACTGCCATGCATACATACAAATTTTCTACCCGGTTTAAAGACGAAGCCTGATACTCATGTACTACATGATGGACAGTCAATACCCATGTCTTTTAAGGGTAAACCGCTGCATTCACGTACCCTTCTTTTACAAGCTAAATCGTCGCTTTAACATAACCTTGCCCTACCCGGTAAACATCCACGCCTACATACCCATTTCCTACCAGATGTATAGTCTTAACCATATATACATATTCATGTCATTCCCGGTAGACAATTGCGCCCACAGATCTATGCCCTGTACGGTAATTATTCGCACCCACGTACCCATGTCCTACCGGGAAGTCATTCGCAACAACATACAATTGTCGTATCCGGTTGACTTTCACACACGCATATCTATGCCCTGTCCTGTTATTATACGCACCGTCGAAACCAATCCTATCCGTTTGACATTCTCGAGTCTCGACCACATAGGCCTACCCTTGTCCTACCCGTAGACATTTTTACCAGCATACCATTGTTCTATCAGACACACCCGCAACAACATATCGACACCCTACCATTTGCACCTATCCACCTTTGTCCAAACGGTGGAAATTCGTATTGGAATAGGCCTTTCTATGTCCCACACAACAGACTTACACACCATTATACCCAAGTCATACCTGATTTAACTGCACCTTGTACTTGCCGGATAACATTCGCGCCTACCTATGTCCAAAAAGGTGTTCAGTCATTTTTTTGACATTTTAGTTGTTACCATTTGGAATTGACTTAGACTTATCTTTTATTTTCCCATAACTAATTGGCGTCTTTTCATTTACTCATTTTGATCATACAATGTTAGTTTACCACGAAATGCATAATAAGCAATGTCGTCTGCTCTACTTCATGACGTCATTCCGAAAAATTACGTCATCCCCCCCCCAAAAAAAAAACAACAACAAAAAACAAAAAAACTTTCAATGACGCGCCCAAAATTAGACATCATCAAAAGCCTTTACAATGATTTTTAATATCCGCAGACACAATCTTGTACCATACACATGTCTAAAGAAAAAAAAACAACCTTACCTAATTACCAACTACCTTTTGAGTAAAAGGTCGACACATACAAAGGTTGGTATATACACATATGCAGTCAAAGTCTTATTCTCTACAGGTACAATTATCTATTCTCTCTGGTTCAAAACTGCATGCTTGATAATAACATATTCTCTGTGCAGTCAATAGTAGCTAGCAAATGTTTTGTAACAGTAACGTCCTACAATACCTTTCAATCCATTCCAGTCTGATGCTGAAACAAAACGAAAATATTGTACAATACCGGTATTAAAAATAAACAATGCATTTCATTTAATATTAAAATTACACAGCACCATAAAAGCACACAACAAAATAACATTTTAAACAGAATTTTACCATACGTAAATCTAATTTAATGATGTTGATAAAAAAAGAAAAAAAAGATGATGATGGTGACGACGACGATAATGACGAAGATAATTTTGATGATGAGTATAATGTAAATAATGATAATGGCTATGACATAAATTGTAATAAAAAATAATAATAACCTTTGATAATGATCATGATAAAATGTTCACTTACGGCCCCTGCCTAGGAGGAAGGCACTGGCGACCAGCGGCAGCGCCAACAGAACAGTAAGCGAAAACATCTTCCACTCAAACACAGCCGATGAGATATTGAGAAAATCAAAGTTCACAGTCCCTATATATTAGAAATAATGCAGTTCAGAATTTAGGATGTATACTACGTACGTCCAATGACGAAGTTTATTTCAAACTTATTTTATGCTCATGTATATATAAAAGGGGTGAGTGCATTACATATTTTACCCTCACCATACGATGTTTTACAAATGCAACATAATTGTCAACAGATTACATATAAATAATTCATTTCTAATCATCTAGCTTAAAGCTGAGTGCAAGTTCAAGTTCATGTTTAAAAGCTTATTTGTCATTATCTTTTTTCATGTCGAGTAAAGAATGTTATCGTTTTGTAAATAAAAGAACGCTGCCACTAGTGCAAACTAATTGGCAACGTACATATTTTAAACACAATTCATCAAAAACAGCAGCTGGCGTTTAATGTGGTGTTCCAATTCTTAAATAGAACATATGTCACTGTTCCAATTATCACTCAAACAAAAGACAAAGCGAAAGCCATCTTATTACAAGAATCCAAAGTGATCAAGTCGCTAACCATAAATTTGCAACATTCCTGTATACATGCTGGACTGGTTATGACAGTTAACCCAGATTTTATCGAAATGTTTCGTTAGGCAATAAAAAACTATAGGAAGCGCTACAGTTAGTGTGAATCTTCGTTGCCTTTGAATTCAATGACATCAAAATAAAAATGAGACCATTTCATTACAAACAATACACATAATTATTTTAAACATCTCTAACACGGTTAGATAAACACGATTTGAATTTTACAGGTAAAAGCATTTAATCCATTTACAATACTGAAGATTAGCAAAGGAAACATGTGCAAAAGCTGATCAATTTTGACCGGACAAGTAGTGCTCGTAGGAACACTCAGAAAGTTATGTTAGTAAATTGAAACTATACATAATTTGTTTGCGGCCTCAAAAAAGCGAGGCAACGACTGCTAATTTGAATTTTCCTCGTTGTACAACATGGCGGCGAACTCATTGGACCTAAACGACGAATAGAACTCTTTTTATCAAAAAAGCTTCCTTGCCATAAACAAGGTTATGGCTCGTTCTTGTACGCATACATTTCCATCGTTTTACTTAAGTATAGAATTATTAATGAGGCCAAACAAATTGTTCAGCAGCCGCTCATTGATCACTTGTTGTTTGTCAAACTGGAATATTCGGCACATTTCTGTGATTTGTTCATTAAATACGATTTCATCGCATTAAATCTTTGTGGTAAACAAACTTATATTTTAGACCACAGGTCACCTGATTACCACCCTGCTTCAAAAGGGACTTATCTAAAGATTGATTACTTTGAAATACCAACTATGGTGTAATTGCTGCTTATGTTATTTAAATAACAAAATAAACCGTACGTTATCAGCATTTAAGGTGGAACGCGACACTTTGCGAATTTTCGAATTTCTTTATGAAATTTGGTATGGTATTTATTGACGATGATTCCAGCATGAATCCGCAAACCGTTTTTCGATTAATCAAATAGTTGTTTAGATATTTACCTTCAAAGTTAGCTATCAACGCCAGTTTTCTGCACTGACGTCAACAACGCTCGCCGAACACTTTTTCGGGGCTGGCTAAAAATTGGGGTTTCCAATTTTATTTATTCGTTCACTGATGAATTGGCGCTGAAAATACATTTCCGGTGATATAAGATTTAACATAATGTGACCAGTTTTGACAACGTTGTGTACCGCTAAACGCCGTTTTCGCGTTAAAAATGACGTCGATTTTTTCCTTTTTTCTGTCGACTTTTTCAAAATTGTGAAAAATTCCCGAAATTAATTTTTTATTTTTTTGCTTAAAAAGTTTGAGAAAAGCAATTCGAATTGAATAATTGTAAATATCTAAACAACTATTTGATTAATCGAAAAACGGTTTGCGGATTCATGCTGGAATCATCGTCAATAAATACCATACCAAATTTCATAAAGAAATTCAAAAATTCGCTAAGTGTCGCGTTCCACCTTAATTATGTTGACATACGAAAATGTCTCGCGGCATGGATCTCAGTTGAGCATTTACATAAAGCGTTGTGAAAGTATACAGACAATTCTGGTAAATGTGTTTACCGCATTCCTATTATACACACTGCTATTAAGCTGTAAAAGGATTACTCTCTCTCTCTCTGTTTTGGAATTTTTAAGGGTTTGCTTTTCATAAAGCCAATACAACTACATTTGTTTACGTATATAATCATGTTAATGGGTTTTCCCATAACGTCTGGTACATATGTAGCGTGTCTGAAGATGATGGTTATGAGTATTAAAAGTGTAATATTTTGTATCATTTTCATCTACTTTATTCCACAGTAGAATTGTTTGTGTCCTGTGGTTGCTGTAAAATAGCTCCCATTTACGTTCAGTCAGTACTGATACCAGTAACGTTCTTTGAAAGTCGTTGACCACGATACTAGTGTATTTTTATAGTACTCCTAAAATGCTTTTGCTGAAGGGCAGGTTTTACATGAATGATTTCAATATCACAGCTTAATTAGATATTGTCCAGTTACACCAAAGATATACATCCTACTTTTTAAAATTTTGCCTTTGGCGTTCTCTGCGATAACCAAGTTTTATATTCTCAGATATATTATCAAAAATCGTTACTGTTCAGTCGCATTTTTATCTCGTTTACCGCAAACGCAGTCTTTTATCCGCTGACCTTGGAATAGTACGTATAATTATAAAATTAAAGACCTTTTGAAGATTCCATGTTCAACGTGGTATGCACACCGTCTTTTGGGATGGATAAAATTGTTTACTGACTTCCTAAGTAAATATTAGGCTTTCAACCAGGGATGGGCGACGTGGACAGTAAAATGCATTTCCATTACTGTCCATGGACAGGCTCAGTCAAACAGATCGTGCCATGTTTTCGTATGGTCGTTTTTTGGTGGATTTCAGAGTTCCATTTTCATCTATTTCAACAATACTAAATATATTGTTCCACTGGGTTTATCTTATATGAATTATCAGTACATTTTTAGATACAGATCTGATACAATTAGAATTACCAAGTTATCTCTGGAATGAAATATAATATATTCAAGAAGTTTTATATTAAAGGATATACTTTAATTAAGTAACAAATAATGTAAATCTTACAGTCAGTAAGCGAATGGACATTTTGTTGATAGTTCTACATACTTGACAAAGAGCAGTACTGCAAGTGATAAATCCAATCATCAATTCATCATAGTATGAGAAAGAACTAACTGAATAATTGCAATAACAATAAATAATGACCAGTTATATACTCGCGTTTTTGACAAACAATTTATAACGTAAAAGTTATATTCTGACAAAATGGTGTAATTTCGACTTTTTTCTTCTTTAAAGCTTTAATGTCAAATAGATAATTACCATATCTTAATTGACAATAAAGATCCTTTGTCAATATTAAAACACGTGATAGGTGTGGTATGGACAGTCATGCATTGAAGTGATTTAACATAGTGAAATTTTTGATAGTGTTTGTGGATTGTTAAATGGACTAAAAAAATTAAAGGACTAACAGAGTAAACTCGTAAGTCGACATTAAATATTCATTCCTTCAGAGGCTGTTTTTTCCTCGAATCTCGTCCAAAATGGCGACGGTTAGCGCGAAGAAAACAAGAAGCGGTAAAAATTCAGAGTCAAGTACTCCCACAGAACCCCAGTCAGAGGGAGAAAAAGCTGAAAAACAAATAAAAATAGACTCCATGTTATCCTCGTCTAAACAAGTGGGGGAAAAAGAATTGAATATACAAGACATATTAAGTGTCGTCAAAGCGCTGGAAAGGAAAGTAAATATGTTAGCTTCAGAAGAATATATTGACAAGCGGCTCGAGAAGTTTCTTCTTTAAAGCTTAAATGTCAAATAGATAATTACCATATCCCAATTGACAATAAAGATCCTTTGTCAATATTAAACACGTAGGGACTTTTTTAAGTTGATCACATCAAAGGGATATTATAAACATAATTATGCAGTATTTTCCTGCCTAAGTTCCGTAAATATGTATTAAAAGTATTTAGTATATATTTATGTCTGTTACCTAATAATAAACTACAGAAGTAATGATTGTTTCGAAATTTTGCATCTTGTGTGAAGATTCGATTCAGTCAAACATAAATTGCAACTGTTACACTTTGATAAGCCTAGCCTAAAATGCACAAAACACCATGTAAAGAAGCAAGATTTATCGCCAACTCCAGTTCTTGCACAACTTCTAAATTATCCGTACTTTTAACATCTTGTCTAACAGCAATAAAAGAACATCTGATTAGGTATTATGAAAAGGTTTTTAAAACCATTGGCAAAACTTTGTTTTGGTATATTAAACACTTTTTAAAGGAATTTTAATCTAATAATTTTCAGGCGTTCTGTTTGTCAACTTATGATTTTTACACTTTGTACATCTCACTCCCTCATAATTTAATAAGATACAAGCCAGTCTCATTGAAGAAACGTTTGCAAGAGAAAATAAAACGTTTACTGCTTGTAATGAACATAGAGCATTTTACAGATGTTTTTTTTTAATTATAATTTATGGACTTACTTTATGGACTTGTCAAGACCCACTGGATAACATTAATGTTAGATTTGGTACCTCTATTTGTAATACTCATACCAGTGGGTACTAATGTGCATCCCTTGTTGCTGATATGTTTTATACTGTTATGAAAGAGACTTTACGTTGTCTCTTTCTACATCAAGATGACATTATTACAGCCTTTAACAACACCTCGACGTACGTTGATGATTTATTAAATATAGGTAATTACCATTTACTATCACTTGTTGATAAGATTTATCTTAAAGAACTATAGAAACTACAGAAAAGCAAGCAAACTTTCTTGATCTTAATCTCTTCATTGAAAATTGATACGTCAATAGTAAATGTAGTGCTTCCGTAAGAAATATATATGACAAAAGAGATGATTTTAATTTCAATATATGTAATTTTCCGTTTTTAGACGACAATGTTCCACGTGGAACATCTTACTGGGTTTATATCTCACAGCTTGATCGCTATCATAGACCTTGTAATTGTGTTAAAGATTTCAATGAACGCTTTGCAGAAACTTTTTTAAAAGAAGGATATCGGTATCACAAATTAAGAAAACCCTTTTTGCCCGTTTTATCGCAACTATCCAGAAGTACATCAAAAATAAAGGTGCATTTTAATCACAATTGCACCAAGGTATTTCACATTCATTTAGTTTTTGAGGGGGTGGGTGGGAGGGGGTTAATTTATAGGCTTAATAACATTAAGGGCGATATTAATTTTCCGTAAAAAATCATCTGTAAATCCATAAAGAAATGTTACCAACATGATATTCTACAGCGCTTTGCATGCCGGGTGATTAATGTATATACAGCTGATCGTTATGCTTATCTCTTTTGTTGCACGACGGTGTCAGGGATTTAAGAATTTATGAAAGTTTATAGGTAAATCTTGTAAAAGAACATTTTATCCTTGTCATCGTCATCTTGCTGATGCTCTGGTCTCGGTAAGGACATTGAGCAACCGTTCTTGTGCTTTACAATGCTATTAGCTTCTTATGTTTTATACATTTGTGTGCTTTTGCATGTGCATCATTGTCAAGTTGATGGGTCGGTTGGAGTTATATCACCAAGACAACTTGTATATCTTTGTCAAAAGAAGAACCTATGGGACAAGTGTGTTAAACACTGTACACTTTATTCGCCAATTAGTATATCTCCAGTCGTATCAAAACCCATTCTGATAAGAACACTTTTAAATGCTTTCATACGTATATTTTCTGTACTTTATTTGATAGAAACTAAATACAAAACATGAATTTCATCTTGGGTTATTAAAAAGGTTACATATAAGATATTGTAAAAGTATTATCATCTTGGGTTATTAAAAAGGTTACATATAAGATATTGTAAAAATATTATCTATGCCGATGTTACTATTAATTCAAACAAACTAAAATATCATGTGTGTTCATTTATGCTTTTAAAAACCCAATAAGTTTGCTACGATATACACAAATTCTACAAACTTTCCGAACACCCCTCGTAAATCTTATAAATTAATATAAAATCGACATGTTATATTCTGGCTTATTATGGTCATGCCGAACACCCGCATTTTGACTTCTAAAATTTCATGGCTGTTATTGCAGGCTGTGTACATATTCATACGCGTTAAATGATTCTGTGTAATCTCCAAATAATTCGAAATGTTGTGAAAACGTCTGTGTAATAATTGTACCAAGCTCCAAAAATAGATACTGTCCCAAAGTCTTTAATAGTGTTAAGTTCAAGAAAGGGGAAATATACGAATCGATTCATAAAACATCACGCAGACGAAAGGCGAAAATAACATATTTGTATGATTCTCAGTGCTAGATATGGTTCCAAATTATGATGCATATAATGTTCATGCACTGTACTGTATTTATTTATTAGGATAAGATTGGGGATATTTTTATTTATTATTCATAACAACCTTGTGATGTAATCACATGTCATTTTATTAATGCAAACTTCTGATAGTTTTGCATCATTCACAAAGCACTTCTTTCTTCTATTTTTCTCATACATTTGTAAGGAATAATTTGTTGAAAAGACTGATTACTTTTTAAGTTTTTATGTTATACATGACACATTAACACAAATATAAAGGCATGTGCATATAATCCGGCAGCTGTAAATGGTAACGCATTGACACTTTGCCTTAAAAACATAAGTCATTTATACCCTTGTTTGACCACACCAAGGAAGCTCTTCCGCAGAAAATAAGTCCTATGTTTGTGAATGGATACTGGTTCTAAGTTGAATGAAAACGATTGATTCAATTCCATGTCTGTATATAGTTGACCTGAAGCAATACGTTAATGTCAATTTTGATACATAACGGCAGATTGTTACAGGCCAGCCATCAATGGTATATGCCCGTTAGGCTGTTACTGTCTTGCTTTTAAACATATAAAAAAATACAAGCGATACCTTCGAAATTATTGTGCAAAGAAGACGGTAAAAGTATCATTACTTGTGGATAAAGTGGGTCACAGTATAAAGTATTACAAAGTCCATGTATGATTTTATTTCGTAACGTGTATAAAATGTTTGGTTCAAACATGATTATATGAAACATAATTATATGACAATCTTTAGTAATTTTTATTTAAAACTAATTAATATCGTACAGTAATAATCCTTGTTCGTGATCATAAAACTGAGTTTGGAGACCGTTTGCTAACTACCAGATTTTAAGTTGAAATTTTCTGTGATCGCCACAATCATCACCATCGGCTATGGCAAAATCGACGATATGAATATCATTGTGGTACAAGTCGAAGAACACACTTATATTTCCTTGTCACATGCTCATCCTAATTCTACAAATTGGATCTATGCCCAGGATCATAAAACTAAAAGTGGTGACCAGTCTCAAATCTCAAGCATCTGAGATTTGAGAGTGGTCACCAGATTTAGTATTATGATCTTGGACCTAGATAAAATTCAAAGTAACTTAGTTATACTCAGCTTGCGGATGCATACACTTAAATTCACATACCACTTTAATGATCAACAGCATGATTGAGTAGGTAAATAGAAACAACAAAAATATAACAGCACAACATGTCCCAAATAATGCCAGCATTGGGGACCTGTATCAATCACATGTTTGTATGTTATTAGCACGTGTCAGCTGTAGCGCTGTCTGTCAGGTAGATGTGCAGTGTCGTTAGTGTGCCCATATGATGCAAGCAGTCTGGCACTGGATTCATGAACGTCTGAAAAGGAAGACAGTCTTATTGACTAAACACAAAGAAATACCTGCAGGGGACAGTTTTACCAAAATGTATCCGTTTTTTAACTAACCTAAGGTTAGATTTAAAATTTGTAATTCTAACAAATTAAATCTTCATTTTGATTTTACAAATTTCACATCATTTATTTCTTTTGGAAATTTCTACCCCACCCCGTTAGTTTAACCCGACGATAAAGTTTCAAACAGTTTTTTCCGTGTTTAAATTACTCAGACGGCACGCAGAGAGCTTTGCCAGGATAAAACTATATGTTTTATTGTTTCTATCAGTTTCATCTGTGTTAAATTACTCCGAGGGCATGCACAGAGAGTTGCCACGTTGAAACTATAGGTTAATTGTAATATCAATGAAGAGAAGAATAAACGGTCTCAGCGTTGTATTTTTGTGTTTCCTTAATATGGCGTGCAAAGTAAAACGGTGTAAGATCTCTAACATAAATGTAAGTACTCTTCAAAAATCTTAATGTAAGCAAATTTGATTCACTGTTCAAAGGTTTGCAAAAATATAAATAAACTGACGATGGCCAAAATTATAAGTTATCTAAACTAAAACTGTAAAATGATATACTGAAAACATTTAAGCGGTTACTATATTTGGAAAGAACTAAATAATTATCCATATTTTCTTGTAACAAAAGTACTTTTTGTTATGCATATGTAGAATACAGTGTTATTTTAGTTTGTTATACGCATTGTTTCAAATATGCATAATTAGCAATTTCGTCAGCTCATCTGTATCGTTTAATTTCAAGGATTGGCGACAGCTTTTCCCATGACGTACTTCATTTAGAGAACATAGCAAAAAACTGTTATGTCTCCTATTATATGATAGACAGTTTCGTGCTAAACATTGAGCCAATTGATACTTCTTACCTGCAATGTATAAAATCCGGATCAGGAATGACCATAATCCGTGTTTTATACATTTCCGTATCTTATTTCTGCTAAAAACACTTACCCCGTATGATGACTGCGGAGGGTGCTCGATTCGTTTGGAATATGTTCCAAGGTCCATACCGATAGCCCAGCCGAAAGCGTTCAGTTTCCCGTCATTGTACAGCAGGAACACGGGGAAGAACTCGTCACATGACATATCCTTCCTTATATTGTACCAGTAGTGTAGGCCTGTGAAAAGTGATCAGTCAAAAAAGTCCTCTTAGAGAACTAAGGACAACAAATTTGTTTCAAATATTTCGATAATCAAATTTCTCAATTATTTTAGAAAATCTCTCAACATATAATTACATTCCATTGTTTTGAATTAATAGCGTCGTTCTGAAAATAAATTACTCGGTAGCGCTATAAACACTTACTACCACGGTATTGTGAAACAGGTCTATTTAAAGTGAAATGATTAAGAAGTATTAAACTAATTACAATGTCATATGGAAACTTCTGGATAACCCCACTGCTGTGTAGAGAGCGCCAAAACTAGTTTCGGTTATCATGATTTGAACGTTAAACCAATTTACATCAGAAATGTTAAATAAAAAAAAGGTCAACCGTGGTTCAATAGTGAGTGTAAGATAGCAAGAAAAAATTTCCATCGTTCAAAATTCTTATATAAATTAAGAAAATCAGAAGAAAATAAAAGGTCACTTAAACGAAATAGTAAAATATATAAAACGACAATAAATAAAAGCTTCAGAGATTTCAAAATAAATAACGTGACGAAATTGAGAAGCATGAAAAACTGTAAAATTAAACAATTTTGGAAATTATTAAATGGGAAAAAGAAGGGGCGTACGCATGCGTCGTTAGAGAATCTTTACAATTATTTTAAAAACATAAATTTTGTAGAAAATGAAGAAGAAAATATTATTAGACTACGAAACTACTTCAGAAATAAACACTTCACTTAACTCGCCAATATTAATTTGTAAAATAGAAAAAGCAATTAAATCTTTAAAAAATAATAAAGCCAGTGGAATAGACCAAATTCTTAACGAACATTTGAAATATTCTTTTCCAAAAATAAAAGAAATGTTACTTAAACTATTTAATATAATTTTTACATCGGGCCTAGTCCCATCTATGTGGACAATTGGTACCATTATTCCGATTTACAAAAACAAAGGGGATCCAAAAGAGCCTTCAAATTATCGACCAATAACTCTTTTAAGTTGTCTTGGTAAACTTTTTACCGCTATATTAAATAATAGACTTCAGAAATTTGCTGATGATAGTGAATTATTAAACAAGTTTCAAGCTGGATTTAGAAAAGGATATTCAACTGTCGATAATATGTTTATTTTGAACAGCCTGATAGAGTTCCTAAAATCAAAAAAGAAAGTTTTATATTGCGCATTCGTTGATCTTAAAAGTGCATTTGACACCGTTTGGCGAAATGGGTTATGGTCAAAACTTGTGTTACAAAATGTTAACGGCAATTTTTACAGATTATTAAAAGTATATATAAAAATGCAAAATTTTGTCTTAAAGTCAATGGTGTTATATCTGATAATTGTCCTTCTAATATCGGAGTAAGACAAGGTGAAAACTTGTCCCCCTTATTATTTTCGTTGTATCTCAATGATCTACATGATTTTTTCGTTACGCAAAACCAAACAAACGGTATTTTCTGTAACACACACACGTCTGATGAATCTATATTAATGTTTGTTAAGTTGTTTATTTTATTATATGCTGACGACACTGTTATTATTGCTGAGTCTGCGCAAATTTTACAGTATGCTTTGGATACTTATGCCCAATATAGTAATAACTGGAAGCTTACGCTTAATGTAACTAAAACAAAAATTCTGATTTTTTCTAGAGGCAGACAACAAAGATACCAATTCACATGTAATGGTGAACAAATATAAATTGTTAATGAATATAATTATTTAGGTATTTTATTTAGTAGAAGTGGATCGTTTTACAACGCAAAAAATGAAATCGCCAAACAGGCAACTAAAGCAATGTATAGCCTCTTGAAACAATCAAAGTACTTATGTTTACCAATTGATACACAAATAGATCTATTTATGAGAACAGTTAAGCCAGTTCTACTCTATGGATGTGAAATTTGGGGATATGGCAATGTAGAAATAATCGAACGAGTACAACTTAAATTTTTAAAAATTATACTTAACGTGAAATCTAGTACACCGAATAGTATTGTATATGGTGAAACCGGCGTCAAACCTCTATCTATAGATATTAAACAACGAATGATCTCATTTTGGTGCAAACTTGTAAATGAAAGAAAATTGTCTTCAGAAATAAACTCTATAATATTGAGTAATTTCAAATATCTAAATAATCATAAATTTCTTTGGATTGAACAAGTGAAAAATATTTTTGTTGAATGCGGACTCATGAATATTTGGGAATCACACGAGTTTAATAATAGCAAGTGGTTAACATTAACCATTAAACAAAAGTTATCGGACATTTTTATTAACGAATGGTATTCTAACATTGAAAATCAGAGTAAATGTAGAAGTTACAAATTGTCTTAACATAATTTCGGTTTTGAAAAATATCTAATTGAAACAGATTACAGATACTTAAAACACGTTATCAAATTCAGAACAAAAAATCATAAATTACCAATCGAGACCTGGATCGGTATACCGCTTGAAGACAGACGCTGCGCATTATGCCATATCGGTATAGGCGATGAATTCCATTATTTATTAGAATGTTATGCATTAAGCCAACTAAGACAACGATATATAAAACCGCTTTATTATAGATCGCCTAACATAATTCATTTTGACTCTCTGATGAATATTAATACAAACAATAAATCAGAATATAGAAAATTTTGTATTTTTACTAAATCGATACTACAACTATTCAAGTGATACTATTTATCTTTATTTGTTAACAAATGTATATAAAAACCACTTTATTTGTGTATTAAATGGTGCTTACCATAAAAGTGCTATGGACAGCTCTTCCCGCATTTGTTGTATGCTGTAACAGAGCCTCGTTCATGTATCTGTATTATTGTCTTTCCTCCTCATGTGTACATTGTAAAATGTATTGAGTGTACGAATAAACTTGGTTGAAAAAAGAGGCGAACCACCGACATTTCTAGATTATTATTATATATTATTATTGCTACTTTTTCTACTGTTCTAACAGGTTGTGACCATTTTAGAAGAGGCAAAAGTGAAGAAAGCAGGGAATGGGGGAGGGTGCTGCGAGTGTTGGATCAAAGGGCTGGGCCAATGGATGAAACAGAATATCCAGAAAATATCCAGACGCTGTTTGCTTTTTTGGCCATATTCTTATTATTTATCTACAAATCAAACAGATCATGAACAACAAACACAGATTTATGGCACACTCACCCATCGAGACAAAACATGAGCCCTTAGTCCACTTGCTTCGGTCGGCCGCAGACTGGTTTTTAGGTATGCTAATGGAGTCAGTCACAGGATTTGTACCGTTCTGAATCCAGAGACCATTTCCGGTGCCTTGAGCGTAAAACTCATCCGCTGTGCGACCGTTGCACAAAGTAGCTGAAAGAAAAGCGATAACAAATATTGTTTCAATAATAGCTGTGATTGGCATAGAGCGTAATATCTACAATAAACAGAAATAGATAAGGAACTTTTGGGAGGGTTGAGATAAGGGTATTTTAAAGATCGTTTTATAATAAAAGAAATACAGCGTAACACCTTAGGCAATTCCTACGGAATCAAAGTGAACTATTTCCCCATATTTTCACAAGTTCTTACGACCCCGTGTAAGAAGACGCATGTGAACTTACTGTAAATCACTCCGATACTATAAATATGGGAGCATAGTTATAAACCAAAAGGAAGGGTAAAATGCATTTGATATGGAAGAAATATCTCTTACATATGCTCAGTTCAGACTTTTCGCGGTTACTGAAGAGTCTCTTTACCGCCTAAATCTGTTCATTTGGATCAAAATTTGCCGCCCGACCTCGAACATGCACTCTATTTGAAATTTGAAATAATGCATTAAGAAATATACGGATAATAGGAATGCGCTATCTCTGTTAATAATACAGGCATATTCGACAAACATCTTTTTAATTAATTGAGGATGATAAAATATATTTGTGGGCTTAATACGCTTGTTCTATGTGGTGGTATTGAATTCGTGTAAGTAAAAAATTGTGTTGCATATTACAATCACTTTAACCTGGGTTGACGAAGTAAGCTGTCAAGAAGAAGTGTCCATGGTCCTGAACGACTGGATGGTTCCGGAGAGGTGGGAAGGGGTAGATGTTCGGGTTAGGAATGTAATCCTGGGGAAACTGAAATATAGACAGTTTTTTATACACTCAAACCTAGGCTCAAGATCATAAAACTGAGATTGGAGACCCGTCTAAAATCTCAAGTAACTGATTGCCTGAAATGGCGACCAGATTTTAGACAGGTCTCCTGTTTTAGTTGATCTTGGGTCCTGTCTTCAAAGGTCACTGCGAAAAACTCAAAAGTGGCCTTTGAAGGCAGGTGATTTTTTGTTTACATATAAATGTATTCTTTTAATTAGTCTATCGGACAAACGACAGAATGTCGTTGTTTACAAGTGGTCTTTAGCACAGGTTTGACTGTATGGCCTTACGTATCAAAATTAAAGAACATTAAAAATTAATAATTCGTATGTCAATGAAAATCTCTCTAATACTTATAAAGATTGTGTAAAGATGAGTATATATTATCAACTTTGTATACGTTTTCTCGTTGCATGGTTTAGAAGGATCATCTAATTTGTGCAAGGCCTGATTCTGGTATAAAGCCCCTGCAAGCATTCAGCCAGCAGCTTACATATCATTTACAGAGACAAAACATTAGCTTTTCAAAATATTATAACAGATCTTTGCATAACTTCTCCTCATCATGTTGTTTGAAAATAACAGTCTAGTAAAATAACAACTTTAGTTGATCGACATCTGACAGGTTTTGAAAATTCGGTACAACTAACAATGTCTTTTGAACTGCATGTACATGTATTTGTGTACGTATATCGTCATACATACAGGCTACAATTTAAGTAACAATGTTCAGGAAAGAGCAAAGGTAATCCGATTTATACCCCAATCTGTATTCCAGCGATGTAGCCCGCGGGGTCATAGATTAGGATCACACCCATATCATTATCCTTCATGTAGCGCTCTCCTCTGAAGTGGGGATTACCTAAATCAAAACAAATATTGCGCTTTGAAATGATATTTTGAATTTTTAATAAATCCGGTAACAGAACGTGTAATAATGGACAAAATTAATAAACGCGTTGTAATGAAGTGTAACCGAATGCGTTCTGTGGTAATTAAACGCGTTGTAACCGAGGACATATTCTTAATGCGGGTGTGTGTCTGGAACTCTTTATTATTCGGTGAGAGCTTAATTTTATTAGTTTGATCTATGTAAGAAACAACACCCTACTGGATGCCTCTCTTGTAAACATAAACACTAGTCGAAATAATACACTTTTCCCGCTGAAAAAAGTTACAAACCAAGTTTTTTTGGTTATTTAGGATATTCCATTGATCCATAATAAAGGCAAAAGCCAGCTAAGATATTAAAAGCCGAAAATTTGGTCAAATGTCAATAAATATGTTTCCAGACAATAGGCGGAAGACCTTTAATATCAATATACACTAGAAGGCTAATATAAAAAAAGCACTATACCATTGCAAGCAGCGCTAGAATTCATGGCCACCCATCCGTCAGATTTTGCTTCAGCTCGGGTTCTCGGCACACTTTGAAATGAGGTAAATGGATTCAAACCCCAGGTCACTGCAAATATTAATTTAGGATTTTAATCTTGCCACAACTAGCTGAAGAATTATACGTCAATAAACACGGTACTGCTGTCACTGCTGTAACTGCTCACTGCTAACTTCACGTTGCTGATTAGACACTTTGTCACACATTAAAACCACTTTAGTTTCTGCATTCTAATTTTGGCATCAAAAATGCTCAAACAGTTACTAATAATTTCTCTGTGCTCAAATGTTGACAAATGGTGAAAACTGATATAAAGTTAATAAATACTAGCAATATTTTAATCTAAACAAAACAAAAAGTAACTCATTGTTATTGTTAAATTATTTAAAACAATAACATTTTTACCTTTCAATCCATTCCAGTGAGATTCTGAAAGACATTGTAATATATGATATAAGAAGTCATTGAAAAACAAAAAGACAACAATAACAACGCTTTAAGGAAAATTATAATGACAAACTTCGGTTAAAGAAATTATTTTATTAACAACAACAACAACAACAGCAGCAGCAGCAACAACAACAACAATTACTACTACTACTACTACTACTACTACTACTACTACTACTACTACTACTACTACTACTACTACTACTACTACAACTACTACTACTACTACTACTACTACTACTACTACTACTACTACTACTACTACTACTACTACATCTGGGTAGAATCTAGTTTAGCGGACCCTGGATGTTCAAAAAACAGAAAGCCTAGCTGCGTTTGAGCGAGAGAAGCGGGGGTGTGAGGGCAATAGCCCCCATTAAAACTCACTAGACTATTACTGAAATTTGTTTGGCACACGACATAAAAGAATTTTCTCACAAGAAATGCTGGGAGGTTGGGGTCCGCTAAACTAGATGTGTCCCCAACATGTACTTCTACTACTACTACTACTACTACTACTACTACTACTAAAATGTTGGGAGGTTGGGATCCGCTAATCTAGATGTGTCCCCAACATCTACTACTACTAATACTTCTACTATTACTACTGTGGTATCATCAGTGATATTTCCAAGAGGGCTTATATTCGCGCATTCGTATTATTCTCATTAAATCTGATATTCAGTGTTTCGATTTCGATAAAGTGTAATTTCGCGGAATTCACCGGAGTGAAATACGCGAATATTAAACCTTGCGAAATCTAATGATACCTCAGTACTACATCTATTATTATTATTATTATTATTATTATTATTATTATTATTATTATTATTATTATTATTATTATTATACTGATATTTACATAAATAATTTCTTGAGTTCATAAGCTCATTATAACAATATGTAGAAAAATGCAAGACGAAGTTATAATTTACTTACGATCTCTTCCAAAAAGGAAGGCACTGGTGGCCAACGGCAGTATAACAAGCAGGGCTACCGAGAACATACTGAGCTGAACTGTGAAGAAACCTACAATAACCGCTTACATTTATAGTTTATTAAATGCCCTAACGGTTCATAATGTAGTTAGGTCGGTATATTTCACATCATTTAAAGCGGTGTTGGACAAAATATCTTCTGAATCCTAAACGCCGTTAAAATGCAAACGGCCATTTTCAGGATTGATGCCATAAAAGGAAGTGACGTCGACACCAAAAGACGTTGACGTTAAAATTATTCGCGACATTTTGGCGTACTTATGATATACTGGTATAATGCAAAATTATGCAAGGTGTCAAATTATGAAAATAATATCAGTTCCATATTTAAGAATTCATCACATGTGGGGAAAGTGTACCTAACCTGTATATCCTCTTAGTTCTTTCAGTTGTTAGACCCCTTTTCAATCGACATAAGATAATCATTAAGAGTTAAAATGTTCAGCAAGAGTAGTTAAAGTGTAAGGATAATGCTTAATATCATATTCATGGCTTTTCACTCTCATGCTACACTATTGATGAGTCTGACCAACGTAGGCCTACTGTTATTGTTTTTACATGTTTTGCATTATCTAAGAAAAATAACATCAGTTGAAGAACATGTTAAATCATGCTTAATTGGAGACCAGACTCAGAGCATCCTGTCCTATGCTAATGTTGCATGTTGCTGTGCCGAAATATTTCTGAAACTGTCTTCAAATTGCGATGAAAAACATATGCGCCTATTTGAGTCTGCAGCCATTCGTTTTGATGTCAACAGCCGTTCTAAAATACGCGTTTTTCCAGTATATTTCTAAATTATTTAACGAGTGTTATATAAAACAACCCAGATGTTTAGGTCTTTCATTGGCTGTGGAGTAATGCATCAAAAACACAATTTTAGTTTTCATGCAGA
Organism: Corbicula japonica; assembly: GCA_038501625.1. NCBI lineage: Eukaryota > Metazoa > Mollusca > Bivalvia > Venerida > Cyrenidae > Corbicula > Corbicula japonica. The sequence continues at coordinate 739,943 of JAZAYU010000029.1, forward strand.
CTGTATCGCGTGTACCTTTCCTATATTGCGTGATATATATATATATATTATGTTATATGTGTTTGACTTATTAAACAGCATTAACGCATGTGAAGTCTTTTTTTGAACTTTACACACACATATATATATATATATAGTCGGTGCTAGAAGTAAAAGTAATATCTATAGGGGAAGAGCCGTTGCTAACGTTGTAAGAACATGTGGCTCAAACCTTTTGCTGTTTATTTATAACTATATTCGTACTTCTCAGCAGCCATCACAAATGAACACGCGATAAAATATAATTAAACTATTAAACTAATGAGAAAATAAATTACTTCGAAACGGCGAAATAAGATCTGAATAAATCAAAGCACTGAATGTACTGAGTGATTGGCATGAACACTGAACACTGAACTATTTGTACGAACTAACAGAATCTTGAAAGATAAGACGATGCTTATTTGCTTTCAAAATTACAGGTAGCACATAGGAAATATAGTTTTGTGCTTTAGCTCAGCACAGCCTCTTTACGCCCTCCCGATCCCCCCCCCCCCCCACACACACATACACACAAAAATAAGCACTGACACAGCGAGCGTTGAATACGTACCCATTATTTTTTATTGCAGGTATACATACATACAAATGTTTACAAGCCGGTATTTCCTATCTCTCTATAAATTCTTCTGTTGCGGAATAAAAGTCCTGTAAAGTTGTTAAATGATATAGCTGAGTAAACAGTTTACTGAAATTTATATCGGACTTTAATCATGGTTCGAATAACAGCACATGACCCGTTTCTACAAGACAACCTTTAAGTCATCATTAGAATTAACTTTAAGTAGATTATAAGAACAATACATACAGGATGATTCATAATATCTGATACACTTTTGAGATTTAATAGCGTTAATTAAATCAATCATATGCATATATTTTTCACATAAAAATAATCAAGATGTTTAATTTTTTGTTTGATATATAACATAGCATACTTAAATAAGGAGTATAGTCAGATACTATGAATCACCATTCGTTGGCTTACATTCTTCCTACAGTTTACCTTTCATGATTTTGTTAAGGATAAAATTGTCAAGTTTATCCGATTTTTTTTTATTTGAGGGCTGTCAAAATGAAAACTTACTTCCTACTTTCACTTTCTACTTTCACTTTGAACCAGGAAGTAAGAATTCCTTGAATTTCTTGAAAACCCTAACATTATTTTGACGAATTGGCACTTAACATTGTAGACCAGCATATACTTATTTCAGGTATGAGTTGCTCTGGTATATTGTTGATGAATTTCAGAGTTCTCATGCAAATGGTTTTTCTTTTGTTTTAGTATGTGCTTGGTAATTAGAACATGAATTGGACTAAATTGAGCTTGCAAACATTTACTACATCCATAGCTCAATACATTTAATAACTAAAATCTAGGTGACAATAAGTATTTCCCCCAAAATTCATTTTTTGAAATTTTAGCCTGTTTTCGCCATTTACAATGTTTGCGATACCTTAAGCTTTCAAACCAAAACAACTCTTTAAATTGAATGTTCATTTTGAATTCTTCAGTAGTATCATGAACATACATCTATCATTATTTGATTAAAACTGCAATTATGAAAAAAAATATCAAGAATGTTATTGTAGAGCAAGAAACAAACATGACAACCCCAAACGAACTACTTTTGGTTTTCCACCACATATTTTGACGCATATAATGTAATCAGATTTCTTATTGTTTAAAAGTAAGTTTAGACACTCTCTTGCATCTGCCACCACAAAAGAACATGAACAATGTTATTTTAATCATCTAGAATAAGTTTTCAACAATTTTTGTAAGGTAAAATAATGGGAAATGGAACTTCATTAAAGATTCTGCATTTAGTCTGCTTTAAGTTTTAAAAGACAACACTATTGGATGACTGGTGGTATTTTTCTCATTTGCCATGACTAACCGCATTTTCTGTAGTCGTGCTCTTTGCAATCTAAATATTTTTAATATTGTAGAATGAAAAATAACAATGATGATAACATTAAATAAAGGTAAAAATAAATGGAAACAATAAGGGATTTACAACAATGACAAATTTTAGTGCAACATTATAATGCGCTCATGCCCATCATGCCACGTTGATGGTACATTTGTCATTTGTTGCTTACAACAAGAAAATGTTTTAAATTGTGTAAAATAGTACCAATGAAGGTTTTTTCAACAAGATGAAAAAGTATTAAGTAAATCATGACATTTTACTATCTAATGACACAAATTTGTTTTGTTGGCTTATGTTTGCTTAATTTTCACCCTTTTATTTATTACATGGTCAGTTGAATATTAACTGATAATTTTGCAGCATAATTACATCATTAGGAAATCTCATGTTTAGCAGCGAGGTCAAAACAAACAGTGCGTCAAAATATATGGTGCGTCAAAATATGTGATGCGACGATACTTAAGTAGGAATTTAAAATTTTGTTCTTGTATTTTAGGTTTTGTGTTTGATCACTTGTTTTTGCCAACCGTCATTGAATCTTGCAACCAGAGCTGAATAGGTAAACCGAGAAGACATTATTCGATAAAACCTGAAAATTCTGATAAAGAATGGTCTTAAATTTAAACATTTAATTCAAACTTCAAGTTTAATCCAGCGAATTGTAATATAATTATATGTTGTCAACATTTAACATATTTTGACCTTACCTCAAACAAATAATTATTTACAACATCGGCTAATGCAATAGACAGATGACATAAGACATGTTTAAGCCAAAATCAGCTTAAACATTCATAAGACAGAAAGAACTGCGAGTCTTATCTGTCATTACACGGCGCATCAGCGCCGTGTATATTAGTATCACGAATTGAGATAGACCATGGAGGAGCGCGTGACTGTTTAGGCTATAGACCACTAATTCAAATCCGAAAGATTTCTTGACCGTTTCACTGCTTTGCATATCTCTACTTCAGCAATCACGCTGATTTTTAACTGATATTAACAACTGAGATAGAGTCTAATAGACTTCCACTTTAGCATTTCATCACAATCCGAATTTACTGTTGGGTCAAGCCATTAAAACATTAGATTTAGAACGAACTTAGAAACACATTAAAATCCCACTTTTATCATAGCATGAACGGTTAATTTTTTCTGCATCTAAGCTAGAAGTGTATCGTCTCGGTTGCAGAACGTTTGTTTACAATCTATCAGCAACATTTGCTATTTTTAAACGCAATCTATTGATAGCTTGGATAATGAATGTTAGTGACTGTTAATCGGTTTGATACAGTTCTCGCATTATAGTAGTATTTTACTTTCGCAAAAATCGGTTTTGTTAATTTAAATAATTTTATGCGGATGCAAACAAAACATTGTGTACTATGTTGGGTCAAGCCATTAAAATATTAGATTTAGAACGAACTTAGAAACACATTAAAATCATACTTTTATCATAGCATGAACGGTTAATTTTTTTCTGCATTTAAGCTAAAAGTGTATGGTCTCGGTTGCAGAACGTTTGTTTACAATCTATCAGCAACATTTGCTATTTTTAAACGCAATCTATTTATAGCTTTCTTTGCGAGTTTAGACATCTGCTGGATAATCAATGTTAGTGACTGTTAATCGGTTTGATACAGTTCTCGCATTATATAAGTATTTTACTTTCGAGAAAATCGATTTTGTTAATTTAAATAATTTTATGCGGATGCAAACAAAACATTGTGACTACTAATAAACATATTTCTTATAATTGGTAACGAAATTAAATGCATCAAACATAAGAGAGGTTTGATATTGTGGTTTCGTTCTGCTAATGTGAACAATCGCAATTTTGCGTCAACAGGCAAAACATCTGAGAGCGGGCTTCCTTCTTAAGTGGATGCCGTTTAGAGGCACATTCTTCGCATTAAATTTCTTAAAAATCATAAAGAATTTCCTAGAAAGGTAACTTCGCATCTGGTTGATTATATTCCCATTTAGAGGCTTTATGTGTCCAAACTGTACACGGGGTATAGGCCTTAACTACATCACGGCTGTAGGGGAAACGACAGATAGGCCTAAGCCTTGGAATCATACGCCTAAAGTTGGAACCAGGCGCTTTTTCAATCGTTAAAGCGACTCTTTTTGTTGGACACAAAACGGAATGAAATAAAGACGAAACGGAATGAAATAAAGGTTAGTGAATTTCTTTAAGACATGTCCAATGAAACAACATACATTATAAGATCCTTAATTTGGACCAGTTATGCTTATAAAAAACACATAATATAGGCATAAAGGGAGAGATATATGGTACTGGGGTGTTGTTGTTTATGTGTTCAAACTTTACACGGAGTTTAGTCCTAAACTACCCTACAGGTGTCAGAGAGACGACAGATACCTAAGCCTTAGGTAAGTTCAAATTTGTGAGGTAATTTAAAAGCATCATGTAGGTTGCAGTTGTTTTCGACCGAAATGAATAGATCACTGCTACTCTATAATGCGCACCTCCTGTCACGAAGGTGCTACCGATAAAATGAGGTGTGCGTATTCCGGTGAGCGAGGTGCTTGATCAAATTCATCATAACAAGGTAGGTGATGTCTTTTTAGAATGATTTTTACGTTTTATTTTTTCTTCGAGGGATAATGAGTAAATCTGGGCGAATCCGACGAGTTCAAAGAAACCACCTGCAACACATAGAGTTCATTCTTATTAAGGTCGGACTATAAACTTTTTGTGCAATGTTTGTCTAGATCCTAAAAATCCTGCTAAAATTGACAAAACCGACCTTGTTATTGTTGAATTCGAAAAGGCACCTCGCTCACCGGAATTCGCGCACCTTACTTTCTCGGTATTATTGTAGGGACCGGAGTTGCGCTTTTAGTAGCAGTGTAGGTAAAAAATCAAGGATAGCTTTTAAAAAAGCTAGTAGACGGCTCGTATAGCATATTACATCGGAGTGGATAAGGCTTCATGTTAACGCTTTGAAATTTTTGCATGCAAAAACAAATTGAGAATTTTGGGTGGCCAAAGTATTTTACTTTACAAAATCGGGGTCCGACAGGTCAGACAGAAAGTTAAATTAGTGTATCAAGTTAAAGTATAATTAAAATCGGATATATTTAAAATTATTATAAGTAAAAAGCTCTTATACTATGTTGGTTCTTTCTAGTATTATATGACCCGGGACGTAACGAGACCCGGAATCACATTTCAGCGGAATTTCTTCGTTTAGAATTCCATTGAGACAATAACGATTTATAATTATCACATCGCACAAAATGTGATTGGGCTGATGTGGTTAAACAGTGGCATACAACTTGAGAGCCACATATGATGTATTACTTACACCCATGGACCTTTAACAGAATTTACTTCCATACACAAACCGAGGAAACCCTTACAACAGTGCAAAAATTGAATGAAAAGTTACAGATAATAGATGTTTTAAACTCAGATACTATTTCATTATTTAAGATATCTTACTAGATCTTAATTTTCTTAAAACTTGTTGACGGCACGTTTATAATTTAATTGAATGTCGTCTACTTATATATTTATCAACTGTATGTGAGTCTATATAAAACATGGGTCGAAATATTCTAGAGACGAATACCTCAGGAAACGGTCGTACTCCGTACTTTAGCGCGGTACAGAGAGCGTCTATAAGTCTTAGCGTCAAGATGATCAATGCCAAGGAAACTCCGGTTTTTGCCTAGTTGCTTTTGAAACAACGATTTTGATAAGCTGCTATTTAATAATCCAATGATATTAAAGGATTGAAATACAATAAATAGTTTATTTTTTGAACATAAAGAATAATATTTACCAAACACATCTCAAAATCGATTTTCAAATTTTACGCTTCACTTTCATATCTCGAACATTGAATGTATGTAACCGCCTTTATTTTTCTAACCGAGAAAATGGATTAACATAAGATTCCTTCGGAAACTTGTTTCCAGATTCTCCTACCTTATTGTGACTATATATGTTTATGTACTTGTAACATGCCATATGGTAAATAAATATTGTTTAAACTAAAGGATTGAAAAGGGGTATTCCCACACTGATTTCCTTCATCCGTGAAAGAATCAATAGAGAAAGCGAGAACCACGAACTTCCGTTCAAACGGCTTAACTTGGTTTTCTTCGCTGTTCCATAGTAAATTCCTACCGTATATCCGGTCGCCCGTGGAAATATTTATGTGATTAAGTTGTACAGAACATTGTACATTATGTAATAATGCTCACTGGTCGGACAGCACGCATATCGTTATGCAAATACACCATTTGAGATCCTAATGACGAAAATCAGCATTTTCAACTTAACTGAAACATTAACATCTTTACAACATTTTAAAGTTTAGCTTAAAACTGTACGTAAAACAAGCAAGATTTCTATTCTTTTGCAACATGACACTGGGTAGGATTTGCTCGATTCTTCTAGTAATTTTACTTTTCCACATATTTTTTTCAACAAGTTTTGTGGTTATTATTTGTTATTTTCGTTTTTGTTGTGGTTTTGTTGATTTATTTCTGATTCATTCGTAAACGAATCGTATTTTTCTGGTTGACACTTTAAACTTTAACTGTGTATTTTTTTACTCATTTTTCGCACGATGGTCATAGAGTTAAAATTGTTGTTGTTTTAGTTCTAAACATGACATAATATTCTTTCCAAGATGCTGTAGTATTCTTAGATTAAAGTTACATGGTTTCTATTAGTTTTTCCTTTAATGTGTTACTTGATCATAACAGAACTATCTTCATAAGACATCTGACATAGTATGTAATTTGTTCTACAAATCATTCAAGTTTATTGCTGAAATTTTCCACTTAATTTTACAGTTCATTTCCTTCTTTAAAAATATTATACCATCTCTTTGGAATAAATAGTTTGCATCTTTGTGCCGTAGAAAAGCAGTTTTCTTTTTGTTTTATCATCTCATTTCCTTACCATTTAAATATGTTTGTGTCGCCCTCAGGACAGCGAGACCAGCAAAACGACAAAACACAATGCGATATTGCGAAAGTACGATGCGAGGGCACGACACGCACAACCGTAACCGCTGGTGAAGCGAGAAAATTGTTCTGAAAACGTCCAGTGAGGGTTCTGTCGATGTTTATTTTGACCAAGAAAGGGTGGGGGTCAGCGTTGACTCGTTTTCATTAAAATATCAAACATCGTTTTGAAAAACGGGGAACGTGATTCGATGTGTGTTGGATTTATCTGCATGCTGGTATTATATGAGAACAATATACCCAAACATCGTTGAGTTATGACGATCACTCCACTTCTGAAATGAGCGAAATTCAATGTGAGGAGAAGCTGTATTAAGTATTAAGTTGTTTTTTCATCCTGTATCACTGAGGGAAGAAAGTTTTCGTTCCTCAGAACAATTTTCTCGCTTCACACGCGGTAACGGTTGTACGGGTCTCCCCCAATCTCCCCCCCACCCACCCGTGACTATTGCTATTATTTATGAAGTACTGATTATTTTACTCTTAAGGCAATGCTAGGCATGGTCTTCTGATGGAGATTATAAATATAGACACGAAAGCAATGCCACCGTGACCGTTAGTTTCTGTCTAAATTTTCAATTTGAAGATTATCACCTTCGACAGTTGAATAATTCATTTGTGTCTAACCTTTTTAAATGCATTCTTTCAAAGGCATTTGTCTTATATTTGAAGTTTTGGATTATGGTGTTGCAGAAATACACACTTCATGTTTTAAGATAGAGTTTTATATTTCTTAGCTATATTGTCCAATCAGCATATGTTTATATTCACATTCTAGTTCCTTAACTATTTTAACCAACCGGAAAACTTATTTTATTTTGTGTGTGGTGATTAGATGGCGAGATCACGACAACGCAAAACATGATGCGATGTGATCGTGGTTTTGCAATCTCGCATCGTGTTGTGTTCTCGCGTTTTCATGGTCTCGTCCAAGAGGTCGAAACAACAAACCCTTAAATTAGCTGCATAGTGCTGTGCCCCCTCGCTTTCACCATACGTTTAACACAAACACATCGCACTTTACGCCGTGAACTCCTTTAGCAGCAATTTTTTACTTGTATATTAACTGTACTTACAGGCTAAGCTCAATATAGGCTCAATATAGGATTTTTTTTCAGCACCGATGAGCAAGCAATGCATACTTTTTAATCCACTGACTGATATTAACATCCAATATTACGATATGAAACAAAAAGATGCAACAGATTCGTTATACAAAACAAAACATTAACAAGGTACCCGTAATTAGTTTCAGATGACATTTTAATGAAATAGGATCGTTTTGTTTATTTCTTCTTGAAGGAAATTCTTTGTTTCGTGTTCAGTACAATTTATTTGATAACTATTTGTCCTCTATCTGGAGACGACGTCGATTGATTTCAACCAAAGCTTGTCACATTTTTCACCGCTAATTTTCATGGACCTAGTTGATTGATTTTTAAGATCTTGCACAGAACTTCTTCAAATCGGTAAACAGGGCTTTGAACCTGGGATCCAGGAAGCCATACACTATTGGATTGCTGACATGATTAATAAAATAGAGCCGGAAGAAGAACAGGTAGACGATCCTTTCACTTTTGTTCAACTGACGCAAGAAATCCGAAGACTTTGCGATGAAAGAAAGCAGCGTCAGGTAGACCAGCAAGGTGACAATAAATATAATTGTTAATATAAGCATTATAATTGTTTTTCGTCGAGCCGTGTCTTTCATTTGTTTAAACTTGGAAGATACCGTAGATCCTGTATGTAGTTTAACATGTAACAGCGGCGATAAGGAAACCTGATTCTGAATCATATCCAACTGATTGGTATTAGAAACACCATTATCAGCGCCGCGTCTGTCCGAAAATTCAACTGCGCCTGCTATGTCTTTGCCATCTGCTTTAACTCGTCTGATTTTCCATCGTCGTAATGAGTTGGCTGAACATTCCGAGTCAAGTCGCACCCGAGAGTCATCCTGTGTCAGAAGATTCCTCACGATGGCTATGTAAAGACCAAACATCACGGCCAGGCATCCCGATAGAAGAACCTCCACGGTAACCGAATACTGCAAGGGATGTTTGGTATGTTGAAATAATGGATCGGTATCACACATCGTCACCGTAACATTGGCGTTATTGAACACTTGTTGACTGCTGTGGGTTCCCCAGAAGAATGACACCGGAAGTGCCATGCACAGGCCCACCACGTAGATCAAGCAGCATAGGCACAGGGCAAATGCAGGCTTGATCTGACGGCTATGTGGTTTGCAAACCTTCAGGTAACGATCAACTGCAATGACTAGAAGACAGAAAGCTTCTGATGAAACTGTTAAAACATTGAAGAATGATTTAACTTTGCACAGTGTTTGAGATGGATAATTATACCAATAATAATGACTAACCATTTCTCCCGATAATGCCGTGAAACAGCTTAAAATGTCATTTGTTGCCAAACAAAGCACAAAATATTTGTAATTGCACGTGTGATAATGTTTCAGGAAGACGTATAACACAAGTAAGTTTCCCAAGATTCCGATTATCAGCTCAAATCCAACAAAAACAGTGACCGGCAAAAGTGCATCTCTGATTTCCTCATTTAACTGGTCAACCAAAGTCCTATCATAAACACTAGCATTATCAGACGAGTTTACGAAAATCATATTTGCAAAATCCTTTTTGTTTTTGTTGCCTTCGTCTCTCATCTGTGCCTTTAATTGTGACTTAATTGAATGCTTCACGGCTAACACGGCTGTTTTCACGTGAACTACAAGTTTTTATCCATGTATCAAGTTTTTTCCAGCCTACGTCTTTTAAGTTCGCCACACGAGTTATATACTTCTCATGTATTTAACTGAATTTCGTCCAGTTACTTCATTGCACTCTCCTGTAAACTGAGTTGGTGTTTTAACCGAGATAACATGCTTGCAAGCATTGTCTGTCAATGTATTATATGTGATTATTTCACGAAGATAATCCCTAGAGTCTTACAACTAATTCTCTCCGTCCCGATCAGGCGTTACAAAATTGATGGATAAAGACAAAGAATGGATCATTTTTCGGTTTTCTCATTTCAATAAATTTACATAGAATTGTCTACTGAATATTGCCTATTGATGTATCATGTCAACTACTGAAATAATATATGAGGAACCCCACTCAGATCTATATAAAAAGCAAACTTTTTCTCAATAAATGCAGAACATAATGCCCGAGCGGTTACGATAATGGTTGGTTGGCTACTGATTTGAATAAGTGCTCTATATTTGCTGGAATGTGTTTAAAGCTAAAAGCATATCCCTTTCAATCTCCTCATGATCAGAATAAAATTGTTATCATTTATTTCATTTTTGTAATTCTAGCGTAAAAACCGTTGGCAGACTGCGATTTTCACTGATTTATTGAAATGTACAGGATCATTAAATATTCATAAGAAACATTTACGATTGATAACTAAGGAGACATAACATCACCCAGAAACGAGCTAAGGACATCGGTTGTGGGGTCAATCTAATCAGAATTGGCACTAATGTTATGTAGCAGACATGGTGCTACGAAATATGCTGCCTATTCATTGGCAGTAATGGAAATGCGTATTACTGCCCACGCAGCCTACCTCAGGGTCTCAACTCAATATTTACACCATAAAACATTACAATTTCAATGCATTCCAAACGATGGTGTACATTTGATATACAAATAAAAACTATTTTCACTGGATTGAAAAATACGGAATTTCGTGTCAACACCTGAGCTGATCAATTATTATTGTTAATTTATACTGCAAATTAAAAAATATATATTTGAAAGGTAATTCTTTTGGTATTAATCAGAAAATACCGCACTGAAGGTTCAATGTTCGCCGCCATATGCACCCATTCGATGAGGAATGGATCAAAATTGTACGGTGTATTGGTGTTAATATTGAATTGCGATCATCCATATGCATTTCCATTTCTGCCCATGAACAGGCTTAATCAAACCGATTTGTCGTGTTCGGTGACTCAACGTTCCCTTTTCATCTATTTAAGTCTTTGCACCTTAATACAAACAAATCTGTACTGCAAGTACTGGAATGAAGCAATATACGTCTTAATGGACATAACAGAGGATGGCAAATATTGTTTGATCAGTTTAAATACTTTTACAAGAGAAGAGTTACATTTAAGATTATTTAAGACTTCTTACGAAAATATATGTGTTTTTTTTTCGAGAAAAACAAGTGTTCCCTCCACACTTAAATATAAGATATGGTGAAGTGACACCAGGATGGAATTATAGTTAGGCATAAAAAACAGGTTGACAAAAATAAATTCCAATAGTGTAGATCTTTATACCAGCTGGTACCTTATATACCACGAAGGTGGCATCATATTAATCAATGTCTAACGGGTTCTTGTTGGATTCTAGATGATTTGATTAACGCGAATGCCAGTTATGTCTTTCATGGCAGAAATGGATGAAGATATGAATTCAAAATTGATACTAAAGGTGTTCATTTGTTTTGATCGATGGTAAATAAAGACATATACAATATAAAGAGTTCTGTGCCAAAGAAAAATGAGCATAACTTTCTCTTAAAAATCAACCAAATTAATCAAATTAAAATCATTTAAATTACAAAAAGGGTTAACAGTATTTGAGTTTCCTGAAAAAAGGGAAATAATTCAAATATGTTTAGTGTGTATGTGTTCCTGCATTATTTCCTCTTCGAGTTTGAAGTTTTCACATCGAGATACTTTAAATTTTTAAATAGTCTACGACCTAAAGGTACAATTCGCGTAGACCTTCTTGGTGACAATGCTGTTAGCTTTTTTGTTTTATATGTTTGATTGCTTTTGCAAGCCTCATTGTCAAGTTGATGGGTCGGTTGGGGCTAATTCACCACGACAACTGGCTTTTTTTTGTTCTTGTAAGAACCTGATTGTGCAAGTGCGAGGTTTGTGCACTCTAGTATGGCGCTCTTTATCTGGTCAAAATCGGTCCAGAAATTACTGAGAAATAAGCAAAACACCTACCTAAAGGGAGCGATTTTTTTGTGTGCACGACATTCTAAAAGTCACGTGGTAAAGCCACCCTGGTTCATAAATTGAGCTACCGAGGTGTCCTATTAGTGAAATGGGTCAGTTCTATAACCTTATTGTTGGAGAGACTGTGTTTTCTGTGTGTGACAGTTTCTAGATGCATATTTAAACTCTTTTGAAGAGACCAAAAGCCTCTGAAGACACAGTCACAGGATACGTACGCCGCAAAAAGACAATATATTGCAAGTTTAGTTTAATCATATTTTATATACTTATAATAATTGTTCTCTAGTACAGTATCGTTTTAGTTTAACATTAAAATTTGGAACAATTAATATGTTTTACAGAATATTACAATAAATAAGCAAATGGGTTGGGCTTTAAGTTTTTCCAACATTAGCAGACAGCCCGTCCCTTTGTGTCACTATTAATATCAAACAAATATGGTAAAACATTATCAATATTCTAACATATACAAATATTGCCTAGAGGTAATGATATGAACAGAAATGGTTGTTTTATGAGAAAACAAAAGCAAAGTATTGCAAGTTGTAAATCCCTCTTAACCTTAATGGTAAATATAATTGACACAGTAAACTGCAAGAACAAAATGAGCAGTATGGGACATGTAGAACCTCTTTGTTTCCACATGGCTGGGTATTTTGGGTATTTTTGGCGTTGAGCGCTCCAGTCAAGCGGAAATATGTATTTCTCAGTACACGTCTTTAGATGGAATAGTAATGTTTAGAATTTATAGTAAATTTACAGCAGTAGAATTATCAGGATTTGTGTTGATATCTTCATGGATTTATTAATCACCATCATGTATATTTTATGTGATAAATGTATAAGGTTTTAACGTTGCTCAAATAAACGGATGTACTTTTGAGTACCATGTATGTGGATGAATACGCTTATAAATGAAATTGTCTATAGAAGAAGAAGATAAAATCATTATAGTTGAGCGGTAGGTGGTAATAACTTTAGTAAGGATTCGGTGGACATAGAAAAAAAACCATAATGTACAATAATTTCAGGATCCTTTTCAACCATATATGTAATAAACACAAACATGTATACGGTTGCTTTATTTTTCATTATTTTCGAGATGTTTTAAGGATATCGAACTGTTCAGATATATATTGCAAATTTCTATGGATTTCCAAAGCTGGAACCTGGGGATTTTAGCCTAGGTGCATTGTTTGACTTTGCGACACACTAAGTCGCCATATCAACAAGTTCACTATACGAAAAAGTGGATGAGACAACTCAGAAACTGAGACGTCTGCTAGTTGTATCATACACTTGGAGGCCCGACGGTTTTGCAACTTTTCGGTTTATCTTATCTCTAACATGGCAACTATTGTCGACTTATTTCTTAGAATTACGTTTAAATTATGTGTTTACACTCATTTTGGTATATAAGTAATACACAAAATATACTGGTAAATCTCTTCCTTACGCGTGATGTATAGGATTGATTCATTAAAAATGATTATAAGTATTTCCGATTTTAATTATTCACTGATAGTAAATTATCGGTCTTAATCAATTTAAATCTTTATCAATCTTTATAATTGTTATTATCCGGTATGTTTGTTTTTGTTTACTTTGCACGTTTTTGCATTGTTGCATTAATCATATACTATTTAAAAGACATCTACTGCGTCACTAAATTTATGTATGGTTAAAATACACATGCCATTTATGATATTATTATAACAATTACTCGTTTCTAGCATTATTTTCATTAAACTGACATTTATGTTTTTGCAGAAACAACGTGATATTATAAGAGTTATTAATATATGGTTTCCGTAAAGAGAGACCACATAATACATCAATTTTTTTCTCTTAAGTCAATGCCGGTGACCGGGAATGCGACGCTTTAGTACATCTCGTAGAAATACTCAATTTAACCGAGTCAACTTTTAAAAACTCCAACAGGACCCCTTACTAATCATGATTCATAATTATAGTTAATGTTCATATACATGTATATAATGATATATTCTCTCAAAAAATAAGTGTAACAAGTGGCTATCAATGGAATCTTTATGGGGAAATAAAAAATGTGACGCGAAGAAAAGTCGTACCAATTTTAATAACAATAAAGTTCATGAAAAAATCTCTGCATAAAGAAAGAATTGTAAACGTGTGTAAATGTGATAAGACATCGATGTTGTTTTTTTTTAAATTTGAAAATAAGCAATGTCAGCAACAGATTTGTACTATAAGAAAATGTAGGTCTGACTAACACAAGAAAATAATAATCATCGGATGAATCTTAGGCAACTGGTGAATAATTCCTGCTGACAAACAATAACAGGGGCAGATAACTGAGTCTTAATGTTAAAACACGAATTATGATCCAGGCTGAATCCAGACTTATGATAAAGGAATGGATAAATATTTTTTTTTAATTTTAAATTGCTATCTAATGAGTGAACAAGTACATGATTATCTTTTTTATTCCTGTTTGATATTGCTTGTGTTCTGAGCTGTTATTAGCCACACATTTCATTTAAATCTTTAGAACCGTTATTCATGAGCTGCTAAGCAAGAGCACTTAAAAATTGACTGTTTTATATTCTTCATCACTTTTTGGAAATGTGGATCAAGCACACCATAGACTATTGGATTCATTAAATGATTTATGAAATATAGCCGGAAGAAGAAGAAATAAAACGCCCGTTCAACGTCACTCATTTCCTGTAACACATCATCAGATTTCGCGATCATAGACAGAAGTGCTAAATACAATACAGTGGTGATGACGAATGTCACTGTAAGAATGAACATTATCCATGTCTTTCTTCTTAGGCTGGCAATCGCTCTTTTGGATCGACGGCTCTTTTTAACTGTTAATGTTGGTTGCTTGTTCTTGCCACATTGTGCTTTAGGCATTATTCTTGAAAGATCAACTGTTGTGCTTTGCATTGGTCCTTTTTCTTCATCGGCTCTAAGACCTCCGTCCGAGGAAACATTCTGAGATTGAGATTCAAAATTTACTGAATTTCCGGTTTTACTTGTTTTTGCTTTCGACTTTCCAATTGCAGACGATGCACCGGAAGTGACTCCTTCCTCTTCGTCGGTTGTAAGACCTCCGTCTGAGGACACATTATGATATTTATTTTGAGATTCTAAATTTTCTACATTCGAAAACGATATTCCGACAGCAGACGATGCACCGGAAGTGACTCCTGAGGAACCTGTTCCAGAAGACGATGGCGCAGAAATCGCCGTGATTGCACCTGTTATACCACGTCGCTGTTTGATAAGCGTTCTTGCTACCAAAATATACAGGATACACATTACCGCTAGCAGAAACGAAATGATAACTTCAACTGCAGTAGAATATTCAAAGGGATGTTGAGTGTGTGCATAAGTCCCATCCTTTTCACATATTGTTACGCTGATTGTTACATTCTTATACAGTTTTTGTAGATTTCTTGTGCCCCAGAGGAAAGAAACTGGAGCGGCGAGAATTGCCGAGATGATGTAAATTACACCACAAAGAATGATAGCAACATGGGGCTTGATCTGCCAACCAAACGGGCGACACACTTTCCTGTAGCGATCTACGGCAATGATCAACAAACAAAACGCCCCAGATGCAACGGTAAATATGTTGAAAAACGATTTGATTTTACAAATTTCACGTACTGGGTAGACATACCACTTCAGTTGAGTCAGAACCTCTCCAGGCATCGTTGTAACCGTACTTAGAATATCTGTGATAGCGAGGCATAACACAAAGTACCGGAAGTTGCAGATGTGGTACCGGAACAGAAACACGTAGATCACCAGGATGTTACCGAAAAATCCAACGACTACCTCTATACCGACGAAAACAGTAACTGGTAACACAGTCTTTGTAAATTCTTCGTTAAACTGCTCAACAAGTTGTTTTTCATAGCCATGCATGATTGCTTATCATTTCAAGAATATAATTTTTACTCAAAAGATAGTACCTTATAAGTAGTGTAAGGTTTTCAATATAACTAGTTTAACGTTTGAAATACCGTATCCTAAAAACTTAGATTTTAAGATTAAATTTAGATAACTAAATTATTTAAAGGACAATCTGGAGTGTAACATAAGTATTACTATTCAGTTAATTATGATTAAAATGTCGTTAAATGGAATTGTTGTTAATCAATCTTTACGGATTTAAACCAGTGTCGAGGATTATTAAAGTGCGATGGAGATCAGTCTCAGATCTCAAGTTTCTGATTGGCTGAAATTGTTACTCCATTTCAGCCAATCAGATGCTTGAGATTTGAGACTGGTCGTCATTCTCAGATTTATTATTTTGGGTCCAACTCGTGTAAGATGATTATTAAATGGAATGCCCAGCAGAATTTTCTGTCACCCACCACTGTTTTATTCTCTTCTCTGTATTATTTAAATAAAAAATATGTCGTGGATCAACTAAGTCTTACTGTCTGATTGTGTCTAATTATAGCTTATGGAATAATTTAAAAGTTAATATGTAATAGTTATTAACCGGTGTGGTCAACCCTTGCATTTGAGTAAAAACCCCGCTTCTCACCGCTAAAATTATATAGGCACATGATAACACCACGATTTCATGTGTCCGCCCTCCAAGACGGTCATATCACCAATCGTTCCAGTGTTTGTATCACTACCTATGAGAACGTCAAAACCTCAAGATACTGTCGCATCTGCTTCTGTTTTCAAAGACACTTTTCATCTGCTTAGTGTTACTGTGCGGAATGCGATATGTCAGAGATGAAGTATTTTGTTTGTTACGAATGTATAATGTAGGTTTGCATTTATGCAAGAATAAATAATGATTAATGCAATGGTAAGGTTTGAAAGCCATGATGCCATGAAGTATTCTCTACGGCGAGGTGTCGCCGTTTCAAGGAATGACTTTGCCATCACATTTTCCGGCGATGTGCCTAAAATATTGATGAACTTTTGTAAGACTCCTCAAAGTACGAAAAAGAAGATTGTTACAATTGAAAACGGCAATGAACATGTCTTTATCACACGGAAGATGTGATTGGATATTTGACAACCCAATTATGTAAAGTATATCCACTCATGGTGAAAAAATAATAATCACTTGCTACGTTTGTTTTGCTCATTAAAGGATGTCGATAAGATCTTAAATCAACAAAATGTAGAAATACAGTGTGATCTGCATAAGTGGTAACCTGTATTAGGCCAGCAGTTGTTTTCAGAGGCCAGCAAACCCGAGACACAAACAGTTATAAAATAAAATAAAAAGTAATATATATTATACCAAACGACTACCTGTAACACTCCAACTTCGTCTATCTTTGACAAGCGACGATGTATTGGTGTGCTTCCCAATATAAAAACGTTTGGCCTTTTTCTGTTTTTTCTACCCCCAAGAAAATATACACAATTTGATGGATGGACTTAAATTTCATTACATTTTTAGCAAACGAGGGAGTTTAAATTCAATAAACAATCGGATTTAGTCATTAATGCAGGAAGCCTGTTACAGAGGGGAAGTAATAACCCAGCAAATCAGAGATTTTTTTATCTGTATTGTTAGTTTTGATATAAGCTCAAATTGCTTATAATATTTCTTGCCCTATACCCGATTACACATTCTCCTCACGTAGACAAAAATGTAGAGAGGAAAAGAGAGCATGTGTTTATAAAATGATCAATTTCAAAAAAGATACCACGAACAGTTCAGAGGCTGTGCTTTCTGTGTGCCGACTTTCCTGATATTCATGAATGTAAAATACAAACCACCTTCTTTCTTTACATTTATGTTTACTTTCTTTGCCTAATAGATCATTTAGCTTCTTTTTTAATATGTTGTATACATTTGTGTGCTCTTGTATACAAAATTGTCAAGTTGATGGGAGGGTTGGAGCTAATTCGCTAAGACAACTTGTTTGCTCATTCAGAGCGTGTTGGGGCAAGTGTGAGAGTATTGCACTTTACACAAGTGGCAGGCTGGTAGGTAGATAGGTAAGTAGGTAGGTGTGTCTCGGCTGTTCGGCTGCTGACAAAGCGGTATCCCTTAAAATTCTCTTTTTTTCGTTAATTGTTTGTGGTATGTTATTTGTAATAGACCGTTATAACAATCATTATCTCGTTTCCCCTACCCATTTTGGCTGCGTCGGGAAGCTATGTTTTCTGGTTCTTGCTATACCTGATATTTTTGTTTCACTGTTTCTTTAAAAAAATATTTGACAAGTATCTGTTAATCCTTGAATTATTATATATGTTACATGTAGAATTGAATACTACTAAAAGTTTAGTGAGCACCGAGAATATTTTTTTACATATCATTCGATGTATGCCAGTTATTAGTTTTATTGCTTATTATACACCTGATTAGTGAATATAAAACAATATAGACACATGTTTAAACAACTGAACAACTGAAATTTATTTTCGTGATTTATTTAGAATATGAATGGGACGATATTTATTTGTGAAAACAAACAATTTTTGCATACAAAAACAATTATCGTTGCTTGCTCCCTAAAATGCCTTCTAACCTCCGCATTCGCCATAAACGTTATTAACGTTCAGTATGTCGAGAGAAGGTGAAGACCGAGTGCCCCAGAAATGTCAGGAATATGTATTAAGTGTAAATGTTTACACTTTGAAACAATTGGTTAGCACGCATAAATGGTTATGTATACACTGGGGACCTTCTCTCTACACCACTAAAGGAATTATATATAATGTAGACTTCACAATGATGTGTGGTTAACCTGGTGCTAAGCAAATGCTGAGTTGAAATATTAACAGATTTTAAATTAAAAAACAACTAATAAGGAATGACAAGTTTAAGAAGTGCATCATCAGCACAAAGTCAAGATAAACACACCGTTCATTTTTTTCAGTGTTTTATTTTTCAGAGGACACTAAAATATCATATTTTTATAAAATAATTGATAAGTGGGACGATTTGTTATAATGTCAATATCCTACTCATTTAACACATCTGCAACAAAAATGCTTCAACTTTTTCATCTCTTTTCTGAAGTGCGGATCGAGCACGCCATAAACAAGCGGATTGATCACGTGGTTTATGAAGTAAAGCCGGAAAAATAAGAAATAAAAAGCTCTGCCAGTGTCGCTCATCTCCTGCAGAACATCATCATTTGCAATTAATGACAGCAGTGTCAGGTAGCACACTGTTGTTATAATAAATGTCAGAGTTAAAATAAACATGATCCTGGTCTTTCGCCTTAATCTGCTTCCAGATCTTTTGCTCTTGTTAGATTTTCGTGACTTTCTTTTTGGTATTTGCTTCGCGGCTTTCGGTGTTTTCATTTGTTTTACAGGAGTATCACAGATCGTGCTAATTGGGGGTTCTTCGTCTTCATCCGTGGTCAGTCCGCCGTCTGAAGACACGTTACATTTAGAAGCCTTAGATTTACCGTCCTGTTCCGACGAATATCCCACATCACTCATGTCCGCTCTGGATCTTGATTTACCGACCTCGGAAGAAGCATCGGAAGGATCTCTAGAACTTCCTACTGAAGACGATGAAGGGGTCGACATCTTTATGATTGAAGAAATACCATGGCCTTGCAAAGCTAGCCTTCTGGCAACAAATACATATAGAAAAAACATGGACGTCAGCAAGATGGAGAAAATCACGTACACAGCTGACGTGTATTGAAATACGTGTCTTGTGTATGCTTGGTCTTCGTCTTTTTCACATATTGTTACAGTGATAGTTGTATTCTTATAAACCTTTTGAACCTGTCTTGTTCCCCAAAGAAATGGTACAGGACTGGCAATAATTGAAGAGATGATAAAAATTACGCCGCACAAAATCAGAGCAGTATGTGGTCTTATTTGCCATCCGAACGGTACACAAACCTTTCTGTAACGATCGACTGCAATAGTCAGAAGGCAGAATCCCTCCGCCATCACTGTGAACATGTTGAAAAATGACTTGATTTTACAAATTTCTTTCACTGGGTAAACGTACCATTTCAGCTGAGTCAGAACTTCTCCTGGCATCGTAGTCACTGTACTTAAAATGTCTGTGAACGCCAAGCACAAAACAAAGTACCGGAAGTTGCAGACATGATACCGGAACAGGAACACGTAAAGTGTCAGGAGATTGCCGAAAAATCCGATAATTATTTCAACTCCAACGAAAACGGTTACTGGTAAAACAGTTCTAGTAAAGTCATCGTTAAACTGCTCCACCAATATTTGATGATTTGAGTCTTTTCCGTTATCAGAATTCATTGTTAGATGTTAAATTTGTTTTTGATGCTTGATAATTCTATACACCAGCTCTCTACAAGGAAAGATCCAGTAAATCTAATTAAATAATGTGTCTGTATTTTAAGATAGTTTTTCAAGTATTACAGCTCGTATTGAGGACAGTCATTTCACACCGTCTCGAACCGTCACACTGGGAAACAGAATATTACACAGATTGGATTTTTCATGAGTAAAACCTTCAGCAAAGAATATCAGGGTGCACACGCGGGTACAAGACGTGCTGCGTATGAATTGAACTTGGTCACTTGCTATTTATCTTTTCGATTTAAAATCTTCAAATATTCAATTCAATTAAACGTTTTCATGCGACAACATCGTTTGTTTTGTGATATTTAGTTGTTTTTGAAGAAAAACTTTTTCAAATGCAATTTCCGGCCGTATAACAGCTAACGAAAGGAACTTTTCGGGAAATGGTGATGAACACATCATGCTCGTAGCAATCTTATTACAAGCCGGAATCTCGCGTTGCATTTACCAATCATGTAAGCACGTGGTTCAGCACGGTGCATCAGTTACTGTAAATTGATTTATATTCGTGACCTTGACTGATGGTTTTCGGAAAAGGTATTTTGAAGTAGATGAAAAGGGAATTTGACATTGATCCTTTAATTTACCATGCTCTCTTTTTCTCTCTACCTTTTGGATGTATGCCGAGGCTGTGTCTTCTGGATTTGTCCATTCCTGATACATATATTTCACTTCCTTTTCATTCCGAGGTTTTGATTATCTGAAATAACGTTTATAAGAAAATTTGTATTTCGAAAGGGCTCAGATTTCGAGGAACGTTCTGCTCTTAAAATTATGAAAATTAGAACTACACGAAAACTAATTAATTTGCATTATAGTCTGACCTTTTATCTAAAAATTGCAGTTGTTGTTGAAGACGCTAGATCTTATTTGCCAAAATGCAATGTTCTTATGTCAAGTGTTATGTTATTAGGGATTGTCTGTAGATTTTAAGATATATTTTTCAGATATTGATTGTAATCTTTGTGTTTGAATGACCTTTTCCGTACTATACTTGTTTTGTTGTTATTTGATCACCGTGAGCACGTAAAATGGTCGTACAAGTTATGTGGACGGTCGCCGTAAGTATAATGGTGATATTTTTAATAGATGAAATGGGAAATTTGAAAGCAACCGGACAAGACAAATATTTATACGTTGCAGGCATGGTTTAATTTAGCCTGTTAACTATGTATTTCAATACTTAGCCTCCCCACGAGGCCAAACGAGTTGAGAGGAAAAGAGACCGGAATCGCCACACCCGGAAAACTGAGCCTCCCCACGCAGCCAAAAGCTAGAGGAAGAATCCCCATCAAAGAACAAAAAGAAGGCCTTAGTCTCATAGAGACAGAAATCCCCAGCAACTACCGGGGGATAACAGCAACTCAAACATACATAAACTTCAAAAAACTTTACTACAAGAGCAACCCCCAAAAATTGTCACTGGTAACAAAATTCCTGATTTTACACTACTCAAAAGTTCTAAACCGCCACTTATTAAAAATAGAATAACTTGAAAACCGTTTCACCTACAAATACGAAAATTTGTATGGTATTGTCCAACAACATTGACCTGGCACTCTTGAATTTGACCCTGTAGTCGCTATATTTCGTAAACTTTACGATCTAAATTTAAATCGATATGTTATGTATAACAAATTTTAATAAGCTATAAAATGTAAGAAGCCCGCTTAGCGCAGTCGGTAAAAGTGCTTAAATTCGAGAATAAAGACGTAAACTTGTGGGTTCGAATTTAATGTTTTAGCCACTTTTGTTTGTTTTATTTTAATTTTAAAATTCCATTCTTTTAAAACTCGTATAGACTGTTATTTTTCTGTGTAAATTACCGGTGTAGTGTGAAGTATTTTATAAATGAATATTTTGCGTTTATGGGCTAAAGTAAAATACATTTATAGCCTATACGGTTGCATAATGTCACAAATAAAATTGTAGAAAAACACTATTCAAAGGATATTCTAAAACCAGATGTACGAGTAGTTAAACGATTTCAAATGATTTTTTTACAAGTAAAAGAAAAAATGTGTGTTTTTATAAAATAATGTTTGTAAGGATTCGAACCAGAGACCATCAGATCCGTAGTCCGGCATGTATACCAATACACCACAACTCACTGACGTTCGGCGTGAACAATTATATCAATTTGTTCTCTGGTCACATGTATGTACCAGTGTTTTTCCTATGACCTTTACGAAATTTAATGAGGTGCCAGGTCAATATTGTTGGACAATAGTCAAGTACAAGTTGCAGAATCATATTTTGCCAATACCGAAACCAGTTTTAACAATGTGCGGTGAATCGGAACGGAAGTGGCTATTTCGATAAAATGAGCACGAAATTCCCGTGCAATAAGCTACAAATGTTTTTGTCTTCGTTTCATTTGTTAATATTTACATTCCTATTGATTTCTTCGTTTAAAAAAATTCGGTTCATTTTGCATGAACCGCATGACCCGTAATGACGTCAGTAACGTAATGGCTGTTACTATTGAAAACTCCCACGTATTACTCTCCCTTTTCACTTAATACTAATTTTTGAAAGTGTTCGACTTAAGTTTATTTAAAGAAAAAAATGAATAAAATGTTAATATCAGTAATGATTCTTATTTTGGTGCGGTTCATGCAGATTGGACGTGCACGCGAGAGCTGGCAAATTTACCATAAAGCGCTAGCGCGCTTTATGGATTTGCGCTTTATGGATTTGCCAGCTCTCGCGTGCACGTCCAATCTGCATGAACCGCACCAAAATAAGAATCATTCCTTAATTGATGTTAAGACATACGAAAAATACAAAACATGGCGAGAATGTCGCTTGAAGAACGCGGTATTGCAGTTGGAATGATCGAAGCTGGTACCTCTGTAAGGCAGGTATGTCAATTATCAATTGTTCAGTCGCATTGTTATCATTAAAAGTAGTCAAATTAAGTTTTATTTACTGTCTTTATTTGTACCTTTGATTCAGGTTGCTAGGAGATTCCACAGGCACCATTCTACCATCCAACAACTGATAAATACCGACGGACCGGAAATGTGATGAATATTCGGCGGCGTCCGCGGCGTAGAGTTACCTCTAGAAGGCAAGACCGACACATTGTTGTTTCCCACCTACGAAACCGGTTCCACACTGCAGCTGCTACGGCTCGGGTAAATGTTGGAAACCACAACCGCGCCATAAGCTCACAGACTGTCCGAAACCGTCTGAGGGAAGTTGAGTTACGGGCTAGACGTCCACGAAAAGTCTTTAAATTGTCAGTCAGACACCGTACAGCACGTTTGGCCTGGGCACGACATCACCTGCGACTCACACAGGCGGATTGGGCCATTGTTTTGTTTGTTGACGAAACGCGTATCTCTTTGCAAGGCAACGACGGACGCTCACGTGTGTATCTCAGGCGCGGGGAGAGAAATGCTGAATGTTGCTTGGTTGAAGTCGACCAGTACCGCGGTGGTTCGATCATGTTTTGGGCTGGAATTTCAATGCACAAACGTACAAGACTTGTTCAGATCGATGGAAATTTAAACGCACAACGGTACCAACATGAAATCATTCAGCCGGTGTTAATTCCGCATATTCAAGAAAACCGCGGTGTGTGCTTAGCACAAGATAATGCCCCATGTCATGTTGCACGTGCAACCCTTAACATGCTGGCAGCTAACCGTGTTCGTACGATCCCGTGGCCCGCGGCAAGTCCCGACCTAAATCCCATTGAAAATGTGTGGGACTGGTTGAAAAGGGAGGTTCGACGCCAGCCACAACCAGGCAATCTGCAGGAGCTATCACGTCGGGTTGCCCGTGTATGGGACACTGTTCCACAGTGGTACCTGTTAAACTGTGTCAGGTCAATGAGACGTCGCTGCCAGGCTGTCATTGCAGCTGATGGTGGCCACATTCCGTATTAAGCTAAAACTGTGATTTTCCCATTTTGGGGTCCGTTACGTTTACGTCAATTTTTTATGTTATATTAATATGATTTGAAGAAAATGTTTGAATAAACGTGAGAATATTATTGATTTGCAAGTTATAATAGAAAACAAATCATTCAACATTTTCTTTACAATAAAAAATAGACATGTCTCTGGTGGCGGTTTAGAACTTTTGAGTAGTGTATACCGTCAAACAGCCAAAGACGTTTTAATTAAATCTGTAAACTTATGTAATACCGTAAACTCTTTCAAAGCAGCAATTATGTAAACCATGAAAATAAAGAAAACCTGAAGATGGCGGCCAAAATGGCTGCTAAATAACTCAACATATAAGATAATACGGAATCGACCCTAAATAACTCAACATATAAGATAATACGGAATCGACCCTACGATTTCGACGCGCGAAGCGCTTCGAAATCGTGTCGATTCCGATTACGGTATTGCGCATGAGCAAAAAGGAGTACCTTGAAACTTTGAAACCGTGTCGCAAAATAAGGCTTCTGATTGGACAATATGACATGCAATAGTCCAGATGGCTCGCTTCCGGATTTTAAAACTGAAAAGCCGCCATTTTGTTTCTCGATTCACATTTTCATAAGTTCTTCTTCCATATGTTAGATAACAATTAAGATTTAACTCGCACAAAAATTAAGGTAAATAAGTTTCTACATTGATTCAAACTTAATATTGTCACAGAGTTAGGGTCTAATAGTAGACTCCACCGTAGCGATGCGTATTACGGTAGTTGTTAGGCATTGTGTTACTTAAAATACAGAGTGAGAAAGTGACATTTACACCGGTTTCCCTAGTCTGGTACCCGTCGTACTATCAAACAGTACGTCTGGCATGGGCCAAATATGGCGGTATAGAAAGAAGGAATATTTAGGAAATAACGTAAGTACAAACATATAGAAATCCATGGACCATCTGAATAAAATGCTTTTTTCGATTTGAAATTGGTATTGGGAAAATGATTAAAGTGTTTCTTTTTGCGATATGCCGATTGGTTTGGAAGAAAAATAACAGTTGTTGAGTTGAACAGTTTTCGGACAGATGAATGATTAGTTGGATTTCGGATACTTTGGACCCCTGATGCCATAGAATTTTGGAAAATTTCACAGCCTTCTTTTTAACCATCTTTCAACCTTGACATAATCACAGGTGCTTGGAAGACAGACCCCGTTTTCTCCAAAATGTGTATAAACTGGCCCCCCGCCCCCCCCCCCCCCCAAAAAAAAATAAAATAAAATAAATGAGGGTCTACACTACATAAACCCATTTTTTTTGTTGTTTTTTTTTATACATTTGGATCGTTATCAGTCTATCCACACATAATTTACTATCAAATACCAAGTTCTCTGAAAATTTGTGTCCCGACTGTATAAGCCATTACAAATTCTGTGGAACTGAAACATAATAAACTGTCCGTAATTTTACAGATTGTCAGTTTATTTATAGATAAATGTGTCTGTAAATTTATGGACAAGGGTTGATACAGAAGTTAACACATTTTAGAAATTCACAAATCTAAAGCATTTTTGTTAATTCTGATGGAAAAGAGCATAGCCTAGGACATAAATGTAAATGGTTGAAGTTTGTTCACACTGCTATTTCCTGTCCAACATGGTCATTGATGACCTAACAACATTTCAAATAATCATTTAGAAATAAAAAGTATCCTCTTAAAAAAGTTATGTTCATTTACAATAAAAAATATTAATTTATTTGTAGATTTTCATTCATTTTTATTCCAGTGTGGTGTAGAATCAAGATTTTAATTTTTGATGCCTTTTGAAACCACCCTTGTCCATAAATTTACAGATATATTTTATTTTATCTATAAATGAACAGCCGTTTCCTAGACCTGATAAAAAGGTATGACCAAGTATAAGGAATTGAATATTTTGTCTGACACTTGGTCTGATAACATAGAAATTGTTTAGGACCAGCCCAAATTTTACCTGACAGGTCCTTTAGACTGGCAACTTTTGGGACATCTGTGAACTTAGTTTAAAGTATTGTTAATTTATTTTGCAGAATATATTAATGAATAAATTTATTTTGAAATTTAAACAAAATTAATGTTTCACTAGAATTTTTTTTTAATTGCTCTAATTTTGAAATGCCTATTATACTGGAATTCCCATTTTTTGGTAAAGTCTTGTTTCCATAACTGTCAGAACACTACAGAGTAAAGAGCTAGGGCATTGCACCTGAACCTAAGAATACTGAACAGAATGTTAAACCCATATAATCTGCTTTCAGAAAGACTTCTATGATTTTCATTTCCAATTATTATGCTCTATTTGTTTTCTTTCTATATATGCACCCTTTGGTTATTAATCACCCTCTGCTTAGTGCTAGTTGGCTTTGTAACACATAAGCAAGGTGAATGGTGTGATGCACAACCATATTAACCATTAACCAGGCAATGCAAGCATCAAGCACCCTGGGGGTTCCAGCTTGTATAGAAACCATACATTATTGGCTAGAGGTAGCATACTGTAGGCAATTTAACATGAAATGTCACAATTGAACTGTTTCATGCCTGTCTTTTCATGCTTTTAAAACAGAAGGTCATTATATTTAATAACCATGCTGGCCTGTAATAATGATGTTTAATAATGCCAAATGTAATGTAATTTATGTTCATATTATTGTATTTTATTTGAAACGATTGTATTTGGTCAAGATGTACTGCTTTCATTATATTATTTATAATTACACATTACAAATAACATAACAGTGATAATATTAAATAATATAATGTGAAATCTACCAAAAAGATATAAAAGAGCTGTTTTAGGCTTTAAATGTAACTACGGAAGCCAAAGATGTTTCATGGAGGCCGTGTCAATCTGTCATAAAACAAGAAATCATAACAGCAATCTCATATTACAATTTCACACACCGGTCTTATTAAAAAAGTTAGAAGAATAGTATGGCAAGGCACAATTTATCTGATAATCATGGTTATCAACCCCTTACTACAGATATTGGCCTGATAACCATAGTTATTGTCAAAAACTATAGTTAACACCAGAAAACCATAGTTCCTGGTGTCAACCATGTTTAACTGGCAATATCTAGGCTTTTCACCAATACATTACTATGAATATCAAAATAAATGTGCAACAGATATGAACAAAATCTATTATTATCAACCGAGAACTTGGGATTTCGCCAATAACTATGGATACTGGATGGTAATCCGAGTTATCATCAATAACTATGGTTATTGGAACAGATAATTATAGTGTAGTGAATATTTACTTTTTTGGTATTCCATAGATAATGAATCATTCATACTATCCCTAAATTTGAGCCTACTGGTAGCCATTCATAACCTTAGCATTTGACTCCATAATTATATATACACATTTTATCACATGTGTGACCAGTGTAGATCCAGATCAGCTTGAACATCTATGCTTTCTGTACATGATCTGACTTGTAAGTTTTTATTTATAAAGTGCAGATTGTGAGTAATATCAGTATATTTTGTAAAATATGTAGAAAAACTATGATTACAATTGGATACATACAAATTGTCTACAAGAATCTTGAAATATCCACAATGGAATCTAATGGTGAATATTTTTCAGCATTGTCTAACCTGAACCCCTAGGTCCTCTTGCACCGAGGGAGCCTAGTTAATGGCTAATGTGCTTTAGTGCAGTAGCGCTCACCATGCAAGCTATGTTACAAAGCAGATTAGCATACTGCAGAGGGTGATTAATAGCCAATAATGTGAAATCTACCAAAAAGATATAAAAGAGCTGTTTTAGGCTTTAAATGTAACTACGGAAGCCAAAGATGTTTCATGGAGGCCGTGTCAATCTGTCATAAAACAAGAAATCATAACAGCAATCTCATATTACAATTTCACACACCGGTCTTATTAAAAAAGTTAGAAGAATAGTATGGCAAGGCACAATTTATCTGATAATCATGGTTATCAACCCCTTACTACAGATATTGGCCTGATAACCATAGTTATTGTCAAAAACTATAGTTAACACCAGAAAACCATAGTTCCTGGTGTCAACCATGTTTAACTGGCAATATCTAGGCTTTTCACCAATACATTACTATGAATATCAAAATAAATGTGCAACAGATATGAACAAAATCTATTATTATCAACCGAGAACTTGGGATTTCGCCAATAACTATGGATACTGGATGGTAATCCGAGTTATCATCAATAACTATGGTTATTGGAACAGATAATTATAGTGTAGTGAATATTTACTTTTTTGGTATTCCATAGATAATGAATCATTCATACTATCCCTAAATTTGAGCCTACTGGTAGTACATAACAAGCATTTTTATTAAAATATTCTCTATATGCACACTATAAAATTCTGTGTTTTACATTGGGAAATTACACCCTTTATCTGACTGATTGATCCATTTTTTCCCTGTTCAAATCTCTGATGTTCTTGTGTCATATAAACGACTTACCTCTCAGCGTTAAATCCTACGTTAGACTCTTTGCGGATGACTGTTTGTTGTATCGAACCATACATACCATTCAAGATCATATTGACTTACAAAATGACTTACACCAACTGGAAATATGGGCTGAAACATGGGGCATGAAATTTAATGCAAAGAAATGTTATATATTAAGTATTAAAAGTAAATCTACATATTTTTATGAATTGGACAAAACTATATTAAAACACGTTGACTCAAATCCATATCTTGGAGTACTTATATCACAAGATCTCACATGGTCTAGCCACATAGCAAACATCTGCAAAGGTGCTAGCTCAACACTCGGATTCCTGAGAAGAAATTTGAAACACTCTCCACTTGAATGTCGTAAAACTGCATACATTGCTCTTGTTCGTTCTAAATTGGAATATGCATCCATTATTTGGGATCCCTATCTAAACAAAGACATTGATAAACTTGAAAAAATCCAAAGACAAGGTGCTAGATTTATCCTTAATGATTATAAAAGTAAAGAAGAAGGCTGTGTAACGAACATGCTGAAGTCTTTAAAACTAACAACACTTCAAGAACGTCGCAAATACAACCGACTGGTAATGCTCTACAAGATAGCAGGGGGGCTGGTGCCGGCAGTGGACCCTAACATATATTTGGCAAAAAAACCCGAAGGAAGAACTGTGAAACCCAAAAACTACACTGATCACATTGCATTAAATATTGTGGAAAATAGATCTTCAAGAAACTCTAGATCATTTAAAATTCCTTTTGCTCACACAGAACAATTTAAAAATTCCTTTTTTGTAAAAACACTTGTTGACTGGAACCATCTGGAAGAAGAAAAAGTACACGCGCTGACAGTAGAGGGCTTCAAGACAGCCCTACAACGGGACTAAATCCCACACTCCACCCCCGTAGAACATATGCCAGCAGTGGCCCTTTCTACGTATTATACAGATACAGATACAAATAATATAAATATGAATCTGCTATATTCTCATTTGGGCTTTTCCCCCCTTACTGCAGACAATGCGT
This sequence comes from Corbicula japonica, assembly GCA_038501625.1. Taxonomy (NCBI): domain Eukaryota; kingdom Metazoa; phylum Mollusca; class Bivalvia; order Venerida; family Cyrenidae; genus Corbicula; species Corbicula japonica. Next base: position 769,651 of record JAZAYU010000029.1, read on the forward strand.
GCATGTTTAAATAACAAAATCAAACAAAATTTCAACAGATTTCTGATGAATTACTCTATAGTCCACAAATATTTTTTAAAATTTAAATCTGGCCACCGTAGGTCGCCATTTTTCCAGACTGCTTCTATAAATTCTCAAAATATTTGTTGCTTTCAACGATTATCCGAAATGCCTATAGTCCGCTATTTGTCCGAAAACTATACAATTTTATAATGACCGATTTTCACTTGAAATAGTGTGGACCATCACAAATTAAGGGTCGGTATCAATATATGCAAACAAAAGAAAGATACTGACGGAGTTTGAAAAGTTTGGTCCATCAAATATATTTTTTACTATAGAATTGTGTATACACGGTGCGTCGCCATTTTTGGCGTATGCCTGACCTGATAACGTAGTGTTAGGGGCAGGTAATCCAGACTACGGTTTCCCCAGCATGCTCAACATGGAAAATTTACTTGTTTTTATTTTTACTGCAATTATCAACACGAACAGTAAGTTTAACATTGCAGTTTATATGATAATTTCGGTTGCTTTTGTTTTAATTTGTAAAGCGATTAGTTATTGCGTTGAATTAACTCTGGATACTGTACTGTAGACTGGACAGAACTGGTCAAATGAAATCTGACCAGCTTATCATCTGGGTATAAAAAACAGTTAGATTGTTTAAAGAAAGCCTACAGCGCTTTAGGCGTCATGTACTTTACACAACCCAACTGTTTTCCACACCCATACGGAAAACAATCAAATATCGATTCAATCCAAGAATGGAATGCAACACAACTGCATACATGTATAGTGACATATAATTCGATTAATTACATGTAGTTTGATGTTTTAACAGAGGTCTTTGATATTCTTTTTTATACAGAATAGTCTGAAGTCGATTTATTTATTTGAAACAGAAGAAACACAATTGTTCTAGTCAGCAGGAGCTTAGTAAAAATATTACTTTATCAAATTACCTCCCTTTTAATTCATAAAAGTATGTTTATTGATCAAATTCTTCTAGATCTTCGCGCTGACTGGTTTAATATCTTTATTGAGGTTTCCCTTGTTGTTTGGTGAAAGTGTCTCATTTTGTTCAATATATTTTATATTGCGACACATTATTTTATATGACGTCATTTACAATTGTAAAATACATTATTAAAGATGTGATCATTATCATTTGAAAGTTAAAACAATTTAATACGTGTCATTTTCTGCAACAACAATCGATTGATCGGTCAAACAGTTGTACTTCAGCACATGAATATTCATCCTAAATAGAAGCGTGTTTTATACAAACTATTAGAAAGAAACGTACGGACGGCTTATTAGTAACACGGTATGTACCCAGATAATGAGAATCGCGGATAATGATAGAATGTGAGTATAATGATTGATCGCCAGATCGGAGAAAACAGCATGGAGATGTTAGTTATTGTATGAATTTCATGTGATTGTAATCTAATACTTATCTTTTGCGATAGACAACAATCAAGCGATGTCCTACCCTTCCTCTAATACCCATACATTTTAAATCGGCCGCCAGATAAAGTAAAATACCAGGAAAATGATCATGCAACATCCCAGATTTCTACAAAAAAACTACGTATTATGCCCATTAAAAATATATTAAAACGTGTTTTTGTACACGACACTGCTGTTATCAAAGCCCAAACATCGACAATCAATATGCCACCCCGCTTTAGCCAGTATTTTGAGTATATTCTTTAACAAACGTCTTTTTTTCTGAGGCACCCAAATCAAATTGGATAACGGTGATTTGCCTAGAAAACGTCAATGGCTAACGAAAATTCGTGGCTGGATAATGGTATAGTTTTCCTTATTTCAACCTAAATACTATATAATTATTATATTCTTTTTTGCATGTTCCATCTTTTTCCGCAAACTGCTATCTTTATGAAACAATACCACAAGCCCTACTGACAAGATAAATGACCCATTTATCTTAATGATCTCCCGAAATTTCCTAATTTCGTTATGTCCCAAATGCATCAACTAAGAACTAACCAAAAGCCTCTTAACACCCGGGTTAAGCAAATCTGTATTTGGCGGTGATAAATACATTAGTTATTTACTAAAACTAATATGGTCTAAGATACGTTTTCACGTTATGGGAGCCAACCGTTATACATAAGAACGCTTTGGAGAGTGGAGTCCTTTGCCAATTTGGTAGTTACTGTTAAAAACTGTATCAATTAAGTAGCATTAATTAGTTGTGGTTTATATTAATTGTGCAAATAAGCAAAATTTATAATTGACTGAAAAACGGAGAATTTCGCAGAAATTTTAGTCTAATTAGTACATGTCATGATCTGGTGTGAGATAAAGTTGCGAAAGTAAAACTTAACAACTTTCTATTTAAATGTAAATTCTCCTACATTGATTGTGTAAGAATGTTACATGTTTCATTCTTTGTTTACAAGTTTTCTACAGGTTATATTATTTTTTTGATATTGTAATACCTTTGTTTGCGCTGTGAAATGTAACACGACACCTTTATATTATCTTTTAGACAAAATCTGCGATTTACATGTGTATATAAAACCATGCAAAGTGTATTCTGTATAGATGAGACCTGGGTATTTGAAAATTGTGTTTGAAGATACTACAAATCAAGATGCTCTTGTTTTCGCGATCTCGCAACGTTGTTTCGTGTTCTCGCCGAAGATGTCGACAGGGCTAAACAACGATGGCCTCAACGGAAAACCGTACAATACCATTTGTCATGGTTACGCTTTAATTTGATTACAGCTACGACCAAAAAGGTCATAAATACAATGAAAATATACAGATATACAGATGTTTTGTAATGAACATAAAGGATAGCAAAAAGGACTATATCATACAAGAGTTATTAAAATAAAATATTTTATCTGAACATTTAAATTAGAAGCAACACAAAAACTCCACCATTATCCATTTCATTAATATTTGAATTTCCCATTATCAACTGATCGAATTCCCGTTATCCAATTTACTTCAGGTGCCTCAGAAAAAAATATGTTTATTAAGGAATATACTCATATTACTGTCTAAAGCGGGGTGGCATATTGATTGTCGATGTTTGGGCTTTAACTTTTTAACTTTTACTGCTTTACTAACTTCTTTATGATCTACCGCTAACCTCCCACTACTTTCCTGCTATAACGGTTCCATTTCACTAATCTAATCTTTCTAAATTGTACTGTTGTACTTAAAATACTTAAAATACAGCCCTACTTCTAACTTCTAATACTTCTGCAGCTAACGTAAACCGATCTGCTACTAACCTCTTTCAAATCTGCTGCTAACTTACCACCGTTCTTCAGCAAACTACTAACCGCACTACTACTACATAATCACCGATCTGCTGCTATCTTCTAACCGCTCTGCTGTTAACTTATCACCGTTCTGCTGCTAACTTAAAAACGCTTTACTACTAATTTATCACCGGTCTACTGCTAACTTCTTACTGCTCTACTGCTGACTGATCCCCGTTCTGCTGCCTTTTTTAATTGATGTACTGCAAACATATCACCGGTCTGCTGCTAACTTATAACTTCTCTACTGCTAACACATCACCGGTCGCTCCTAACTTCTATCTTCTGTTCTACTTACTGTAACACCGGCCTGTTGCTAATTTCTAACCGCTTCACTGCTTTATTATCACCGGTCTGCAGCACACTTCTAACTGCTCTGCTGATAACGTATCAGCTGTTTGCTGCTCACGCCTTACTGTCCTGCTGCTAACTAATCACCGTTCTGCTGTTAACTTCTTACTGCTCTACTGCTAACTGATCACCGTTCTGCTGCTATGTTGTAATTGCTATACTGCTAACATATCACTGGTCTGCTGCTTACTTCTTAATTCTCTACTGCTATCTTTCTTAATTATACGGTTGTTCTGAATACTTCTCATTGCTTTAAATACTGCTAACTGATCACAATTCTGCTGCTAACGTCTAACTGCTCAACTACTAGTCAATCACTTTTCTGCTGCTTACTTCTTACGGTTCTGCAACTTACTTATCACCGTTCTGCTACTATCTTCTAAGTGCTCTTCTGCTTACTTATCAACGTTCTACTGGTTAATTTTCACCGTTCTGGTGCTTTCTTCTTATCTCTTTTCTGCAAACTTTTCATAGTATTGCTGCTAACATATCGCCGTACTGCTGCTTACTTCTAAACCCTCAGCAACTAACATATCATCGTTTTGCCACTAACTTCTTACAAATATGCTTCTATTTTATAACCGTTATGCAACTCACTTCTAACTGCTCTACTACTAACTTACCACTGGTCAGCTGCTAACCTCTGACTTTTCTGCTGCTTAGTGATCGCAATTCTGTTGCTAACTTCTTACTTTTCTTACTCCTCGCAGCTCTATTGTTTCATTATCGCCGGTCTGCTGCTAACCACTCTTCTGCTACTTTATCACAGTTCATCTGCTTACGTCTTGCCGTTCTACTTCTACTGCTAACTTATCACCGTTTTGCTGTTAACTTCTAACTGCTCTACTGCTTACAAATCACCATTCTGCTGCTTACTTCAAAAAGTTCTGCAGCTAACTAACCACCGTTCTGTCACTTACTTTTAACCGCTCTACTGCTTACAAATCACCGTTCTGCTGCTCACTTCTAACCGCTATACTGCTTACAATTTACCATTCAGCTGCTTACTTCTAACAGTCCTGCAGCTTACTTATCACCGTTCTGCTACAAACTTATAACTGCTCTACTGCTAACCAATCACCGTACTGCTAACATTTTTGTAGTTAACTTATCACCGTTCTGCTGCTTACATTTTATTGCTCTTCTTTTAACTTATCGCTGGTCTTTTGCTTCTTACAGATCTACTGCTAACTAAAAATCGTTCTGCTGCTAATTTCTTTATGCTCAACCGCTAACTTCTCGATACTTTACTGCTGTAATGGTTTCATATCAAAATTCTTATTTATTAAATTGTTTTTTTCTTTTTAAAACTTCTCATTGCTTTTAATAATGCTCTTTTGTTTTTCGATCTATTAGGCGGATCCAGAAAATGATAGCTGGGAGAGCACAAGCGTGAAAAATGAAACTTGCAATTTCAGTTCGTTTTTATATATTTATCTTTAACACATTTTAAACTGTTGCGATTTTCACAATGGATTCTGGTTATTTAATACATTTTTGCGATATAATATTTGAAATAAATCAATAAAGCCGCGAAGCATAAATTAATTTTATTGCTCAACTTAGAAACGCTTTCTCCTTTGCTCATGACATTAAAGAATAACTACCCAATTTGTCTTAACCGCAATAAAGTGTTAGAGTTACTTCCCTGCAATGTTTCAATATATTGTGAAATACTTCCGTTTTCCTATATAACTATTCTTTAAATTGCTCAGGCATACCAGTTCAATGTAATTTGTAAAACATGTCGTTTTCGTTACGAGTGGAATTGTACAATATTCAGCAGGAACAGGTCTGGCCGAAGAAAGGTCGGCATATACTGGCACAGTATGATGACGAGTGTATTGTTGTGTACCAGGCTTTCTGTCCGAAAATCGCCGACTATGCGGTTCAACACGGAGAGTTTTGGGGAACGAAATACAGCTTCAGCCGTATGACATGGATCAAAACAAACTTCCTGTGGATGATGTATAGATCTAGCTGGGCAGCGGCCCGGGGACAAGAGAGAATTCTGGCGATATCTCTATCAAGGGAGGGGTTCGTTGAAATTATCCGGTGTGCCAGGGGTGATCGTATTCTCATCGATGACGAATCAATACCAGGTAAATAATTTAGATAAACAAGTTCATAATGAAATGTTACCATTTGTAAGGTAACAATCGAAACTTCACATCACGCGGAGTTAATAGTTTTCTACTTTCACTTTCACTTTTAACTTTTACATGTACATGTACCTAATTGTTTGAACGAAGACAGTATGAACAAATTCTACCACTGAATTACATCCTTAACATAGCTTAAACTCTACACAAGTAATGATTATATGACCAGCACACAGTATTTCGTTCATGTACAAACTTGCAGTTGATCTCCGCGCGGATTATAATCTGAATCAATTGTGTAAAAATAAAATGTTTTATCAGGTAGATAACGGGTATGTTTATTTCTATTTAAACCGTAATGTAATAAAGGCTTGGTTTAATTGTTATGTCAAAATTGGCCAAAGTTTTAAATTTTGTAAGAAGACGCTTAGTTATGTCGCCCTCTCGGAGAAAAGATGTTAACTAGTAATCACTTTATCCGTCTGTCGGTCCGTCGGTTACTTGCGAAAAATAAATGGTAGCTTCTTAATTTTGCTTCATCAAACGTTTAAATTATATTGCTTATGACAACAGGGCCGTGTTGATGTCATACTCTTTAAGCCATTTGAAGGAATTGCGCCCATTTGTGAAGTAGGATTGTTCACGTTGTCTATAATCTTGCCACTTTTAAATATATTTCTTCATCAAACAATCACCCATCTAATTGCAATTATCTTATTGTGTTCCACAGATAACGTCCGCCTGCAGTGGGACCCTGATCATTGTCCATACGGAAGTAAGATGGAGAGACGAGCCATACAGCTCGGTCTGAGAGGGGAAATGGTGGAAAACTTTAACAAACGTTGGATCAGAAAAATCGAAGACATCACTGATTTTGTAACCCAGCAGCGGGAACATGTACTCAGTAAGGACCTTGACAAGCTCCTTACGCCCAGTGAGCGAGAATACATCCCGGATGATGTAGATATCTGTAAACATATCCGATTGGATGGTTTTGTGGAAGAGGATGTTCCGGTACCTCGCAAGTACTGCACAGAGACTGTTTCAATTCTAGACGGTGCTTGTTGTGGGGAACTTCTAGAGAAGTCGCTGAATGAGCAAACAAGGGCACGTTTTGATAAGTTAGAAACAGTGCATAGGGACGTGATTCTTTGCCTCGGTGGAGCTTTTAATCCCGTTCACACACGACATGTGTTAGCCATGTGTGAAGCTAAAATATGGCTAGAGGAGAACACTCACTTTAAAGTAGTTTCAGGGTATCTAGCTGTAGCCCCGGATGGCTACGTGAAACAGAAATGTAAGAAGTCTCACCAAAAATGCATTTCCGCTGAGCATAGAATAAAGTTAGCACAGATCGCTTGTGAAGTACATGACTGGTTGAAACCTTACGAGAAGCCCACAGGCTCTGCAGGACATTGTGGGGAAAGGGTTAAATTGGAGAATGGTTTGCGGGACGCTCAGATAGCGGTGATATGTGGGGCGGACCGAGCTGTAAACAAGTCCGGGCACGCTAAGTGGCACAAAAAGTCGGCAAATCTTACAGTGTGCGTCGGTCGTGAGGGGGAAACGGAAGAAATCAAGAGGTTATACATGGAAGATACAGAGATAGGTATCGTGGATAATCCGAACTTCTTCATTGTACCGAAAGAACTGGATAATGTGAGCTCGACGGATATAAGGAAACATTTGACGTTGGTAGAGAACTCGGTGACGGAAGAAGACAGAAGGAGGACCATGCAGGATATGGTGGACCTTGGTTGGATATCTGAAGGAGAAGCAAAGTACATCTTAGAACACTTCTCCGATTTGTATCTTAAATGATGATTGGGTGTTAGTATCAAACTAAATATAATTTCTCAGAACTACAACAAATAAAGTCATTTGTAACATTTTTTCTGTAACGAAAAACGATCACATTCATGCATTCACATTCGTGCAAAGTGTGTTACAAATGTGATTGGTTGAGAATGTGGTCAGACAACGCCATCTTTGCATTCATCTTATTCATTGAGTAATGTTTGACGTTAGCTGTGCAACCTATAAGGTTTTAGAAGGCGGACTCCCTCATTTATAACATGACACAATAACCATTGATGTTTTTTATGTGTACATGGAATATAAAGAGTCCAAAGCAAATTTTTAATTTTAATAAACTGGAACGATATTTAATATAACCTCGTTTTATGATCATATACCAAATAACTGTTGCATGATGTCTCTATTTAAACTTACTTTGATTACCTACATCACTTTCAACCTCCAAATATTGCTTCGTCTTATGTTGTGTTCAAAATGAAAAATAACAAAATTGATAATAAAAGCTATATTTCGATCACCAATATTTAAGCTGAGAGCGAGCACAGTTTCGACCTCTTGCAATGTTGTGTTTGTGGTCCGACTGGAAATGATCTGGATTATTATGGGGAATAACTTGATGATAACTCAAATAGGAATACCCTTTGACTAATAACATTTTTAATTCAATTATCCATTGAGCTGTCCACATGATCAGCCTGTTTATTTATGTTGCCAGATGTTTTCTTTATTTCAAGTATTTTTGTTATTTTTCTGATACTAATTGAATTCACATTTCAGACATTAATTATTCACGAATCATGTACAAAAGTAAATGAGCAACAGGTAGATGATAATTACTAACTTTAATGGAAAGAGGTAAACTTTTAATAACAAATGCCACTGCTACATGTTTAGCTTTAAACTGACCAAAGGTGAATTAATCGATTAATATTGGGTCTTAAAGTAAACTACCACTGTGCTAACATACTATATACAAGACTACTGCACATTCAAACGTGACCCCGGTAGGTCAATAAAGGATGTCATCCGTATATTGATTCTGACACAGCTTAACGCTTTGTTTAACAGCCTTCTAACTTTATTTGAAGAGCCTAATCTTTACCAATATTCCACTTTCTCTGTTACGTTTCAAAAAAGGATACAATATATAGCTACTATTTGAGTGTTGTGTTGTTGTTTGTTTTGTTTGTTTAAATTTTAGTGCACTAAAAGTGGTTGAAACATTATAATGTTTGGTGCACTCAGTGGAATTTTACCTGACCTTGAGTTCTCACCTGTCTGGTAGCCAATAACACTGCTACACCTGTATTCAGTAACATTTATTTTAAAGATGGACAGAAAAGAAATATCTGTGGATAATGAGCAGACTTATTTGGATGTATCTTTAGAAAAAATGTACAAGAAACATGTTGAATTTCAAATCGAAGCAGACGAAGTTGATTTCATCAAAGATCGTATCGAACGACTGGTTTGGAGCATTGCTTTGTTGGTTAGAAAATATGCACAGGAGGGTATTATGCGTTTGATTGAACTGAATTTAGTTCAAAACCCTCATCTACAGATCGTCTACAATGAAAATCTGCGGGATAGTGAATTACTAGTAAAGGCCGGTAGCTTCTATGAAAATACAAAAACCGCATTCCCAGATGAATTTGACTTTGTGTTTATAGTATGTACTTTTCGATGTACATCACAAAGAATTTACAGACACACAATAAAGCATAAAGTTGAAATAAGTGAGTTAAACGATGTTGTGAAAAAAGTACTATCAATAGAAAATGTTCAAAAACTAATAAGTAATATATGCCAAATGCAGACTGAAGGAACGAGAGGGCTGTTTATGCCAGACTTCAAACGATTTGTTCAGTACACCGGTCCTTCTGCGAAGCTTCATTTTGTGTATTTACGAAATGTTGAAGAGCCATCGACGGCCGTTGATATAAGTGTAGATTTTGTACCTGCTTTCAAAATCATTGATCCGTTCCTTAAGAATAAAGCGCGGAAAGTTTGCAAAATACCAGAATTCTGTAATGAGGTGGCTCGAACTGGAAGCATCCTTTATGTCAAAGGAGAACTGTCGTTGACCGAAACAGAGGTCAGTTTCATGAAGAATACATTATCATCTAAACACAGATTTGTTTATAAATTGTTAAAAGTTTTAATTCATGGAAACTCTGAGCTTACTCAAAATTTTACCGATGAGTTTTATCCATTGTCTAAGTTAATTGATTCGGATTTTGATGTGCCTTCATATGAAATAAAAGTAGCGGTGATATATCACCATTATAGCTGTAGAAACAGACAGAGCAGTAGTCCGTCACAATGTCTTATAGTAATACTGCAGTATTTACATACAGGTTACAGTACATACAAGTATTGGTATAACTGGTATACTACGCGGATAACGACAAAGAAACTAATAAAATACCCCTTGGACGTGCTTACTAAAGAATATTTTGTAGCAAAGAGGCAAACAAAAACAGTCGTAGCAGAGGCGTTGTGGTATTTGATTGATACACTTAAATGGATGCAACAGACAGACAGAAATTCATCAGAACAGACCATCGAACCATATCCATTACGGCTATGGATTGGCAAAAGATTGCTGAAAGTTGTTTATCCGTTCTGGCCGCAGAACCGGCCTTATTTCTTGTCTGAAGAATGCATCCGTGGTCTGGAAAATTGGTCTCCGTAAGTAGTTCATATAGTAACTAGTAGGTTTTCAAGACTGTTATATGATTACAAAGCGTTTTGCCCTCGATAGTTAGTTAGTTTGTTTGTGGTACCGATTGTATTACAATCTGATCAAAATCATCTCCTGAAAAGTGCTAAGCTATCAGGATCGCACGGCGACTTACTTCAACCTTTTTATCGCCGAAATTGTCGAATCGTTTCAAACGTTACATAGAACGTGCTTGCAACCTACGAAAAACATATTTCACTGAAGATAGATATGTTTTATATGGTATCATTCATTTCGACTGTTGTGAACCCCTCGGGTCATTTTGCGTATCATACCGTAACAGTTTCTTAAATTAGATATCTGGGGGAAAAAACTATTGCTTATATTACGGTATATGCGGGCCATTATTTGTCTGCATGATTTGGCTTTGTCAAGATACTGCGCTTGCCGAGTCCTCTTCCGCTATCGCTGATATCAATATTTCACCATTCTAAAGATTCGTTTTCGATGCGAATGGTGTAGACCTTCCTAATTTTAAAATTATCTCAACACTCTGCCAATGCAAAATGGATCTTAGTTTTCTTAATGAAAGGAAGGGAGAGATTGGGGAACCTATTAAATTATATATTATCTCATGATTTATCTCTTTTTAGAAATCCTCTTAAAACAGAAACAACTAACGACAAACGCTCCACAGTCAGTGAAGGAAAGGAACTACAGGTAACAAAATATATGTTGAAGTTATTGTTACTATATATTGATCGAATGTCATTGAATGTCGCTCTTTTGTGTAGTTTATTATTAGCAGCAAAACGTTTAAATATAGTACGTTAACGATAAGTAGACAGTCATGTGACAGGCAAGTAATATTAAAATATTGTTCCTCAGCGAACTTACTTATAAGTTCGATATCGTCAAGTTCCTTTCGAAAAAAATATTTAGTTTTCCCATGTATGCAATAAGATCAAATGTATTTATATAAAACGTAATATCATGTGACTGTCCACTTATCAGCTATTCTCTTTCAGTTAGATAACTCTAAATAAAATGAAAAAAATATCACACTCCACAAAACAAGGCTGGTTACTTTGATCTTACCTTTATTTTATTATTTCACAAACCTCTACTTATTCTTTTTATTTTGGTTTTGTCGATGTAGGTTCAAACAAATATGACCTGGTGACTATTCAAACTTTAATCCTATGTGATTGCCAACCGAATATATATTCCTAACAGTACACTCTTACTCATACCTAAATCATTCTGTGAAAACTCCAGTATAGTTTGAATTCCGGAGCAAGTGTATTGTCTTGCATAAAGCATTTAAAGTCGGTTGATCGTACACTTTTCTCCTTTATAGTTGTAGAATATTGAAGAGATTTACTTTAAATGCAGCCGATGATGGATGCATTTCTATTTAAAACAAAAAAAAACAATGCAAAAGAAAACCGAGCAAATTCAGAATATGACATGTTGTCTTTTCAGGTGTTAACGGCAGATGTTGCTGCTTTCTACCATCGGAACAATATTACATGTAACATGCTGAAAGAGTTCTGTGCACTGTGGCGTTTCGATGTTGACCAAGGCTTTGGGAAAGAATTGTTAGAATGCTTAGAAGCACTACAGCAAGATAGTTTGACAATCGAGGCGGATGAAACTGGTGCTGGAATGAGCAGAGCAAAAGTTGACCACAGAAATTCCTTACAAGAAGAGGCTGGTATGAGTTGTAGAGTGCTTTTTGTTCGTACGTATTTATATAAAAGATTGAAATATGCCTACCAAGAATAGCCGCATTTAGAAAACTTACAGCCAAAGGGTAGAGAGAAAAGGAGTGTTTGCGCTTATCACGAAAGTGAACAAAAATCATTATTATGAAATTCGGAGGGGTTACCGAATTTGACCAGTAAGTTGGAAAATGTCGCCTGGGATTTAAACAAAGCTCCAGTTTGCACTTTGTCAAGTCATGTTATTATATTAGGACACAACTTCATCATTAACTGAATCGTTTCCAACAAATATACTAACGACTCTCTTTTAACAAATGCCGCCTCCCACTACGGTTAACATATTTTTATTCAAGTGGCCTGGTCTTCATCGTAAAAGTTTTTATTCACATTGCCGTATCTTTTATTGATTTCGAAGTTAAAATATTTAAACGTTTGATGTCAGACTTAAATGAAATGCACCTCATTATACCCCCACAAACGAAGTTTGAGGGGGTATATAGGAGTGAGCTTGTCGGTCGGTCGGTCGGTCTGTCGGTCTGTCTGTCGGTCGGTCGGATTCTTCGTTTCCAGATGATAACTCATGAATGGCTTTACAGAATTAAATAATTTTTGGTACACAGGTATATCGTCATAAGATACAGGTCAAGTTCGATTTTGGGGCTGGTGGGATCAGTGTCAAGGTCACTGTTACTAAAAATAGAAAAATGGTTTCCGGATGATAACTCATGAAACACTTCACAGATTTAATCCTTGTTTGGTAAATAGATGTAACATCACAAGATACAGGTCAAGTTCGATTTTGGGGCTGGTGGGATCAGTGTCAAGGTCACTGTTACTAAAAATAGAAAAATGGTTTCCGGATGATAACTCATGAAACACTTCACAGATGTAATCCTTGTTTGGTAAATAGATGTAACATCACAAGATACAGGTCAAGTTCGACTTTGGGGCTGGTGGGGTCAATGTCAAGGTCAGTATTACTAAAAATAGAAAAAGGGTTTCCAGATAATAACTCATGAAAAACTTCACAGATTAAATCCTTTTTGGTACATATATGTAATATCAGAAGATACAGGTCAAGTTCAACTTTGGGGCCTGAGGGGTCAGTGTCAAGGTCACTGTAACTTAAAAAAGAAAAATTGTTTCTGGACTATAACTCATGAAATACTTCATAGATTTAATTATTTTTTGGGACACAGATGTAACATAACAAGATAAAGATTAGGTTTGACTTTGGGGCCTGTGGGTTCAAGGTCAAGGTCACTGTTATTTAAACTTCAAAACTTCGTTTCCACTCAGTAACTATAGCTTGGAATGAGATTCTTAAATGAAATTTGGTGTATTGATGGTTTTTGTGAAGATGACTTTTGGGATTCAAGGCCTGTGGGGCCAAGGTCACTGTTACTAAAAATAGAAAATAAACTGTATGCTCAATAACTTTGGTTCAGAATGAGATATTGTGATGAAAATTGCTATATAGGTAGTGTCTGTGAAGACGAAACTTGGTATTGAAATTGGGCATGATGGGGTCAAGGTCACTGTTACTAAAAATAGAAAAAATGGTTTCTGGATGATTTCTCATAAACAATGTTTGGCACACAGTTCTTAGATAAAAGTTAGATAAAGGCCACTGTTACTAACATATTTAAACCATTTCTGCTCAATAAATGAGATATTGTGATGAAACTTGCTGAATATGTGGCTACTGTGAAGACGACACTTTGGATTGAAAGTGGGGCACATTATGCCATTGATTCGAAGCTTTCCCAGTTCAATTATCAAGCATACATGTGGGGGTATTTAATCACTTTCAGTGATAATTCTAGTTTTGACTGTCTTTATAAATTCTAGTATTTTTTCTATAATTGGGTCTTTTTTAATTTAAATTTGAGTTCTGTTTAAATACAGTTAGTATGTATAAAACTAAGCGATTAATGTCAGCCTACTGCATTTATGACAAGTTCCATAACTAGATACAAACTGTTTCTAAAGTATCTCGTTCTGTTTTCTTTTAAACCATACTTGAATTTAACTCCGTTTTGTTGTTTGTAGATGAAATAAAAAGTAAAGAAAAGTCTGTTGGTGTGCAAAGCATCGATCTCGTGTTATTAAGAGAAGTCGAATATACAGGTATTCCATTCGTTGTGTACCGCCTATATTAGCTAGAAATTGAAACAATATTACGCTGTCTTCTGTAAGCTTATGCTCAATGTTCTCCCAAGTGAGTCTCAACTAGTCAACAGTATTTTTACTCATATACATGTTTTACTACTTTCCATCTTCGAATATACGATGGAATACAATGAACAAAAAGATATTTTTATATTATACCCACAGCAAAAAGGGCATGTAAGAATGTCTACGACCATTCTTTCGTCAAGTTAATGATAGCCTGGAACTAAAATACATCGATGCACATCCAATAAAATAACAGTAATATTAAATTGACCATGTGTGACATTGTTGTACTTTTACAGGCAAGTGTTTGAGCTTCGATCGGTTTTTTCAAGTAATGACAGTTGCGTTGTGTTTTCACGAGAAGTACTACTGGCGTAATAAAGGTAGCGGATTCCACGCCAGGATGTTTGATGCAGTAGTGGGATCGCACAGAAACGAGACCCGAGGAGAACACAAGGAGATCAGAGTCTAAATCCCTTATATTTCTGTCATCTGTTTATGGACAAGAATTACAAGAAATGTTTTCGTTATAAAAACATGTATTCATGTTAAATTCGATTCTTCATGTATTGCAATAGTTCAGCCCGTCCGACCGTTATCAGTGACCATCGTTTGTGGACTTGCTACAGGAGTACAGGATACAAAAAGGTATGCGGTACGTGCCGGACCAGTATTTCAATAAATAGTTGATGATTTACACAGTGCTGTTAATAAGAATTAATTTCAGCTGTCTGTGATAGCCTGTGTTAAATGTATACGTATCGGCATTTGATGTTACTTCATCATAATCATAAATTTAATTTGAAATAAATACTTCTTTAATAAAAGACAATGTCTTAATATGCTGGCGAGACTGTTGCAGTCGTTACAGCAGTCTGATATATAGATTTCAATCTTTTCTACGAAAAATACGGAGTGACATTTTCCATACTTGTTTAGGGGTATTGTTTTGTTTTTATGAAAGCATAGGTGTAAACGCTGTGAAAGTACTCTCAGAAAAGAGTGATGATGGGTACAGAAAACTCACTAGTTCTTTTATGATGATTTTCAACTTCTTGTTAAACTACTTGGTCCTTCTCCTACGAGTGCGTTTGTGGCTCCAGACTTTCAACTGCTGGAAGAAGACCCAGTGTCCCTCTAAGTATCATTTCAGCAGGGTTGGGAACCAGAGTTTCTACACCGAAGTTTCGCAAGCTAGCTGGATTGCTTCCTTGCACGAGAGATGATGACTCCGAAAGGACTCCAACCCAAAGCGGTGAGGGGCCTGTGACTGTCAGCCAACGGCCTTAACCACAAGGGCACGGAGGCCCCCTGTAGTTTTTCGATTTGTCAATGTCCAGTAGTTATACTAGTATAATGTAAAATGAGTGGCCATTTATAAAGATAACTGAGATTTAAACAGTCTATCTAATATGTTGTGTTGTTCGTACTCACTTGTCTTACTGTCGTACTTTACTTCTTTCGCGCGGACTTTTAAAGAGGCTACTCCGTGATTTGTACCATTTTTGCATCCTCCGCAAATACCAGATTCTTATATTAAAAGTTTGTTTAAAAAAACACTTTGTTTTGTTGTTTTTCTTCAAACAAAATAAACAAATTGTAGGATTTCAATAAACATTATTCAAGGAATTAACTTTTATTCTATTTAATAGTACAATCTACATCTAATATCGCTAGATGTTGAAAATAACCGTATTGGTTTATTTTGTTATGGCTTTCCTGAAAATCTGTTTCACTTCAACTAGGATCAAGCATATGAGAGGAAATATTGCGTAAAATATCAGTTTTAACATCAAACAAACAAAAAATATAGAAAAGAACTTAAATTTCAACCCCTCCAGCATCATATAAGTTATCATCGATACCTGAAACAAATAATACGGCAACATTAAAAGAAAGCCAGCTGTCGACGCTATGAATGTAAATATTGCTAAATGCTTTCTGGAGATGTAAAAGTCATTAACGTTTGAAGATGATGGTGTTAATTTCTTTTGCTGAATGCAATAACACAAGAGTGTAGAGAACGCGAGAGTAAGTAATATTCCGTATGGAACATAAAATATAACGATAGCTAGAGGGTACGTGACTAAACGAGCAAAAATTAAAGTCAGTGTTGCATCCAGCTGGCACATTGTCGAATTCTCGTACAAACCGTCAAGTTTCATTGTGAACAATGCCAAAATTCCGAGGTTTGCACAAACCATGGTTAACAGAACCAATAAAATCCAAAACAAAACATTTCTCGGTCCACACCTTAGTGACGGCTTTAAGTTAATACCAAATACATTACTTGCAATCAAAATCAGGTATAAAACCGTTACGAACTCAATTGTTTTGTCTGTATGCTGGAGAACCAAACATAGCTTGTCATTTTGTCTCAAGCTGACCCCAAACTCTCTGAAATATATAGACACTCCAAGAAATGCCACATGAGTAATGGAGGAATTCAGAAGTAACCAGTGACGAGTAAAATATCGTCTGCTTCTGTCTATTACTAAATCCACAATGATCATGAACGCAAGGACACTATTTGTCAAAATTCCAACTCCTGCAATAATGTTTAGAGTAAACAGCCATCTGGTAAAGTCAATTTCTGCTGAATCATTGTTGTCACGTGTGTTGTAAGTCTCGTTCACGTTCACGAGACTTGTAATATTGACGAGATCGTCATCGCTGATGTTCAGAATGTAAGTTTTAAATAGTTCGCTGTAGTCGTCATCCTCATAGTCATCAGTCTGAAAACAGAAAAACAATTGCAAATCGATGTTTTCTACATTGTCATATTGAAGGTCTTGAAGCACGGTAAATGCTCTTTATTGAAATAGAACACACTCTTACAAACATTGCATGAGTTTAACCATTCTTTTAGTTTTAACAATTAAAATGCTCAAGAATGTGTCAAAAGAGAAGAAATTCTTAGATTTTAAAAGTTTTATAAAATAACTGAGCATAATTTACATGTACCTAATTGGCAATAGGATAGTCTGTTGTGTGTTAAGTATAATAATAAACGTTAGCATAAAGTTATGTTTCCAATTAATGCTGATTCGAAACATTACTGATCAAAAAGCATCCAAGTCTGAGAGGTAGACGTAAAATTTGATTGAGTAATGTGTTACATACAGATATACTAATAAACTCTAAGAAAAAGAAAACAATTTAATGTCTTGTAAACCATTCGAAGTTCCAGAAAACGGATCAAAGAAATAAGTGGAATATCCATGTAAATTAATCACGTGTAAGCGTTTTTTTCCCATAAATTTGAAGTATGTGTATGAAAACCGACACAACTAACCTACATTCTTACATGGTATGGAATCATCGATAGATCTACTGATACGTAACAGTCAAGTAAATTCAAATCTATTACATCAGCAAAACGTTTAACAAATTAGATAAGTTTCACTGACTAGTAATGATAATAGAGCAATGTATGAATCGCCAGAATCTGCCTTAAAATATGTATTGGTTGCATATTTAGTGTCACGTGTCTGTCTAACTATCCGTCATTCGTTACATCTACTGAGTACTAAATAAAATAGTGGTGACATTTTCAGGTGTGTTAAGTTGGCAATAAGTAATGAGTAGGGATATTCAATATCCAGCTGAAATCGAATCCACTGCCAGCAGTGAGTTGGGTATTCGCTTTACACACACAGCGAATACCCTAATGAGATCCAATCCACAGCCAGCAGTGAGTTGGGTATTCGCTTTACACAAACAGCGAATATCCTAATGAGATCGAATCCCCAGCCAGCAGTGAGTTGGGTATTCGCTTTACACATTTAGCGAATACCCTAATGAGATCGAATCCACAGCCAGCTGTGAGTTGGGTATTCGTTCTACACTGACAGCGAATACCCTCATGAGATCGAATCCTCAGCCAGCTGTGAGTTGGGTATTCGTTCTACACTGACAGCGAATACCCTAATGAGATCGAATCCACAGCCAGCTGTGAGTTGGTTATTCGTTCTACACTGACAGCGAATATCCTAATGAGATCGAATCCACAGCCAGCTGTGAGTTGGGTATTCGCTTTACACACACAGCGAATACCCTAATGAGATCGAATCCACTGCCAGCAGTGAGTTGGGTATTCGCTTTACACAAACAGCGAATACCCTAATGAGATCGAATCCACAGCCAGCAGCGAGTTGG
Source organism: Corbicula japonica (assembly GCA_038501625.1). Classification (NCBI taxonomy): domain Eukaryota; kingdom Metazoa; phylum Mollusca; class Bivalvia; order Venerida; family Cyrenidae; genus Corbicula; species Corbicula japonica. Next base: position 787,979 of record JAZAYU010000029.1, read on the forward strand.
GTATTCGCTTTACACAAACAGCGAATACCCTAATGAGATTGAATCCACAGCCAGCAGTGAGTTGGGTATTCGCTTTACACAAACAGCGAATACCCTATTGAGATCGAATCCACAGCCAGCTGTGAGTTGGGTATTCGTTCTACACTGACTGCGAATACCCTAATGAGATGGAATCCACAGCCAGCAGTGAGTTGGGTATTCGCTTTGCACAAACAGAGAATACCCTAATGAGATCGAATCCACAGCCAGCTGTGAGTTGGTATTCGTTCTACACTGACAGCGAATACCCTAATGACATCGAATCCACTGCCAGCAGTGAGTTGGGTATTCGCTTTACACACACAGCGAATACCCTAATGAGATCGAATCCACAGCCAGCAGTGAGTTGGGTATTCGCTTTACACAAACAGCGAATACCCTAATGAGATCGAATCCACAGCCACCAGTGAGTTGGGTATTCTCTTTACACAAACAGCGAATACCCTAATGAGATCGAATCCACAGCCAGCTGTGAGTTGGGTATTCGTTCTACACTGACAGCGAATACCCTAATGAGATCGAATCCACAGCCAGCTTTAAGTTGGGTATTCGTTCTACACTGACAGCGAATACCCTAATGAGATCGAATCCACAGCCAGCTGTGAGTTGGGTATTCGCTTTACACACATAGCGAATACCCTAATGAGATCGAATCCACAGCCAGCTGTGAGTTGGGTATTTGCTTTACTACATCAGCGAATACCCTAATGAGATCGAATCCACAGCCAGCTGTGAGTTGGGTATTCGTTCTACACTGACAGCGAATACCCTAATGAGATCGAATCCACAGCCATCTGTGAGTTGGGTAATCGTTCTACACTGACAGCGAATACCCTAATGAGATCGAATCCACAGCCAGCAGTGAGTTGGGTATTCGCTTTACACACACAGCGAATACCCTAATGAGATCGAATCCACAGCGAGCAATGAGTTGGGTATTTGCTTTACACAAACAGCGTATACCCCAATGAGATTGAATCCACAGCCGGCAGTGAGTTGGGTATTCGCTTTACACAAACAGCGAATACCCTAATAAGATCGAATCCACAGCCAGCTGTGAGTTGGGTATTCGCTTTGCACTGACAGCGAATACCCTAATGAGATCGAATCCACAGCCAGCAGTGAGTTGGGTATTCGCTTTACACAAACAGCGAATACCCTAATGAGATCGAATCCACAGCCAGCTGTGAGTTGGATATTCGTTCTACACTGACAGCGAATACCCTAATGAGATCGAATCCACTGCCAGCAGTGAGTTGGGTATTTGCTTTACACACACTGCGAATACCCTAATGAGATCGAATCCACAGCCAGCAGTGAGTTGGGTATTCGCTTTACACATTCAGCGAATACCCTAATGAGTTCGAATCCACAGCCAGCTGTTAGTTGGGTATTCGTTCTACACTGACAGCGAATACCCTAATGAGATCGAATCCACAGCCAACTGTGAGTTGGGTATTCGTTCTACACTGACAGCGAATACCCTAATGAGTTGGATATTCGCTTCACACAAACGCCAAATACCCTATGAAAGTGGTCCGGAATTAACTGTGATGGGGTCATCCGGCACTGCTATTTTTATGTTATATTGTATTTTCACGTCATTTCTTTATTTACTTACTCTTATTTTTATTAACTAATTTGTACCTTTACTCCGAATGGAAGTGACTGTTTTTTTAACCATTTTGAAGGAATATCTTGCTGTTGCTTAAGGAGGGCGAATTTTACTTTGGAAATTGTTGGTTAACTTTTAGTGACCGGAAATTAACCGGAGTTATATTTTTTGACTAGGGAAGTTTTTTCCAGGCGATAACCGGAAGTGATCCGGAATAGACCATGTGGGGTGATCCGGAACTACCCATTTTTAGTATTTTTATTGAAATAAACGCAATGAGCAGCAGTGAGTTTGTGCACTGAGTTGGGTATTCGCTTTTAACTCACAGCCAATACCGTAATGAGACCGAATCCACTGACAGCAGTGAGTTGGGTATTCAATTTACACAAAAGGGGAATACCAAAAGTGAGATCAAATCCAGTGCCATTTGTGAGTTGGGTATTCTTACTACACTCATTAGGGTATTGGCTACTTGTATAAAGCGAATATCCAACCCACCGCTGGCAGTGGATTCGATCTCATTAGGGTATTCGCTGTCAGTGTAGAACGCATACCGAAGTCACTAATGGCAGTGGATTTGATATCATTTTGGTATTCCCCTTTTGTGTAAATTGAATAACAAACTCACTGCTGGCAGTGAATTCGGTCACATTACGGTTTTGGCTGTGAGTTTTTAGCGAATACCCTACTCATTGAAGAAACACACTGCAATGCTGCTCATTGCGTTTATTTCAATAAAAATACTAAAAATGGGTAGTTCCGGATCACCCCAACATGGTCTATTCCGGATCACTTCCGGTTTTCGCCTGGAAATAACTTCAGAGTCCAAAAAATAAGTCTGAATAACTTCCGGTAACTAAAAGTTAACCAAGAATTTTCAAAGTAAAATTCTGTTTTCTTATGCAACTGCAAGATATTTATTCAAAATGGTTAAAAAAAAACAGTCACATCCATTCGGAGTAAAGGTACAAATAAGTTACTAAAAATCAGAGTAAGTAAATAAAGAAATGACGTGAAAATACACTACATCATAAAAAATGGCAGATCCGGATCACCCTATGATAGTTTATTCCGGACCACTTCCATAGGGTATTCGCTGTTTGTGTAAAGCGAATACCCAACTCACAGCTGGCAGTGGATTCGATCTCATTAGGGTATTCGCTGTTTGTGTAAAGCGAATAACAAACTCGCTGCTGGCTGTGGATTCGATCTCATTAGGGTATTCGCTGTGTGTGTAAAGCGAATACCCAACTCACTGCTGGCAGTGGATTCCATCTCATTAGGGTATTCGCTGTCAATGTAGAAAGAATACCCAACCCACAGCTGGCTGTGGATTGGATCTCATTAGGATATTCGCTGTCAGTGAAGAACGAATACCCAACTCACAGCTGGCTGTGGATTCGATATCATTAGCGTATTCGCTGTCAGTGCAAAGCGAATACCAAACTCACAACTGGCTGTGGATTCGATCTCATTAGGGTATTCGCTGGTTGTGTAAAGCGAATACCCAACTCACTGTTGGCTGTGGATTCGATCTCATTAGGGTATTCGCTGTCAGTGTAGAACGAATACCCAACTCACAGCTGGCTGTGGGTTCGATCTCATTAGGGTATTCGCTGTTTGTGCAAAGCGAATACCCAACTCACAGTTGGCAGTGGATTCGATCTCATTAGGGTATTCGCTGTTTGTGTAAAGCGAATACCCAACTCACTGTTGGCTGTGGATTCGATCTCATTAGGGTATTCGCTGTGTGTAAAGCTAATACCCAACTCACAGCTGGCTGTGGATTCGATCTCATTAGGGTATTCGCTGTCAGTGTAGAACGAATACCCAACTCACAGCTGGCTGTGGATTCGATCTCATTAGGGTATTCGCTGTCAGTGTAGAACGAATACCCAACACACAGATGGCTGTGGATTCGATCTCATTAGGGTATTCGCTGTTAGTGCAGAACGAATACCCAACTCACAGATGGCTGTGGATTCGATCTCATTAGGGTATTCGCTGTCAGTGTAGAACGAATACCCAACTCACAGCTGGCTGTGGATTCGATCTCATTAGGGTATTCGCTGTTTGTGTTAAGCGAATACCCAACTCACTGTTGGCTGTTGATTCGATCTCATTAGGGTATTCGCTGTGTGTGTAAAGCGAATACCTAACTCACTGCTGGCAGTGGATTCGATCACATTAGGGTATTCGCTGTCAGTGTAGAACGAATACCCAACTCACAGCTGGCAGTGGATTCGATCTCATTAGGGTATTCGCTGTTTGTGTAAAGCGAATACCCAACTCACAGCTGGCTGTGGATTCGATCTCATTAGGGTATTCGCTGTCAGTGTAGAACGAATACCCAACTAACAGCTGGCTGTGGATTCGATCTCATTAGGGTATTCGCTGTTTGTGTAAAGCGAATACCCAACTCACTGCTGGCTGTGGATTCGATCTCATTACGATATTCGCTGTGTGTGTAAAGCGAATACCCAACTCACTGCTGGCAGTGCATTCGATATCTTTAGGGTATTCGCTGTCAGTGTAGAACGAATACCCAACTCTCAGCTGGCTGTGGATTTGATCTCATTAGGGTATTCGCTGTCAGTGTAGAACGAATACCCAACTCACAGCTGGCTGTGGATTCGATCTCATTACGTTATTCTCTGTGTGTGTAAAGCAAATACCCAACTCACTGCTGGCAGTGGATTCGATGTCATTAGGGTATTCGCTGTCGGTGTAGAACGAATACCCAACTCACAGCTGGCTGTGGATTTGATCTCATTAGGGTATTCGCTGTCAGTGTAGAACGAATACCCAACTCACAGCTGGCTGCGGATTCGATCTCATTAGAGTATTCGCTGTTTGTGCAAAGCCAATACCCAACTCACTGCTGGCTGTGGATTCGATCTCATTAGGGTATTCGCTGTGTGTGTAAAGCGAATACCCAACTCACTGCTGGCAGTGGATTCGATCTCATTAGGGTATTCGCTGTCAGTGTAGAACGAATACCCAACTGACAGCTGGCTGTGGATTCGATCTCATTAGGGTATTCGCTGTCAGTGAAGAACGAATACCCAACTCAAAGCTGGCTGTGGATTCGATCTCATTAGGGTATTCGCTGTCAGTGCAAAGCGAATACCCAACTCACAGCTGGCAGTGGATTCGATCTCATTAGGGTATTCGCTGTTTGTGTAAAGCGAATACCCAACTCAAAGCTGGCTGTGGATTCGATCTCATTAGGGTATTTGCTGTCAGTGCAAAGCGAATACCCAACTCACAGCTGGCTGTGGATTCGATCTCATTAGGGTATTCGCTGTCAGTGTAGAACGAATACCCAATTCACAGCTGGCTGTGCATTCGATCTCATTAGGGTATTCGCTGTTTGTGCGAAGCGAATACCCAACTCACAGCTGGCAGTGGATTTGATCTCATTAGGGTATTCGCTGTTTGTGTAAAGCGAATACCCAACTCACTGTTGGCTGTGGATTCAATCTCATTAGGGTATTCGCTGTGTGTAAAGCTAATACCCAACTCACAGCTGGCTATGGATTCGATCTCATTACGGTATTCGCTGTCAGTGTAGAACGAATACCCAGCTCACAGCTGGCTGTGGATTCGATCTCATTAGGGTATTCGCTGTTTGTGAAAAGCGAATACCCAACTCACTGCTGGCTGTGGATTCGATCTCATTACGATATTCGCTGTGTGTGTAAAGCGAATACCCAACTCACTGCTGGCAGTGGATTCGATCTCATTAGGGTATTCGCTGTCAGTGTAGAACGAATACCCAACTCACAGCTGGCTGTGGATTTGATTTCATTAGGGTATTCGCTGTCAGTGTAGAACGAATATCCATCTTACAGCTGGCTGTGGATTCGATCTCATTAGGGTATTCGCTGTTTGTGCAAAGCGAATACCCAACTCACTGCTGGCTGTGGATTCGACCTCATTAGGGTATTCGCTGTGTGTGTAAAGCGAATACCCAACTCACTGCTGGCAGTGGATTCGATCTCATTAGGGTATTCGCTGTCAGTGTAGAACGAATACCCAACTCACAGCTGGCTGTGGATTGGATCTCATTAGGATATTCGCTGTCAGTGAAGAACGAATACCCAACTCACTGCTGGCTGTGGATTCGATCTCATTAGGGTATTCGCTGTCAGTGCAAAGCGAATACCCAACTCACAGCTGGCTGTGGATTCGATCTCATTAGGGTATTCGCTGGTTGTGTAAAGCGAATACCCAACTCACTGTTGGCTGTGGATTCGATCTCATTAGGGTATGCGCTGTCAGTGTAGAACGAATACCCAACTCACAGCTGGCTGTGGATTCGATCTCATTAGGGTATTCGCTGTTTGTGCAAAGCGAATACCCAATTCACAGCTGGTAGTGGATTCGATCTCATTAGGGTATTCGCTGTTTGTGTAAAGCGAATACCCAACTCACTGTTTGCTGTGGATTCGATCTCATTAGAGTATTCGCTGTGTGTAAAGCTAATACCCAACTCACAGCTGGCTGTGGATTCGATCTCATTAGCGTATTCGCTGTCAGTGTAGAACGAATACCCAACTCACAGCTGGCTGTGGATTCGATCTCATTACGGTATTCGCTGTCAGTGTAGAACGAATACCCAACTCACAGCTGGCTGTGGATTCGATCTCATTAGGGTATTCGCTGTTTGTGCAAAGCGAATACCCAACTAACAGCTGGCAGTGGATTCGATCTCATTAGGGTATACGCTGTTTGTGTAAAGCGAATACCCAACTTATGGTTGGCTGTGGATTCGATCTCATTAGGGTATTCGCTGTGTGTAAAGCGAATACCCAACTCACAGCTGGATGTGGATTCGATCTCATTAGGGTATTCGCTGTCAGTGTAGAACGAATACCCAACTCACATCTGGCTGTGGATTCGATCTCATTAGGGTATTCGCTGTCAGTGTAGAACGAATACCCAACTCACAGCTGGCTGTGGATTCGATCTCATTAGGGTATTCGCTGTGTGTGTAAAGCGAATACCCAACACACTGCTGGCAGTGGATTCGATTTCAGCTGGATATTGAATATCCATTCCCTACTCATTACTCATTGCCAACTTCACACACCTCCAGCTTATGGCATTGACGATGTGTATACTTGATCAGGACTCGAAACCAAGGTTCTCAGATAAAACATACAGCTACTCTGCCAATATAAGTTGAAATTTGAGGCATGTCAAAGCTGTGTTTACCAAATGCTATTTAAATAATGCTTCATTTGCAACAAATAAAAATTATTACATTTCATTTAAAAAAAAATAAGGTATAGTGGAGAATGATTTAAATAGGAAGCACGGCGAAGCCGTGTTTACCACTAAACATTTATTTCAGATTTTAGGAATAATTGCTCTGTCAAACAAGTAACTGTTACAAGTTCAAATTTGTAACATGGTGAAGCCATTTTGACCATTGATAGACCTGTTTCCCAATACCGTTGTATTATGTGTTTTTATCGTAACCACATAATCGCCGAATTTTAGAAGGAGGCTTAATACATCTATGCTGGGCCGCATCATTACGCATTAGATTATAACGCAATGCCAAGAAATTTGACAAGTTTTACTGAATTACTTGACTCTTAAAATAATGATCATATTACCCTCACTGATCTTCCTAGAGGAACTGTTTATTTGAAACTATTGGGATGTTTTCGATCCGAACCGAAGCATGAAATTATAATAGCCTTTAGCAGTGTTTCTGAAATTTCAAAATCCCATTCGGACATTGGCGCCAAAATGAACTATTCTCCGACTTCCAGTTCGCACAAACATCGACTTCCGGTCCCCGCATTCAGCGCATTTCAGTCTTCTGACCCCCAGTCCATTCCTCTCTTACGACATAATTTCTCGCGGGTGATATCCTACAACTTCCCAACAGATTAATGATTTTTGAGTTGTAGACGGAAAAATTCTTTGATCGATTTATTACAGCGACATATAAAGATGTGGTAATTCTTGAATCTACAACTTGCACAAGTATATGTATACAATAAAATAATGTTGTGTAATTTATTTGAATGTTGTATGCGTAAGTAAGCATGCCGTGTTGTATGCGTAAGTAAACATGCCGGTCACTCGATTTAAAAAAAATAAAAATCATATTCATTTGAGCCATATTAACTTTGCTGTGAAAACAATTCAAGTGAAATCATTACAATATAAGTTTTCTTTAAATTTGAGAAACAGCAATTTTAAATTGCATTCTGTTGTCGGTCATTTAGAATTACGCACATCGGACTAACACTTCTTTCAATAAAATCAAACTGTTTTATTGTCTACCGACCACATCCCGTTTTGTCTATGCCACAGGCTATTCACGGGACGTTTTTTATGGGTAGTCATAGCAGCAGAGTTGTGAATTCAAGAATTGACTTGTTAATTGCTAATTAAGCTGTGAAAAATTGTATATGTACGTAATTTTGTAACAATTTATGGGCCACTATTCATGACCGATATTTTTACCAATTGTGAAATTTCAATCAGACATTCTTCCCGAAAATCGGTCAATGACCGGCCTGCTGAAAATTTTAGAAACAATGGCCTCTAGGTATGGATAAAGTTACACAAAATAACAGGATGTTTATTCTAACCAGACGACTGCAGTATACTGAATATTGCTAACAAGAAAAAAGACAATCCTGGCAACACTCCGCTCGATTATTGCCATTGATTAAACATAAGCCTTTCATTAGTTAAAGTTTGATTGTTAGACACACTTCATTAGCACAAGAAATAGACTGATGCTCCTAAAGTCCGCCAGTTTTTGTAAATCTTTTTTTTAATTTAAAGCCACAAACAAACGATCGAGTTACATTTTGCTATTAAGGCCTGACTAGATATGCCCTATCAGGATCGATCGATAGTAAATTATATATATAAAATAAAAGATGGTAAAAAGCAAAATAATTTTCATATGGTTCATTAGCCTAAATTATTTAAGATTCTACTTGGTTTCTGGTGTTCCTGAAATGAGCGCTTGTTATAATCTAATAAACAGGATTATTTTGCATAACAAATAATTTCTTTTTTCCTTGCAAACTCCATGTGTGATTATCGATTTTTGAGTCCAAATACTTAAAATTTTAAAGAAATTGTGTCGAGAGTACATAATTAAACACATAGCATTCACTATTAATATGCAAGTCGGCATACGTTGCCTCGTTCTGAAATCAAGTTTCGATAAAAATCGGAAAACCCGTTCCGCGACGGAGCAATGTGAAAAGGGTCTATTAATTGGTTTTTGAAAATTTATTTAATTTTCACCGTCCAAATTCCAATAGTTTGTGTCGAGATTTTGTATAAATGCCTGGATCCAGATGCTTTGAGTGTAAAAATTATCTTATGATCGCCCATTAAGAAAATAAATAATGTTATTGGAAAGTATATGCATGAAAATAATATTGTTTATAAAATTTGTTTAATTTGCATTTCAGTTTGAAGTAATCATAATTATGAAAGATCCGTGACAAATCTGGTTCAAAGAGCGTGAAACTGGAATAGGAGAAAAAGTAGACTACTGGAGAGGTAATTTTTTTTTAAAAATTACCCTCAAGGGCTTACCACCACACTCCTCCCAATCATGTTCATCGATAAAAGGAAAATTATCAGAGTTTCATTGAACCGCATTTTGCCATTTTGGATAATTTTGATAATTTTCTTTTTATCGATGAATGTGATTGGGAGGAGTGTGGACTGTGTGGTAAGCCCTTAATATACCCTACCAACAACTCAGAATTTGCACTTCTTTTACATTACTATGTTGTACCAAAATCACTGGCATGTTTACACACCATCACCTGAACATGCCAAATTTTTTGCAGACACTGAATCAAACACCACAAAGTTTCTCTGTGGACCATGTTGTACATACATGATGGGTCCCTGTGGTCACTTATTAAATCCTTTATTTAGTGGGTTAATCTTATAATCTTGTTCAGTTGTTTTTTTAAATAAAAACAATGTTGTTTCAGTTTTCACAGTTAATAACTTAACCTACTTCATGGACACACCTTTTTGCCACATGGACAGCCCATGTAAATCCAGATCAGATGGCAGAGATGTAGATTCAGATCAGCTGGAAGATCTTTGTGGTTTATTAAAATGTGATTACACTCTGGTTTTATGCTAATCTTGTGTAGGAATTAAAGACTGCATGAAATCTTTCATCATTACCATCTTTCTTTTATGTGATTTTTATAAAAAGACCCTACATGTAATAAATAAATTATGGCAACAGTATGATTTGTTCAGTTAACTGCAACAGCAATTTATTTACATCTTCATAAGCCACAAAAGGTACTGTGTAACTGACTTACTAGTTATCAGAGATGATTTAAAATAAAACATTTATTTTCAGAGATGTGTATCACCAAGCTTATGAAGGCTATAGAGTTGATACTTATGCATAATTGGCAGACAGCTATGGCACAGAATATGAACATTACCATAGTAAACAGATACAAGGTTTGTATGAAATTTCTTTATTTTCATGTATTAGAGCTGCATGAATGTATAATACTAATACAGAGACATCACACTGAATCTACCAGTGCATGAATATAAGTTATTATGTTTGTTTTCTTTTGACATTGTACTTCATGAATACACCATTTATCACATTAGTGACCAGTGTATATCCAGTTCAGCAGGCTTATCTGTGCAGTTTGATCAGTATCTATATTGCTAACGTTTAGATTTATGAGGTTATTTCTGACCAAGATGCAAACATTTTAGATCCAGATCAGACCCTAAATATGTTCAGCTGACGTGGAAGTATACTGTTGTCCATGTGATAAAAAAGTCTCCATAGAGTAAGTCAGGAGTCATGAAATAATTATCAGAGCATAAAAAATCAATGTATTTGACAAATTTTATTTTTAAGTGTCTAAATATTTTAAATCAATTTTGACTGTCAACAAATCAATTTATAAAAGCAATAAGATATAAAATTATTCTTGAAAGTCAATTAATTGGCTGTGGAATTTAACATTTTAGGAAAACAGCTTCACATGGAATGCTGTGGGGAGATCAGTTTAACAGTTCTAGACAGTAGAGGGAGCATACAGCCTACATATATATTACTTCCACCACTAATTCCTGCAATAGAAGGTGCTGCTTGGGAAGTTAATGTGAATAGACAAGAAAAAGAATTGTCAATTCAATTATACTGTGTGATTGTGATATCAAATAATACAAAAACGTTTTACTGTAGACTTCATTGACGAACAGTAACTGAAGAACATCATTTGTACACTTAACAACTTTGCTAAGTATACACCTTCGTACTGGGGCATTACTGGCTTGATTTTTGGGCTAGTGCCTTAAAACTTTTAATAAACCATGCCATGAACACTCACTGGTTTATTAGTAAAACTTCATTCAAATTGACAGACAACTGACTGCTAAAAATCATTTAGAATACTGACACCCACAGAATACAAATTCACACAATCAGTTAATAAAGCGTATGTTTACCGTAATAAACGAATAACGCGAACATATAAATGAACATTTGGAACCTAGAAATATGCTATTCTTCTTTTTCTGTTAAATTTAATTCATTTCATTCTAATCTTAATGTTTTAGAACTGTTTATAGTCCAACCAACTTTTTGAGCAAATCAGTTTGAATGCATAAAATGTAGTCGCCAATCTTTTAGTTTACCAATATGCCTGTTAAATTTGACCAATTTTTCTAATAAATCAGTTAATATTATTGCATTTTTTATTAAAAGTTTTAGAGTAATAGCTCAATTATCAAGCCAGTAATGCCCCAGTACGAAGGTGTATACTTAGAAAAGTTGTTAAGTGTATAATATTGTTATGCATATAATTTGCTTTTTGATGTAACCATAGAAAACAGGAATAGACTCCTTCGGCATTCGCTTTTCTGTTCATGGACTAATTTGAATGTTTCAATTTGAATAGTTCCCTTTTCATCTATTTCATTCTATTCGGATAATAAATTGCTCTACTTATCTTAAGTCCTCAGACCCAAAAGTATGTTTGTTGATTTCAAGCTTGAATATTCAAAGAATATGACAAGCTTTGCTACTTTCTCTGTCATTGGTGTCACCATATTTTAACTCAGAATTTTAAGTGTTGTGAAATGATGTTTTACAATCTACCTTGTAAACCAGATTTTTATGAGTCTATATTTCTAATACCACCAGTCAGCCTTGCATTTTGATCACATTTTGGTGCTGTTTAATTAAGAGTTTACAAGCAAACTGGTGTATTTAAGTTCTCACTGGATTCTTTCAAACTTCACAGAAGAATTCACATCATTATACAGTTATTTCATATGTGATTTGGGAACAGTCAAAATGTTGGCCCGAGGTGGAATGGATAGTGTTTTGAACTGTTGCCCGAGGCCGTCGGATTGGCAAATCGGCAAATTACAGCCTTTTGCCATATAATTATACACAGAGAAAACATAACATATATACATATAATACAATGTACAACAGTACATGCAGACAGTACACAAAAGACAAGAAACAGTTACTTATAACTGAAAGGTAATTGATCACAAATTGAATGCATCCATTATTATTATTATTATTACATTTTTATAAGAAAGATGAATTTTGACGATGAATGCCATGAACAGATATTTATGATATTTGTTTCTAACCGAATATTAATAAGGACAACACAGCAATATTGGTATTCGAATTCAACAGCGTTTGCTTGCACAATTAACATTTGGTCTTAAGTTTTAATCTTACGATTGAGAAAACTCAATCTTAATTGTGCAAGAAGCGTTTTAAACTATCAGACTTTAAAACACATTATAAGTCTTCAATTATAAATTTGGTTTTAAATTTGTTATAATATTCTAATTGAGGCATCTTGATAATAGACTGATCAGGTTTGTACGAACTGATCTCTTAATTCGTTTGTTTATAGACGTATAGACGGAAAAAAATAGTATTTGCATTAAAACAGTTCTTAAAATGGAATCCTAGTTTATCTGGAAAAACCTTATCGAATCAGACTATTTTTTCTATAAATTAATGCAATGACTTTGTTATGTGTAAAATAGTGGAGTGCCAACAATTTTCTTAATTTTAAGGCAAATTTTAACTGCCCGTTCTTTGCATATAAAATATAGGGGAAACCTTTCATGCTGTCCAAAGACTGCTCAATAATGTGTTTTAGAAGAAATTGTGTACAGGTTATAGTTAAAGTAAATACGATAATTCTTATCTTATATGTGCAAAACATGTCAAAACGCATAAAATTGTTTGATTGAACATAATATACAGTATGGGTCTCTCTTCTTGCTCACATACTGCTGATTGCTTAAAAATATCAACAATATTGATTGTTTTACCCAAATGCTGATTTCATACACTCTAAAACTTACTTGTCAAGAAATTGAAATATTACTTGATAAACATATCAATACTTTGACGAGTTATGTCCCTTTTGAACAGCAGTATTAAATAATGTCATAGTTTAAGTATTCTTCTTAATGTATGCTATTGCATTGTCTTAAATTTACACCAGGAACTGCTAACTGTTTTACTTTGGTATAAAGTAATCAGCTTTATCAAAATGATAGCTTTCGAAAAAAATAAACCCATTAAAATTTGGAAAAGTAAAGAAAAAATCTCCCGCCTGATTGTATTTTAATCCTATTTTAAATCTTAATTTATTCATATGGCCATGTGTGTCCATCTAAAGTTTGCAAATTAATTAAACAGATCTTAGCAGTTTAACGACTGCGCTGGTAAAGCGATAAAATTTGGTTTCTTCGTGGTTCTTTATTTGTATTTTAATATTATTTTTAGTTTCAGGACCTGAATCTTTACAGACATTAAAAAATCTAAAAGTTACAGAAATTTGAAAATTTATTGATAACATAAAGCAGTGTTATTTAATATGGTGTCAAATGTAGATACCTTTACCTGTGGTATCAGCTTTCATGTTAGGAAACAAGTAATGTGTGAATAACAAATTTACTTACGACTTCAACAAGGAAGACGAAAAGATCAGTTTCGATGTAATCGTATACTTAAAAATATAATGTTTCGACAAGTATCAACAAAATTGGTAAAACATTTTAAATATGGTATGTAGTATTGTAGTAAAATTGCAAATAACCATTGGGTAAGAGTGAAAGGGCGTGGGGCATAGTGATGATTGTGAAGAAAATATTCATAATCGACATAAATAAATAAAGAGGAAAACACGGGGTAAAACTAAGCATCAGAAGATCTCATTGTCTCATTTGTTACTGACAATGTAACCATTCTATTGCATGGAACGTTGTTAAGTAGGCCGATGGATATTGTTAAGTCATCATAAACGTGCACAACGTTTGTCCTCGAGGAGCTGGTGGTATAACCGCGAGACTGCTGCACCAGGGAAAATGTTTTAAACTATCATCTTCCACGGAAAGTTCTAATGGTTATCTTTGTCATGTATTGTTTGTAATGTCTTATTTTATTTATCCCATTATTAACGTGTGTTCTGTGCCCAAGGTTATAAAACTGAGAATAGAAACCAGTCTCAAATCTCAGCTTTATAACCTTCAGCTTTAGTCTGTTTTAGATGGCTTTGTAGAACTGCTCTGTTCAGTAGGGCCATCGGCCTCAGTTTATGATAAATTGCAATATAAAACAATGCAAGATCTCATACAAGAACAGTTTTCAACACAACATAATGCAATGATGTGAAACCCTTTCAACACAACATAATGCAATGATGTGAAACCCTTTTGATAGAGTTGAACGTCCGTGAATGTTCCCATATTGTTTAGGACACTTAGTTATAGTTTGTAAAATTTGATAATTTTTTTCGATGTATAAGACCGGATATTTTTCTGCAGACTAAATGCTTTAACTTCTTCATCTCTCGTTTGAAGTGAGGATCGAGCGTGGTATAAACAAAAGGATTGATCACATGGTTTATGAAGTACAACCGGAAAAAGAAGAAATAAAAGGCTCTGCCAGTATCACTCATCTCCTGAAGCACATCATCATTAGCAATTAACGACAGCAGCGTCAGGTAGCACACTGTTGTTATAGTAAATATCAAGGTAAGTATGAACATGATCCGGGTCTTTCTTCGTAATCTGACTTCAGAAAGTTTGCTTCTTTTTGGAGTTTGTGTCCTTGTCTTTCTTTTCTTTTCTTGCGGAGTTATCGGTTGCTGTGATGCAGTGTCCAGGACTATACTGATTGGGCGTTCTTCTTTATCATCACCGGTCGTTAATCCCCTGTCGGTAGATATGCAACATTGAAAAGCCTTTAATTTGGCGTCTTGATCAGGCGAGCCCAAGTCACTTGTTTCCGTCTTTGATCTTGATTTACTAGCCTCGGAGGAAATATAGGAAGAACCTTCAGAACTTTCTCCCAAAGAAGACGATGGTTCTGAAGCCTTTTTAATGAGTGAGGTAAACATATGGCCTTGCAAAGCAAGCGTTCTTGCAACAAATGTATATAGAACAAACAACGACGTCAGCAGTATGGAGGAAACAACGTAAACGGCTGTTGTGTATTGAAACACATGTCGAGTGTATGCCTGATTCTCGTCTTTTTCACAGATCGTCACCGTGATATTTGTGTTATTGTAAACCTTCTGAATTTGTCTTGTTCCCCATAGAAACGGCACAGGGAATGCAATAATGGCAGAAATGCCAAAAATCATACCGCACAAAATCAGAGCAATGTTTGGTCTAATCTGCCACCCGAACGGTACACATATCTTCCTGTAACGATCAACTGCAATAGTCAAAAGACAAAAGGCCTCAGACATCACCGTAAACATGTTGAAAAACGACTTGATTTTACAAATTTCCCTCACTGGGTAAACGTACCACTTTAGCTGAGTCAAAACTTCTCCTGGCATTGTTGTAACTGTACTTAAAATGTCTGTGAACGCCAGGCACAGAACAAAGTACCGGAAGTTGCAGACATGATACCGGAACAGGAACACGTAGAGTATCAGGAGATTGCCGAAAAATCCGATAATTATCTCAACTCCGACGAAAACGGTTACTGGTAAAACAGTGCGTGTAAATTCATCGTTAAACTGCTCCACTAATAGTTTTTCATGAAAGTCACTGTCGTTTTCAAAACTCATTTTTGATATTATAAATTCTAACTTAGTCGATACGTTTGTTCACTCGCTACATACATAAGAATATCCAAATAAGATTACGAAATAACAGCAAAGGTACACTTTCTAGTATTTCAGTTAATTTCACATCGTTTCAAAACAGGATAACATACGACAAAGCGAATATTGAAGTTATGGTTATATAAGTTAAGGAAGTTAATAAAAGGCACAGATTTTTTTTACAAATGCATTCGTTGTCTAACATCTTAACTTTTTTAACTCACAGATAAATTTTTGTCTGTTTTTTTCCGGTTATACCCAGATTTGGTACAGAAATTCAGTTTTAAACTTCCGAGGAGCTGAATTTTGCACACAAATATAGCTTAATATGCTCAGTGGTTTACCATCTAAAGATGTTCTTTGCTTACCTCTTGTTGTACATCAGTGGCCTTAGTTTAAAAATCTACGAAATCTTCTAGAGAAATTTAGAAACAGAACATAAGAGCTCGACCAGTTATTATTGACGCCCATGTGCTCTTTCTGATTTAATCCCAGGTTCTCTGGTTCGGGAGAGTTACAAGGTAACCGAAGACCTACTGATAACTTTATGAATTTGCTTCTCTGAAATTCGTCTGACTGAAACTGCGGACCAGTACTCAGCAGTTACAAGGAGATGCGTACGAAGAGCACAAAATACTGTAAACAATGTATTGCGAAATTAGATTGATACAGTGGGTTTGCACATAATCGGAGACGTGTGAGTTTATCTGTTTTACTTCCGACTTTCGAAGGTCAGTGTGAATAACTTGTTCGCTTCAGCGCTTTCATGTCATTCCTAAATACACTTTGAACTATGTTAATGCTTGTTAGGGATTCACCATACCACAAATTCCATTGATCGCCGTAAAATTAGAGATAAACACAGCACTGATCAGAAGAAATAGATTTTTCCGCAAACATCTTTTATTAAACATATTTGCTGGAACGTGACTTTTCCAAAATCAAGTTTTATTTGTTCAAACCTTTAACTTATTGTTTTATAATCATCGATTTTTAATCTATATTGTATGTTAATCATGCACATTATTGATAACAGTACTCATTTCGTAGAATGTGGATTTAGTCGAGTTGATGGGTGAGTTGGAGTTACTTCCCTTAACCAACTAGTGCTTCTTGTTTATTCATATGAGAACCCGTAGGTGCAAGTGTGTAGTTACTGCACCGTACAACCTAGAAAATCCGTTTGCGAATTGTTTTGCAACTGACGTTCGAAAGCAGTAAACCAATGTTAACTAAGGTAGTGTACTGCCTTGGAACGGTCAGTAACCAAACTATGTTTGGAACGTTTCAACGCTTCCCACTCCCGACAAAAATAATTAAATAACAAAAAAAAAACAACAAAAAAACAAAACAAGAACAACTAAACTGTCTTGTAATGAGCTTAAAAATAAACAGAACCATAGAACAACATTTAAAAACTTTGGAGTAAGACATATCAAAGATACTGCTTAAAACATATGACACTCAATCAAGTCCTTAAATGCATTCAAAAGTAAAGAGACGGCATCAACGCGAACAATGAGAAGGACATCAGCATTTTACTAGTTATATTTTTTTAAAATAAATAAAAAAAAGAATAATGAAAGAAATCGACAAGCATTTTGGGAATTCCGAATAGAGTGACGAGTGTTATGCTATATCCCATTTCATTTTTATGTCCCTATTAACGCCTATTTTCAGCGACAATAAATTACATCAGTGAATGCGTATAAAGTTCGTTAGGCGTAAAATTTATACCAAATAAAGTGCTATATTTTTACAACTTTATGACGTGAATTGTCCATCTTTGAAGACTTTTTATCATTGGGACTGATCCAAATACTTCCTAACATTTCCGTTCCACTCTAAAATACTTCAACGACAGTTTTTTTTCTCAACAAGTGTACTGTGGGTATTTGGTTTAAAAAGAACCACCAGGCAGAAAGATAGTTTGAAGCAGCTTGAAGAATCGGAGCTACCGGAGTAAAAAAGATATATTTATTCTCGAGTATTCCGTATTAAATCAGAACTTCCGCAGAAAAATACGTACGGGACAGCAGATCACAGTATAAAACTAATTCAACAATGATTGGTAAATGTACAAAACAGTACAATACCTGTATGCACATTATTACACATATTTGGAAAATTGTGAGATAGCCTAAGACAACTTCCTAGAGAGCCTAAGAGATTTGCAATGGCATTATAACTCGGTGAAATGTGCGCAAGGTTATACAACTGAGCATGGAAACCAGTCTCAAATATCAAGCATCTGATTGGCTGAAATGGCCACCTGTCTGGAAACTGGTCTTCAATCTCAGCTTTATAACCTTCTGTCCTGATGGTGGCCTCTTCAGAAATACAACTAGGTCAAAGGAACTTCGGTACGCGTATTTGCCAGCATATTATCTTTATACCAAGTGGATTGTTCTATCGGTTAGGTAAGATCAATGTGTGCAATGACACTGGCTACCTCCTTCGCACGATAATGTACGGGCTTCTGTTTCTGAAAAAAAACCACAGGAATTCGGACATGGGCACTTGGTCCTGAATACGATAGTATCTGAGGACACGTCATGATAGGGCGAAAAACAAAGATTGAATAGTTTTAACTATTAATTAAAATTAATTCAAAATTCATTTGGTATGGATTTGACAAGCAATTTTTGAGTTTCGGGTGAGTTTGTGAGGTGTGGTCGAAAATCATAAATTGTTTTGTGAAATTCCCGAATTTTGAAGTTGTCAAAATAACATTGAATTTCAGAGACTGATGAATCCCGTAGCTCTTTAAAAGCAATGATGGTGAATTTGTATCTTAATGTAGTCATCCCTACTTCATTCTCTATAAGAAGGGGAATTAACTGATTTCTAATATAGCTCGGCCGCTACACTAATATCATTTTGGTCGCAGGAATTTCGCGCTATCAGACGCTAATAACTTGCCCTATTATAAGACTAGATTTTTTCATATAGTCTTTGCACAATACAGTACTGGTGCAGTGAAAATCAAAGTTGGCGTTAGTTTCGTGTACTATTTTTATGCATTCGCTTAAAGGTTCTTTCTTCTGCGAGGTTAGAGGTTTGCTCATTATAACAATAATTTTCTACGCGATAAAATCTGGAAAATAATTTTAAGTGTTTGTTTTTTGCTAACGTTATAATACATATCCATCACTAAATACGACATTTAGAATATTGTCTTGTTTGTTTAACAGAATAATTTATCATGTTATCTAATATTATCTTTTCGTTTTTTAAAAACAGGGAAATATTATAAGATAATTAACACTGTCCTGCTGTTTGGTTTGTATAAAACAGGACGATAATGTTAGATAAACACGAAAATTACTTACTTGCTTATCACAACATATTCTCTCTTCGTAACTGCACTAGTTACTACTCAAACATTCATCGAGATAGCACACTGAACAGGCTCAATCAAACAGAGCCTGCAATATGTTCACATTTGTCGTGTTCGATGGCTTTCAAAGTTCCCTTTCATAGTTTCAATATCACAGTAGCGTTGTTTGTGCCGTGTGGCGGCTGTAAAAAGTCTCCCCGTACATTCAATCAGTGGTGTTATCAATTACGTTCTTTGAAGGTCGTTGGGCACGATACTTACGTACTATGTCGACTATACTTCTAAAATTGCTTTTGTTTAAATATTTTGGCCAGTTTATAGAAGGATGGTGAGTGTGGCGATTCCTGATATGCATATATTTCTTTCTCTTTTTTTTAATATCCCATTTTACAATCACCCCAAGGATATAACTCCTGCTTTTCAAATTTTGCCGAAGGCGTTGTCTGCGATATGCAGGATTTATATTCTCAGATCCCCTGTCAAAGTTCTTTTGTGTTTAGATCCGCTCATTGTTTTGTCGTTTAGGGCAAACTCATTCTTTTGTCTGGGACCATACGCCGCTGAACATGGAATGGTATTAATCGGAAAATACCGCATTGAAGGTTGAACCTTTTCAACGCCATATGCAAACCATCGTTTGGGATGGATCAAAAGTGTACTGTTAATCGATGTTGATATTGAGTTGCGCTCAACCCGGTGCTAGGCGACGTGGGCAGTAATATGCATTTCCATTATTGCCCATGAACAGGCTCAATCAAACCCAGCCTGCAATATTTTCACATTGGTCGTGTTTGGTTACTTTTAAAGTTCCCTTTTCATTTTTATAGTAATAATTAATATAGCAAACTTTCATATAGAGTAATAGTTTATACTTCACGTTATTCTTAACTGATGCACCTTTTTGCGAACTGAAGTTTGAAAACACTCGAGCACTTTTTCATACATTCACTTATACAATACAATGCTGAACAAAGCTTCAAAGTTAATAAGGATTAACATGTACATCATTAGTTTATTGCGCTTTTAAAAAATGGTCCAGTTTTTAATACTACTATACAGATACGATTATCAAGAGAATAGAATGTTGTTTGTTGACATTCTAAAACCATATGACTTTTATTTCATGATGATAAATGTTAGGAAATACGTTAACATTTTATTCATTAACATTAATTGATTGTTTAGATAAGGTATCAAATCAAAATATTTCTCAAGTCATTTTGCAAAATAAAAACAACATAACTGAGGTTTCTGTCTGGTGGTCCTCGCAAAATGACGAAAATAAAAGACCAAATCAAGTTCTCGACTTTGTCTGTACTAACCATCGGTGAATAAGCGTAAGTCATGTTTTTCTACAGCGCTTTGAACCCCTCTTGTTTACTGTTTTGGTTGCATAACGTTGGCGATATTGTAAAACTGTGTAAGGTTTTTACGAACGTCTTGAAAAATTAGTGGCTCAAACCAATTTTATTCATACCATTGTGTTTTTGTTCATTTACACCCGTTTGTTCGTACCGATTTCTTACTCACATTGCTTGGCAGTCATGAGCTACGTTTGTTTTCATTCTTGTGCATCCAACACGTTCGAGTAATTTAGTGGTGGTTTGCAGTTGTGTCAACGTATTTATTTGAGCAAGTATGAGGTCGTTCACCAATTGGTACAAACATGGTCTCATAGTTTATGAAAAATAACAATAATACTTACAGACGTGGGGAGGCTGTGTTTTGAGTGTGACGATTCTTGATATGCATATTTCACTTTTTTTCAACAAAGTACAGTATTAAAAATCAGTGTTGAGCCTAAACAAGATAAAACTTCCTACTATATTTCGGTTGCTTAAAATGCAAAAACACCATAATTATAAAGCAAGAATTGTCGTCAATTCCAGTTCCTGCATAATTACATGTACTAGGAGTTCCTGCACAATTACATGTTCTAACAGTTCCTGCACGATTACATGTACAAACAGTTCCTGCACAATTACATGTACTAACAGTTCCTGCACAATAACATGTACTAAATTTTGTGTTTTTAACATCTTGTCTTACAGCCATAAAAGAACATGTAATTAGGTATTGCGAACATGTTTTGAAAGCAGTGGCAAATATCTAGTTTGGTCTTTTAAATGGTCAGGTGACGTTTCAAAGTATCTAAACTCATATAATAATAAACTAATGTTTGTTGTTTTCAAAATTACAGATAGTTCTTATGATAATGATACTTGTTTGTGCGCTTTTGCATGCGACATTGTTGAGCTGATGGGTGAGTTGGAGTTATTTCATCAAGAAAACTTGTACTTGTTTTGTTGATATGAGAACATGTTTGGGCAAGTTGGTGCGCCCAAGAACCTGGTTCAAACCCCCAGTGGCAATTTGTTTTGCCACTGACCGTTCCAAGGCGGTAACCCCAAGGGTTCTCTATGTCGTGAGTTGTTTGTGGCGTCTTTTTTGAATATACTTATTTAATTTACTTAATAAATTACATATAACAACATGCTCTCTTAACCTCTCTTCTTTTTTCGCTGCGTGGGGAGGCTGTGTTTTGTAAGTGTGGCGATTCCTGATAAGCATATTTTACTTTGTTATCTTCTTGTGAACACATGCTCTCTTTTCCGTTCCTGAAAGTTCACTTTTTATAGACATTCCAATAAGTTATCGAGTCGCTCTCCATTTTACTAGATAATATTATGTAAGATTTGGTTCCGTTTTTGGCAAAAAAGTAATATGCATACCTATGAAAACTAATAGTGTACCCCTTGTTGTTGAACTGCTCATATACACCCGAAAGAGACTTTTTTTATCTCTTTCTATCGAACGTCAAGATAATATTTGCCCAAGGTTATAAACTGAGCATGGAAACCAGTCTCAAATCTCAAGGATCTGTTTGGCTGAAATGGCGACTGGTCACTTTTATGGCTGTCGCCATTTCAGCCAATCAGATCCTTGAGATTTGAGAATGGTTTCCAATTTTAAAGCCATGAACAATACTTCGAGATATCTTGACGATTTGTTAAAGAAGGTTAATAGCCACTTTTCATCGTGGGTTAACAAAATATATTTTGATAAACTGAAGCTGGATTTATATTCTAAGATCCCCTGTCAAAATTCTATTCTGTTTAGTTTTGCCCATTGTTTTCTCGTTTAGGGCAAACCCATTCTTTTATCTGGGGACCATACGCCTCTGAACATGGAATGGTATTAATCTGAAAACACCGCATTGAAGGTTCCATGTTCACCGCCATATGCACATCATCGTTTGGGATGGTCAAAATTGTACTGTTTATTGGTGTAAATATTGAGTTGCGCTCAACCCAAAGTTCCCTTTTCATCTATTTTTATATTGATAAAGCAAACAATTCAGAAAAGCAAGCAAACTTTCTTAATCTCAATATCTCAGAATTTAATGGAGATTAAATATAAATTAAAGAAAATAAATGGCAATATTAATTGTTTGTGTTTTTGCTTGAACTGCGGTGGCAGAAGTTTAAAAGTTTTTGAAGGTTTATATGACAATCTTGTAAAAGACCTAGAAGATCGATCTGTTTTGTGTCGCCATTTCGAAGAACGTTGGCTATAACTTTGCCATTTCTCAATACTCCTTTATGAAACTTTTAAATTAAATTGCTTAAGACAACATACTCATGATGATGTTGAATTCTTAAGGTCAAGGTCACATTTGTAAAGTAATCCCCCTTTTTGAACTTGGATTTTTTACACTAAAACTTAATGTTGGCTATATCTTTGCCGTTTCTCAATATTTCTTTATGAAACTTGTATATTATATTGCTCAAGACAACACACTCGTGATGATGACAAGTTGTTTCGGTCAAGATGGAGTTTTGCCCCTTTTTGAACTTGGTTTTTTTCCGACTTTTTACCAGAGGGCGACACACGTGTTCAACTGAACACCCATCTAGTTTTTTAATCCTATCAGTGTGTTTTTGCTGTTTTGACTCCATGGCCCTAAGTAATCACGTTTTTGTTTGTTTGACAATCCTTTTAGCTTTTTATTATATATTTATTTTGTGATTTTGTCTGCAACATCGTCAAGTTGATGGGTGGGTTGGAGCTAACTCACTAGGGCAACTTGTACACGTTTGTTCATTGTATTCATATAAGAAGCTGTTAGGGGCAAAGGTAAATTTGGTGCAACCTTGAAACTGGTTTAAACCCTCAGTAAGAAATTGTCCAACGGGTAACCCTGGGTTGTCTTTTTTTAAATTTTTTGTGGTGTCTTATAATGGGTTATTTCCTGACGATTTGCGTCACGTTGAAAAAGACGGAAATATCGGGGTTTTCTTTAAAGTCCTCTGTTATCGTACTGGTAATTCTCTATATGGCAAATGCAGCATCTGTTTAGGGACAGTCTTATATATTTATTGTTGTATATTTCTTTCCATTAACCACATTATTACAAACCAATAGAACAATTAAACAAACAATCATTTATTTGCCTATTTCTAATATAACACTGTATACAAGAAAATGGTAGAAATTCTAAGAACATAGTTACAGCAATGAAAATATTAACATTGTTAGACAATAGCAATAGCAAAATCAAATGGTACGATAATAATACACGCAAATTTAACGTTGATGTTGTTGTTGTCGTCGTATTCGTTCTTTAACAAGTAACTTACGAGCGACCATTTTTTTCAGTCCGATTAACAAAAATGTTTTGTATCAGATTGTCAATTGCTTCTCTCCCCCAACTAGTTTAAATGTTTCCACATTTGTAGAATATTATGTAGTATACAATATCGCTACTTTTACATATGTGAGACCCACGATTAACTATTTTGTTTGCTAAGGGAATACATAAAATAGTACGCGAAAAAAAAAGATACGTTATAGTTTTCAAAGAAAATCCTTTGAAAAACAGATAAACAATATAGGCGAAAAACCATTTCATATTCATGCAAATCTATATACACAATAATTGTAAATGGATTGAAAAAGAAACTGATACAATTTAACAACACTTAATGACAAGAAAACAAAGCGCAAATGTAAACATCATTTGAAGTAGATATAAAAATATTCGGGGGACGCCACGGGAAAACGTGTCTTCGGCAATAATTTTTTACATTGAGTTTTACTTCATTTGGAAAGAACATCATTTTTTCATAACCAATTGGAAATAGCAGAATATGAAAGAATATTATTTTTTCATAACCAATTTGAAATAGCAAAATATGTTACCACGTTTGGCATCATAGTGTTATTTTACCGCGAAATGCATAATACGAGATATCGTCTGCTCAACTCTGCGGCGGCATTCCAAGAATTTACGCCAACTGTACGAATATAGCTTTTCCAGTGATTCGCCCTTTTTATTTAGAATTAATGAAATGAACAGTTTCTATCTCATTGCCAATTTTGATTTTGCTCATTGGTCTCTTTCGCTGCCAGCAGTGATAAGATGTGAGAACTCAGATATAGATGATCGATGAACATGACACAATAGGATTTTGACATTTCATTTTATCCGAACTTGAGCGTGACTACCCATTCCTGAAATAAATGAAATATACAATTAAAAAAACCAGCGAATCACTCCTAACAAAAAGTTATAAAGTATAATAATGACTGCAGTCTCATCTTCTACTGTACTTTAACTTGTTTTCAATGTTTGGTCAACAAATAATTTAGTATATCTTTATTAAACTCAAACCAAAAAATATGGTATAAGAGTACACGATGCACCTATAACAAAAACAGAGAAAAGATCATTATTAAAAGAGCTTATGCAGTCAAATGCGTTTCTTTCAATACATGTTCTCGAACAACTTGTAGAAGTATATACGAATGTTCTTTCCACCTTACTCGAACAACATGCTCCGCTTCAAACTAAAACAATAGTGTTACGACCCTCTTGTGCTTGGTATACACAGGAGCTACATGACGCAAAACATCTGCGGCGCAAGTTAGAAAGAAATTGGCAATCATCTAAATTTACTATAGACCACGAAATATACAGAAATCAATGTGCAAAAGTAAATGAAATGTTGGAAGAGGCTAAAGTAAACCATTATTCTGATAAGGTAGCATCCTGTGGTCGAGATCAAAAACAATTTTTTCAACTTACAAATAACCTAATGAATGGTCCAACTGAGACATCTTCACCTACAAATATAGAAACAAGAGTTTAGTGATTTCTTTGTTGAGAAAATAGAAACCATCAGAGATGAAATAAAATCAAAATTAGTTCTAAACCCAGTTGAAGTAGAAACAGAACAGATGGGTGTTAAAAATAGTCTGACTCGCTTTGAAACAGCATCAAAAGAAGAAATTAAGAAAATAATAAATGGCTCTTCAAACAAATCATGTGAACTGGATCCTATACCAACATGGCTATTAAAATCGTGCCTTGATGAACTTTTACCATTTATTTCTAACATTATCAACATCTCTCTCAGCACAGGAAATGTTCCCGCAGAGTTTAAAAGGTCTTATGTTAAACCTCTTCTGAAAAAACCAACTTTGGATCAAAACATTTTAAAAATCTATCGATCTGTTTCAAATTTATCATTTGTATCGAAGACACTTGAAAGAGTAGTAATCTCTCGTATTGATGAACATGTGACAACAAATCAACTTCAAGAAAAGTATCGCAAATTCCATTCGACAGAGACTGCACTTATCAAAGTCCAAAACGATGTCCTAAAATCCCTTGACCAAGGCAATGTTACAGTCTTAGTTATGCTAGATCTATCAGCAGCTTTTGACACAATTGATCACAAGACTTTGTTACAGAGACTGGAAAATGTTTTCGGAATTGCTGAAAAGCCACTGGAATGGATAACATCATACCTTCAAGATAGAAAACAGACAGTATACATTAACGGTGTGCTGTCAAAGCCGGTCACACTTAATTTTAGTGTCCCACAAGGATCTGTTTTAGGGCCAAAATTTTATACTATGTACACTAAACCACTTGGTGCCATTTGCAAAGATCACGGGCTGCAATACCATCTCTACGCCGACGACTCACAGCTGTATCTATCTTTCAAACCATTAGATGACATTTCTAAGGAAGAAACATTAGAACGCATTCAATTTTGTCTCCGAGACATAATATCATGGATGAATGCAAATATGCTCAAACGTAACACTGATAAAACAGAAGTTATCATGTTCTCATCTCCGTATAACTCCAAACACATTGAAGTTCTATCGATAACCGTGGGTGACTCTAAAATAAATCAATCGGTTAATGTTAGAAATTTAGGTGCCATCTTTGATTCAAACATGAACATGGAAGATCACATCAATTCGGTATGAAGATCATGTTATGTTCATCTTAGACAAATAGGTAGAATTCGGAAATATCTGACAATTGATGCATCTAAACAACTTGTCACTTCATTGGTCATCTCGCGCCTAGATTACTGCAATGCACTATTGTATGGAGTACCTCAAACATTAATAAACAAACTGCAGATTGTTCAAAATACAGCTGCCCGCATCATCTCCAGAGCTTCGCGGTACGATCATATTACACCTGTACTAAAAGAATTACATTGGCTTCCGGTGCAATACAGAATCCAGTTCAAAATTTTAACACATACCTACAAAGCTTTAAACGGAAAATCGCCGGAATATATGGAAGAAATGTTATACGTTTACAAACCACGAAGGAATCTGCGATCTCAGAACAAAGCACTTACTTTAGTTATACCAAAAGGTAAAACTGTAACCTACGGCGACCGACGATTTGAATATGCAGCTCCGAAACTGTGGAACGATCTGCCGTCTGATGTCAGAGACTCAAGCTCATTGTGTTCTTTCAAACGTGCACTTAAAACACACTATTTTAAACAAGCCTATGAATAGTATTTTTACCGTGGATAATCTGAGACAGTGATTTTTAGAAAACTGTGTGACTATTGTGTGATATCAACCATAATTTTACAATTTGTTTTATTTCGGCTTATATCTTTTAAGACAGTTACAAGTACTTAAGATGTTGATTCTAAAATACATTATTTTTTATTTAGTATCTTATAAGTTTCGCTAGAATATTTTAATTTCAAACGACTAGGTTAATACCACATTTTAAATGATTGTCTCATATCCTTGTTCTTAGTATGCCGTAGATTTATTATTTGAATGCTGTAAAGTGGGCAGGGACTTCCGGATTAGACCTGGTGGCCTTGGGTCACATCAGGGATTCAGGTGGAGATACATCAAGTAATGTGGCTTTTAGTCGCATGAAGGCAATGTCAAGTCAAATACAAGTGACGTCTAGTCACATTCGGGCTTCGGGCAACTTCTTGTTGCATTCAGTTGACTTCTAGTCACATAGGAGCGACTTCTTGTTGCATTCAGTTGACTTCTAGTCACATAGGAGCGACTTCTTGTTGCATTCAGTTGACTTCTAGTCACATAGGAGCGACTTCTTGTTGCATTCAGGTGACTACTAGTCACACACAAGCGATTTCTTGTCGCGTTCAGGTGACTTCTAGTTACAAACGGGCGACTACTTGTTGTGTTTTTGGTGACTTCTAGTCACATACAGGCAACTTCTAGTTGCATCATAGTCAGTCTTAAACGCTTGGGGGATCTCCTGGAAGATCATGGATCAAGATCAAGTCTTCTGATCTTCTTATTTGAATGCTGTTTTAGTATTTTAATTGTATTGCTTGTAATCAGTTATTAGTTTATATCATTGTAAAGCGCCTTTGAACGTGTATATGAAAAGGACGCGATATAAGTTTGGTAATTAATAATAATAATAATAATGTTCTCAATACTGATTTGAAAAGAAAACACACGAAACTGAACTATTAAGGTAGTTGTCTACAGTGATATCCCGCTGTTATTACTGGAACTACGGTAGTCATAAAAAATGTTAGCAGCTAGATATTTTTATTTAAAGTGAAAAAAAATGTAAATATGTTAAAAGTAATAAAGTTTATCCGTTACATCAATAATATTTCAATTTCTACCTTCTACGCTATAGAAAAAGATTGAATGCCCTATCCTATATTTAAAGATACTGGTGCACTTTGGCTTATTAACGAAAGTGCCAATTTTGAGAAATTTGGGAAAATAACATAGGAATTAAAAAGAGAATGGTTTAAGTAAGACGGTTATCGTAAAATGGAGCTTAATCCTGTCATGATTATCATTTTAATAATTTACAAACATTATCATAATTCCCTCATATTAAAATTGTTGGTTTTGGTTTACCCTTCTACTTAATTTTAAATATTGCAAACTTGACTTTAATTAGTTAATTTATTTTAAACAGTTCTTACCATGTTTATGAGTTATAGTTGTATTCATAGCTGTCCGGTCCGTCTCCATAGTAGACCATGGGTCCCTGGTGGTACGTTACAGTACGGTATCCGTAACTTGGGGCGGTATACACGTATTGCGGCACTTGGTGATAGATGATGTAACATTGGACAAAGGTCGCACAGACCAGCAGGCAAATGCAGAGGGACAAGAACAGTTTGCCAAACATCTTTTCTGAAAGATACAACAACAAACTGTATTAGCAAAGGAAGGCATATCACATGCATATAGCAAAAAAAGTGAACAAATTTAACATAGTAAATTTCATTTCTAACTTTGAGCGAATACATGTATAACAATCCTACAAATGTAGATAAGAACGATATCATGTTTAATGTGTAACCGTTCTCATTTCCAAATTAACCACATCATAGCCAATATCGGCCCAGTTTGAATTAAATAAAAACATTAAACATTTTATTAAACTGGAATCTAGAATATTTGACAAATATTCTAGATATATGTATTAAAGCAACTGAAAACAAATAAGTATAATAAATGAATTTTTATAATTAGTATGTACGAAGAAATCTTCAAATTTGAACAAATTTAACAAAAAAGAAAGTTTTAAAATTATTTTAATATATGTTTAAAAAATTGTCTATCTAATCGTAAGAAATTACAGAATCTTTAGAAAAAACATTATTTGTTAAATAAATTATTAAGTTTTTCTTACCAACACGTATGAAATTCCAAATGAAGTCTATAAGCTGAAATTCGACGATGTTTATTGGTCGGTGTACAGACACAAACTAGTCGACAAGGACAATTCGGGCTGTTAATAAGTACCAACCCCAAACCAATCGGTCAAAGAAAAAACAACAACAGATAATCATTTATTCACTGCCGAGGTTAATTAATGTCACATATTTTATGACAGGCCTATGTCATAAACAATTTCTAAATAACTCCCTAATTAGCTATGATCTGTTTGGTTTCGTAATAAACAAGTGTGCAGAGGTTGTCAATCTGTCACGTAGGTTGTTTTTAGTGCATATCCGGACCTAAAGAACACCTGCACTGCCTGAGCTGAATGAAATGGCGGACCACCAACACGAGGGCAAAGGTTCAATAGCTGGCACCCTAGATACATGGCTGAAATCGACAAAATTGAAATTAAGATGTATTTGCTCTAAATAGAAAGCTCATGTTTTTAAAATGAAAAAAGCCAAAGCAAAACACATACTCGATCGTGTATTTTCGGGGAACTGTTATATGAATCAATTGACTACTTCGGACATGGAACTGGGTTACAGCTAAAACAAAACACTTCTGGGCTGAAGGTTATAAAACTGAGTATGGAAACCATTCACAAATCTCAAGGATCTGATTGGCTGAAATGGCGACTGGTCGCAATTTCAGCCAATCAGATGCTTGAGATTTGAGACTGGTTTCTATGCTCAGTTTTATAACCTTGGGCACTGAAAAGTCTAATTGCTGAATTTATTTTGATTATAACAGATTATCTAAAGAACAAATTATCTACTATTAGATCCTGAAGTATGAAAATATATCTTAAACTTACAATTTTAAATATGATTGTAGTACAATATACGTAAATGTAGAAATAACAAAGACTTTCAAACAATCGTCGGGCCGGTCCGGAGATATCTGTTGGTACGGATAATGTCCCGCTGCCGTTTCTATCACTGATGAACGTGACCCAAGTGGATAGTTGAATATTTAAATGCGCTTGACTGATGACAAAGTAATGTTCATAGTGAACTGATGGGACGGTTGAATTTGTTTCTATTGGAATAGCTTTTATGCGAAACAACTGAAAATAAGCTGACACTCAGTGGAAACTTCATTGATAGTACATGAAATATAGAATCCACAATAAACACGAAAATCAAGGTCACTAAATCACACCGTTCAACCCGATAAGGTGAATGCCGTGGGTATGCCGACGGCAGTTGCTTGTGTACATGACCGTTTTTCGGCGAAAATGAGTATTGGCCTGATTTTTACATATTCCCGTATTATCTTAGCAGAAAAAGATATTCATATTGATTCCCTGTTTGTTTAGGACTCTACTGACGAAATCTTGACGCACACAGGATATTATTTACAGAGTAATTGCAGAAAAAGTGTGCTTTTTTTTGGACAATATGTCATTTGACGAATCGGCCGCAAATATCCTTTTTTTATTACCAAATCTGAAATATTTGATATATTCCATGATAAAATTCAATTATTTCCCTGTAACTATTTGAAACCACAGCTTCCAATCCGCTTTCTCTAGAAAGATATTTACTTTTAAACTTGGTACGTCGTGGTGATTTTGGTAATGACAACTGCCGTTAACACTAAAATATTGGTACAGTTGAATGCAGTTTCGTCAGTGGATTGGATAAAGTTAACGGCCGTCAAGTGAACTTATTTATAACGTCGCTGTTGTCTGCTTTATGCATACAGTGTATCAAACTCTAGTGTTAAGAAATATAGGCAACTCCTTGTTGTGTATAGATCAAGATAAATATTGAAAAGTATGTTTACCTAAAGAAAAAATTTATAACAAAACACCTGATTACCAGGTTGTATATATTACCTTACGTTTTGTTGTTGATGCAATTTTAGAACCGTAATAATTTTAAGTATTATATTATTGCGTTCACTTGTCACAAGAGAATTACAAGCGTTTTTACACATTAAAATGCAATACAATTCAATATTTTATCTAACATTGTACAAATCCCGCTTACCAACGTGATATTTTACAGCGCTCTGCAGGCCTGGTGATTAGCCCTTCTACAGTTGATCATTATGCTTACCTCTTTGGTTGCACGACGGTGGCGGGGATTTAAGAGTTTGTGAAGGTTGATGGGGAAATCTTTTCTTAAAAGAACCTAAAAGCTCGATTTGTTTCTTTTATCCCTGCCATCGTGTTCCTGCTGATTTTACTCCTGGAGCTCTGGTCTCGGTAAGATCATTGAGTACCCGTCCTTTGGCTTTGCAATGCTATTAGCTTCATATGTTTGTGTGCTTTTGCATGCAACATTGTTAAGCCGATGGGTGGGTTGGAGTTGTTTCACCAAGACAGCTTGTACTTGTTTTGTGATATGAGAACCTGTTGGGGCAAGTGTGAGGTTGGTGCACCCTAGAACCTAATTTAAATTCCTAGTGGCAATTTGATTTGCCACTGACCGTTCCAAGGAGGTTACCCATCGGGTTCTCATTTTTGTTAATTGTTTGTGGTGTCTTTTTTTAAACTGATCATTTTATTAACTATGCTCTCTCTTTCTCTCTTCTTCTTGACTGTGTGGGGAGGCTGTTTTTTCTGAATGTGGCGATTTCTGATATGCACCTTTTCACCTTTTTATATCATTTAATATGAACTTTACTAACTTGATATTTAATGTCTGAATGATATGCTATAAAATTATTTTGAAATTTTAAAACCAGAAAGGTCACTCATAACTATACCATTTAGTTTGGACCGGAATGTTACCTTTGCGCATTTTATTTTTCCAGAGTCTTTTAAAACACAGCCATGGATACCTACAAATGTTATTACTGCACTTTGACTTTTACCATATTTGGAAATATCATTCGACATTTGGTCGAACTTCACCCATCATTGTGTTTGAAGTACAGAGAGTATGAGCTGGATATTGAAACTGGAAGAAGAGAATAAAGAACAAAAGAATTTCAAACAACTATTCCTGCTGAAGGAGAAGTATTTATTACACCTGACTTCGAAGAGAAGAGAAAAATAAGAAAAAAATGAACACACACTCCTTAAGAATACTCGAAGCGCAGGTGGTCTTGATTTACTTCTGATTTATAAATGAAATTATATAGGCAACGAAAGTAAGTAAAATTCAACTCAGAATGAAGTTCTTTTGCTTCGTATTTGTAACAGACGAAAAACAACTATTCTTATGCGACTAAGTTTATATATTACCTCCGTGTCCGTTCCGCGTCCGCGTCCGTGTCCGCGATTTTTCATTCACCAAAGATATCGTTGGGTGTATTCCATACCTCCGTGTCCGTTCCACGTCGCGGACACGAACACGGACGCGGAACGGACACGGACACGGAGGTATGGAATACCGGCCTAAGACGCCAGAGTCATATCTCTAGAATATGGTCTAGATATAAGGAGTCATATGCTTTGTCAGATCAAACTCAATTTGAAAAACAGTAAGTATCTCAAAACTGTCGTAAATATGGTGTTTTCAACTTACTGTGACTTACTGTTTAAGGAAAAAAATATATTACAAAATTGGCAATGTGCGCATTAAAAACCATCGGTCAAATCACGATACAATAAAAAAACCCATTTAATTATGTTCTCAAGACCAGTGGTAATCATTCTAGACAAAGCTAATTTTCACTTGGCGGCCGTTAACGTTATCCAATCCACTGACGAAACTGCATTCAACTGTACCAATATTTTAGTGTTAACGGCCGTTGTCATTACCAAAACCACCACGACGTTCCAAGTTTAAAAGTAAATATATTTCTAGAGAAAGCGAATTGGAAGCTGTGGTTTCAAATAATTACAGGGAAATAATTGAACTTTATCATGGAATATTTCAGATTTGGTAATAAAAAAGGATATTTGCGGTCGACTCGTCAAATGACATATTTTGTCAAAAAATTGCCTACTTTTTCTGCAATTACTCTGTAAATAATATCCTGTGTGCGTCAAGATTTCGTCAGTAGAGTCCTTAACAAACAGGGAATCAATTTGTATATTTTTTCTGCTAAGATATAGCGGGAAAATGTAAAAATCAGGCCAATACTCACTTTTGCCGAAAAACGTTCATGTACACAAGCAACTGCCGTCGGCATACCCACGGCATTCACCTTATCGGGTTGAACGGTGTGTAAATAAAGGAAGTTATATCTATCATGCTGGCTGAAACTACGTATTTGGGGAATGTTGGGTCATGGTTCTTGTTGTTTACATTTTCTTTTAATTTGGAATAATAAATGTTGACATTTCGATAAGTTTCGTCTTGCGGAAATTATTCTACAGGAAAGCATTTATATTTTGGCTAAGATTAAGAAGTATCCAAGTAATAAAACAATGATGGATAGACATACGCCCGCGCCATTTTATTTAAATTCCAAATAACTTCAATGAAATTCATTATACCGAAAATAGCATTTGATGCGGGAAATAGATAGTTAATAGATAGTTAATAACATTTTTGGCGCTTTTTCATTGCGAAAATGTCAAAATTGCTGGAAAACAATATTAGTATGTACAAATAATGTGACATTCATAGACAGATGGATAAGTTATTAACGTGTCATTGGTAGTTCAACCTTTGGGACAGTATGATTTCCGTCTTGTGAAGGCGGTTTTGACTAGTAATGATCGAGTAAATTATTTGTTTCGCTTTTTTGACCATATTTATCAAACAATGATGATAGGATTCGTTAATTACATGACATTCGAGCAAAAACGTGGTCACGTCAACTTCGGCATGTGAGGTCGAAAGTCCATCGAAAATTTGATTAACGTTGGCCTTATCGAAATACTAGTATACTACATGTTTCTGTCAATATTATTATGCGTAAGGGCAAAATAAGTGACGTGTTTTGTATCTTTCAGTCGTGTCCTGTCTTGTTCTATTATGTCCTTTTCTTGTTGGTCCTGTCCACTCCTGTCTGTCCAGGTTTTGTTCTGTTAGTACACGTTTCAATAAACAATAATATAAAATATTATATTGAATGCCATTTAGCAGGATATTTAGGGGCTAGGTGGCGTGACAGTAATATGCACTTCCATTACTGCTCAAGTACAGTACTGTAATATTTTTCATGTTCTACGGCTTTCAAAGTTCCATTTTCATCTATTTAATTATCACCGTAAAGTTGTTAGTGCAATGTAGCGGGGTAGAAAGTCTACCCGTACGGTCAGTCAGTGTTGTTATCAAATATATATAAAGCAATTTGACGGCTTTTAAGAACGGCACTTGTATATGTAAATAATAAGTTGCGCTCAACCCGAGGCTGGGCGGCGTGAACATGCACTTCCGTTACATATCAGCCAACCCGAGCCTGCGATACTTTAATATTTGTTGTATTCGGTGGCTTTCAAAGTTCCCCTTTCATCTATTCATAAACGCTTTTATATCTTATATAATTGGTCACGTTCTAAATACAATTCTATTTACGGAAACGTATACCGACATCGCTTGTTGTATAAAATTATAAAATAGTGCGTCCAAAAGTGTACGAGATATCTCTTTAAAAAACACAAAAATAATTGGCTTGTCTTTTCAACATATTGGTCATCTATTAATTTTAAGCGACAAATAAAAAGACTCGCCGTTAAGAATTTGACTTGATTTTCTTCGCAATAAGATAATCGATAAATTTAAGCGTCAGGAAATACCTCAGGTATTTAAAAGGCGAATACTTACCACAGATAAAAAATATAAACAATTTTTAGTTGCATACATTTTGCCGTTTCAAATAGACTTTAAATTCAGCTTTTCTTCTAGTTTTCAACATTTGACTAGCCCTTCCCAACGCTTTTTCTTTGCTTTTCTGATGATAAGAAAAAACGTGTATCGTCCTCGCTATGATGTACAAAATTTTCAAATAGTGTTACGACTGGCACAGTCCTACCTCACCCCATCACCATTGTTCTTGATTTTCTGATAATAACAAAACACGTTATTCTCGTTCTCGCGATAATAACAAAACACAAACCGTTATTTTTATTTTCGTGATGAACTGCACATCTTCATTATTTGTTTCTTAAATCTAGCATACCAGCGCCAGGTTTCCTCGTCCGAACACATTAATGTCGCGACTTTTGTCTAGTTGTTCAGCACATAATTGGTCAGCGAACATATAAAATGAAAATGAACACATCAATGATGAGTCACAAAACTACAAGTTTGCATTATAATATATTTGAGATTTTTGAATGGTTTGCCCGATAGTTACTGAAAACGTCTGGAAGTGTATCATCCCCGCGAGGTCAACTCCGTATGTACGCACATCCGTATAATTATGTATCTGTTTCTATTCTGCTTGTTTATTGGTGAGGTTTGCTTAAATTTATTAAAGGAAGCACCATTTCATGTTGAGCGCAAACAAGAAAAACCTGCAACAATCACAGATCCATTTACAGAACAAAATCATCTCGTGCACATGACAGTTTGTGTACTGCATGGAAACTGTTCAATGTAAAAGACACAGGACAATATTAGAATCGTTTTTAGAAAGCTATGTAACACTTTTGACAGGGCATAAACTGTTTAATGTAAAAGACACAGGACAATATTAGAATCGTTTTTAGAAAGCTATGTAACACTTTTGACAGGGCATAAACTGTTTAATGTAAAAGACACAGGACAATATTAGAATCGTTTTTAGAAAGCTTGTAGTACTTTTGACAGGGCATAAACTGTTTGTATAGGTTATTGTTTATTTGGAGGCTTGTATGAAAATTAAACGGTCAGGCCCAGCGCAGCTGGGCGACCGTTTAATTTTTCGTACAAGCCTCCTAATAAACTCTAACGTAATAATGGTCGAAATTATTTTTGTAACTGACTAAACAGTCGCCGCCTAAATACCATACATGGGTATGCACAAAATCAATAGTCAAACTGAAATTAGCTTTGTAATTCAATGGCTCGTAAACATGTACTGAGAGAATATTTTAGAAAGTGAATTATGCATTTTTTATCTGAAAACACCATGTGAACATAACTGACTCTCAGGAAAAATACAACGTGAGTCTGTCCTAGGGTTAAGAAACATGGGTTCATCCGTGTAAGTTCCATTTTACCCGTTACTTCATAAATAAATCTTTTATAGCATGACAAAATAGTTTATATCCGCATCAACGGGCTCATCCGTGTCGTCTGAGCACGACCGACACTTCTCGCTGTTAGATTCAAGATTATTTGTGACAAAAAGGGAAAGTGCAAATACTGATGACATTGATTTTATGGGTGGTCTGAATCTAAACTGGCCGCCTATGTGATAACAGACGTAAGAAGATTGTCATAAGCCAAAAAAGTCAGAGCTAAAATATTTCAATGATTTTCTTTTCCTCGGACTTTCTAAGTCACGCCTCCTTGAACACTGTAGAAGATCGTTCACGAACTATACATGTTTATCAATAAATGTTCAAACAACATTGTGGAGAAAATCGACCTATAATAAACACATTCCAGACGCGCGACTTTATGCTCAAAAATAATTTCAACCATTATATACTCGTATTGTGAAGGGAACGGCGTTATTGTGCAATCAGGGTTGTCCTCGAAAGTAACAAATAATATATAATGGTTGAAATTATTTTTGAACCAATGACAATGCAGTATTTTTCAAATATTTCGAACCTTAATTCTCATAAAGTCGCGCGTCTGAAATGTGTTTATTATAGGTCGATTTCCTCCATAATATTGTCCGAACATTTATTGATAAACATGTATAGTTCGTCGACGATCTTCTACAGTGTTCAAGGAGGCGTGACTTAGAAAGTTTGAAAAAGGAAAATCTTATAAATATTTTAGCTTTGACTTGTTTGGCTTATGATAATCTTATTAAATTTCTTAACTCTTTATTTCATACATACGTCTGTTATCACATAGGCGACCAGTTTAGATCAAGATCACCTATTAAATCAATGTCATCTGATCAGTATTTTACACTTTTTTGTCACAAATAACCTAGTGAATCTAACAGGGAGAAGTGTCGGTCGTGATCAGACTACACGGATGAGCCCGTTGATCCGGAAATAAACAATTTTACCATACTATAAAATTTTTCTTAATGAATAACGGGTAAAATGGAACTTCCACGGTTGAAACCTTGTTACTCAAAGCAATGATAGACTGCTACACAGGTTTTTTTTCCTGGGAATCAGTAATGTTCACATGTTGTTGTCAGATAAAGAAATTTCATAATTCACTTTCTAAAATATTCTCTCAGTATGTTTACGGGCCATTGAATGACAAAACTACTTTTACTTTGACTATTGATTTTTGCATACCCATATATGGTTATTTAGGCGGCGACTGTTTTGTCAGTTACAAAAATAATTTCGACCATTATATACGTTATAGTTTATTTTGAGGCTTGTATGAAAAATTAAACGGTCGCCCAGCTGCGCTGGGCCTGACCGTTTAATTTTCATACAAGCCTCAAAATAAACTATAACCTATACATAGGCCAAATACTTATACAATGGTCACGACGAGATTTGCCGATACGACTAGGCTCATTATAGCTATACGCATTTAACGAAACATATTATAAAACAGGAATATACAAAGTAGCAAAACTTGTAATAAAATAGTCATATTTATATGAAAGTAATATTTAAAAACACCAACAGAAACAATTTATTAACGTAGGCATTTTTACGTGGAATTTTTCCGTTGGACCATTCAACCAAAATCTTATTAATGACAAATATAGTCAGCAGTATCACAGTCTGTCATTGAGATCGAGTTTTGTTGAATTCACAGATATTTCCATTTCATCCATCGCAATTTGATTGTCATAACCGCCATTTTCTGAACGTTTTTCACTTTTCTTTGAACAACACCTGCATTTTATAGTTTTGTTATACGTCGGTGAAACAGGCAGGTAATAACAACACTTCATTCGCCGTATGAACTTAGTGATGTATGGGTACTCGTACATTTGAAGTGACTGATTTGGATTTAAATTCTCTGCACTGATTGATAGATTCTTCCTCCACGAAATAATCCCTCTCTCCTCATCAGAACCTACAAATTTGCAGAAATGTAAAATGTACGTCTCCCTCTACTAAGTAACATAAATCTTCACTCTAGACATGATACCGTCACAGGCGAACATAAGCGCAATACTACTAAGCAACATTACCACCCTGGCTAACCTGGTACGCTTCGCGAACGGCACTACGCCGCGATCACGGCATATGCAACGCTTTTAACCGGCATAACCGGTGTCAATGTAGGGGATTTTGTGGGGTAAGGTTGGAAAATCGCCGAGTTTTTGGTTAGATATTTAAATAATACTCAAACCAATAGGCCTATACGGCTGTCAGATCATGGCTATTTATAATTCTAGTCTTCTCTGTGTCCAGAATACAGTAGTTTGCTCAATCATTCGCAAAACTTGTAATTTCCTGTTCAAATGTATTTTTCTTGAGCTAAACTGAAGTCTAGTGAAAAATTATGACTGCATAAAAAATGTCTGTATTGGAGGACACTGCAGTGTAAAATATGTGTGTGTTTTATCTATACTTTACTTATTTTTGGCCAAAAAAAATGAGAGGCCACGCACCGTACACCGGCACTTGATTTTTTGCTACGCTGTGTATCACGGCATTTTATTCGATGCTGGTATAAAACTATACTTTGGTTGTCAAAATCTTTTACTGTTTCTTCACATTTAATTGAGCCGTAGTTTGTTGTGTTGGTGTACATTGCAAAAAAGATTTTGATGTACTTAAAAATTCTTCTATCAACAAGCAGGAGCTTATCCGGATGGTATTCTTTGGGGCTGCTCAAGCCCCCTTTTGACGCATCAGTATTTCGTTTTAATGGTGATCATGGCCAGAAAGTTGGAATAATAACATAACTGCCCTGTGACTGACCCAAACGAACTTCTTTTGTGGAAATCTTTTATTCGACCATGAACAAAGCTAGCAGAGTATTTCACGCAATACCCGAGTCCGTAACCGATGAAAACCCCAATCAATAATTTGTGAAAGATAGATTTATCTGACGTTGATTGTTGCAATAAAAGTTAAATTGAATATAAAAATCTACCCCTTGTTAAGAAGCAGTAGGGTGTGGGTGTGGCAAATCAACATTAAGCATTGTTTCAAACTTTGTCTATTACATGTAAAATGTAATATATTAATGTTTAACAAACTTAATGTTTATTGACAAAAATCATTTATAGAAGTCGGATGAAAGACTAGATTTTTAAAGATCGTATTGAAAAGAATGCGTTTTACAAAAAGAAATTGATTTATGTTATATTTTTGCGTTCAACTTGTCTTATTTTTAAAATACTAATTAAGGGAGTATCCGTGGTCCGATTTTGTCCAATTTTGGATATGTTGTTGTTTATACTAAATGTGACGGGTATTGAACATTTCATTTCTTTTGCAATTTTGACGTATTTTTTCGTAATGTGACTGTGCTAATTATGTTTATTGCAAGTAATTGACTTGACCTTTGACATGTGGTGAAAAAATGAAATGTTGTACATTATGCTGTAATCACTTTAATTTGTGTACATACCAAGTGCATGATATGCAGGATCATTTTTCACCAATGGTCTAAGGCCAGGTACACATAAATAAGAAAAAATACTTTTATAACTTCAGAAGTAGTCAAGATCATTCATTTAAATGGCAATACGAAAATTATGCAAGGCCTTTTATTTTCACCAATGGTCTACGGTAGGTGTCTGTTATTAAAATAGAGAAAACTTAATATTTCCATTACTCATAAAGTAAAAGGAACAAGATACAGTGATGACACTTGGTATACATATTTGATGTAAAGTGGTTACAGCATTATGTACATTATTTCATTTTTAACCACAGGCCAAAGGTCAAGTCAGTTATTTAAAAAAACAAAACAACATAAACTATCTTTCACAAATTATTGATTGGGGTTTCACCCCTGTTTTGCGTGCAAAACTCTGATAGCCTTGTTCAGAGTTGGAAGAAGCATTTTCAAAAGAAAGGGGTTCGATTTAGTCAGCCTTATGGTAGTTATGTGATAATTCCAACTCTCTGGCCATAATTCCAATGAAAATATTAATATAATTGTTATTAAGTAAACATAATCACAAAACTTTCACAAATTATTGATTGGGGTTTTCATCGGTAGCGGACTCCTGCATTGCGTGAAATACTCTCAGACTGATAGCTTTGTTCAGGGTTGGATCAAAGATTTCCACAAAAGAAGTTCGTTTGGGTCAGTCTTAAGGTAGTTGTGTGATAATTCCAACTTTCTAGTCATAATTACCATGAAATCTAAATATTGATGCGCCAAAAGGGGGTGTGAGCGACCCGAAAAATACCTGCATCGCATAAAATGCCGTGATACGCAGCGTAGCAAAAATCAAGTGCCGGTGTACGGTGCGTGGCCTCTCATTTTTTGCAAGAAGCAGGTAAAATATAGATAAAACAAACTCAAATTTCACACTGCAGTGTCCTCCAGTCCAAAAAAATTTTATGCATGTCATAATTCTTCACAAGACTTCAGTTTAGATCAAGAAAAAATACGTTTGAACAGGAAATTTACAAGTTTTGCAGCACAGAGAGGTCCATTTTCACGAATGATTGAGCAAACTACTGTATTCTGGACACAGAGAAGACTAGAATCATAAATAGCCATGATCTGACAGCCGTATAGGCCTATTGGTTTGAGTATTATTTAAATATCTAACCAAAAACTCGGCGATTTTCCTACCTTACCCCACAAAATCTCCTACATTGACACCGGTTATGCCGGTTAAAAGCGTTGCATATGCCGTGATCGCGGCGTAGTCACAGTGTCTAAGCGTACAGTTAACCGAAACGGAAGTTGCTGATCTGTACGCCGATGATCACATAGTTGCTTACAGAAAAACACGCGACATCGGCTTTTTATTTGTAAAATATATTCAAATTAAACGTTCTTTTTGCAGAAATTATTTTTATAATAAGTACATCGTTGATTAATAGTCTTACTGTGATCTTGAAGTCTTGAACTAACGGCTAGTTAAGTTGCAATCTGTAATCTTTTCACACTTGATCAGTACAAAATGGGGAAAAAGAGTGGAGAAACTTGCATTTGTGACCACATATTTTATAATGTATATATTGGAAAGGAATATATTTGACTTCCCGTAAAAGAAAAATCATTTCCAACGCTCACAAAATGCGTTGAACGGTGCTTGAACGAATTAGCACCGAGCAAATGGTCTTTCTGTGCAGCAACCGAAAGTGACAAGACTGTACGCAAAGTTGCAGTATTTCAATGTCAGACTGTACGAACAGTTGCGATCATAAGTGCATCATATACTGATCAACTGAAAAGCATCAATGAAGCAAAAACTTGTTAAAGGAATCAATCAAAGGAATCAACCAAATCTAATGTATTATTAATCAAAAATAAAACCTTATGTGATCACATTTTAGAACTGGCAAGCACGTTTTGAGCTATATATTGATAGGTTTTTTACTCTGATCTACTGTTGAACCATATGAACGAATTGGTACAATTTGCAAATAAGATACCGATAATTGCTAGAAATCCTAAATCCCCTGATTGTTACATCAAATAAAACCTAGTATAAACCTGCTGAAATCCCTGCCGGTGTTGGCAAAAATATACATTATGCACAAATATTATCCAATATCATAGACTTTAACAATCTGGTCTTTGACAGGAAAATTCCATTAAGTGGTTTCAGATTGTGAAATCTACCACTTCGTGACTGAATTAAGTTAGTCTACAATTACGTCTGCAAGTGTTAAGAATTTCATGTTTAAGGTCGTTTAAATGTCGAGTTGGATTTCATTTTGGCCGACTTTCTTTGTTAGATTTCAGAGATAATGTTAATCTGATCGGAGCATTCTATGAAATCTTTAGAAACTATGGTTGAAGTACTAACGCGTATTTGTCCAGCTATATTATGGCTTCTACTGTTCGCACTTCAGAGAAGAAATGAAAACATTACAGCGGGCCTCTGCATATCTTACACGGTCTTACCACTGATATAGCTCGGTCGAACTATAGTCGTTTTTTTCACGCCTCCTTTCATAAAGAGCTAACAAAGGATTTAAAAACAAATCTGATTTTGAAACAGAAGCCAAGATCAGTTATTTGTTTATACAATTGTATTATTAAAAGAATGAGCAAATTTGGTGAAAAATATGATTTTTTCAGGTTCTCGTGCAAGAATTATTAAGGTTAACTAAAGCTAAAATGATAACCTGTCGATGTAATCAGAAAACATTAACTGGAACCATAAATTATTAATGATCTGTTTGACAACTATGCGTTCAGATGTTAGGCATCTGTTAACAACTAACGATCGCGTACAGTTGCAACTATGCGTACAGTCTTATCATTTACAGTGCCATAAAGAAAGTATCATTTCCTCGTTGCTAAGTCGTTTAAATTCAGGTCAACGAAGTACACAAGTCGAAAAAATGAATTTTCTCCCATACAAACACAAATATGGTCCAAAATCTATTTACACAAAGAAATTTGAGCCCAAAACGTCCCGTTTTGTTCAATGTTTTGCTCCTATTTTCACTGATCGACTTGGGAACGATGATGGATTATAACAATAGTAACCCTTCCTTTAAGTCTATATGATCACAGGAGGACTAACAATTAACGTTTTACTTACCACAGAAATATTTTTTTCCAAATGCACATTAAACTTGGTTTATTTACCAATAAATAATTCGATGTCGCAGGGTTTTCTGTAAGCAACTATGTGATCATCGGCGTACAGATCAGCAACTTCCGTTTCGGTTAACTGTACGCTTAGACACCGTGGTAGTGCCGTTCGCGAAACGTACCAGGTTAGCCAGGGTGATTACTTAAACTTAAGACTTATACAGTCTTAAAATTCGATCCTGAAAGAACCCGGACAAAACTTTTTGTCCGAACGATCGGTTCACGTGACAGTCACGTGAGACATGATCGCAGAATTTAAAAGAAACCGGGTTAAATAAATGTTAATAGTTATTTATGTTTGTTTTTTTTAACTGTAGCCAAAAGAGTGATCACGATAGACGTTACTGACCTGTCATTTTAAAGCGAAAATAATTATACTGTAGTTGTCTTCTGTGCGTTCCCAGACAGGTTAATAATTATTTAACACATTCTATAGACACAGTATTCTAGATTATCTTATCGAGGTTAGGCCGGTAAACGGGTAGAGTATTGTGTTGGCATTTTTGGATTTCACGCGTTAAAAGTTATTATGGAAATCCATACCGGACAAGACTCAAATATTGAGTGATTTAAGGCTAACCTGGAACTGTATTGTCAAGAAAACAACCAACAAAACCACCGACAAACATGGCTGTTCCCAGCAACACTTTGATCACTTGATCCGCTTCTTCATTGCCTGTAATAAGGTTTCCGATAATTTTAAAATGATTTCAGTCAATTTCGACAAACTCTTTTATTTTCATTCCACTAATAAATAAGAATTTTCTTTATATTTAAGTTAACTCCGGGACAGTGTTAGAAAATTTATATTTTGAAGGATATAGCAAGATATTGAGGACACTCAAATTCGAGAATCGTCCCTGGTTCTTTACAGTTCCCGGTGTATTGAACCACTTCACTGGACATCAGCGGGGATATAGTTCTGGCATTATCCTCGCGTCTATCCGTCAGTTGACCTTCGGTCTGTCTGTCTGTCTGTCTGTCCGTGCGGAGCCATAACCAAGTAACTGATGGATGGAATGCGGTTATGCAAACACATGTACAACTTTCATCAGGATCATTC
Source organism: Corbicula japonica (assembly GCA_038501625.1). Classification (NCBI taxonomy): domain Eukaryota; kingdom Metazoa; phylum Mollusca; class Bivalvia; order Venerida; family Cyrenidae; genus Corbicula; species Corbicula japonica. The sequence continues at coordinate 831,885 of JAZAYU010000029.1, forward strand.
TAATATTAAAAGCCTAAATTTTTAATTTATTTTCATAAGATTATAAGTACGAGGGTTGTTCAATATATAATGAGACTGTCCTCATATAAATTTATTCTGACATGAAATATATCAAAATTTGGTATCATTATTAAATATAACTTATCCTTGATTAGAATACCGGCTTTGGTAGAAAAAATATAATGCGACAGAGAAATTATGATCATTCCAAAAACCATAGTAATGCGTTATCGCCCCCGTCCATGCTGCATTTTAAAGACATACATTATAGTATAAAGTAAAGTAAGAACTTATTTTTGCAATTACATAAAAATCTGCCAATAATTTGTTCGTTATATCAATGATCTCATATGAAAAAATGACCTCATTTGGTAGTAAAACGTTGAAATAATCAACATTTGTTCACGGTTACCCTTACACGTTGTCACTTAAAAATGATGACACAAGAACGTATTGAAGTGCGGTCAAACATTAATTTTTGTATGAATTTACGCAAATCGGCAACGGAAACATTTACAACGTTACAAGAGACTAAGGGGAAAGACAGTGTTTATCGTGTGTTAGTATTTAGATGGCACAAAAAGTTTTCTGAGGGACATACAGCACTTAATGACGATCAAAGGTTCGGTAGTAAGAAGTCCGTGACAGTGTCATGCGTAGCGTCAATTCAATCAGCGCTTGATACGGACAAACGTTTAATAGTGCGGGAGCTTGCCGAAATTGCTGATTGAGTGTAGGAACTGCGCATCGCATACTAACAAAAGATATAACGGCGTAATGACTATTTAATTTAAGTTACTTAAAGCCCCGGTCACAACCCGCCGTACGTAGTGCGTGTTGTCTACGTGCACGAATACGGACGCGGAACGGACACGGAGATATGGAATATACCCAACGATATCTTTGGTAAGCGAAAAATCGCGGACACGGACGCGGACACGGACACGGATCACGCATCACGGAACTATGGAATACCGGCCTAATGCACTGCCTCTGCGAGTCTTTGGGTGGTCCGTGCGTGGTCCGTGCTTTCTCAGTTCAACTTTCCAAAACGCGCACAGAACTCAGGCGGACCTTACAGAGCAAGTACGTGCTCCGCACTTACAACGCACGGACCTCTGCGGTATATAAAATATATATCGTGCATCGATAGGTCGTCCATATAATTATATATCACCCCACAGCGACCGAAATAAAGTCACGTTCACCGCACTTGCACGCACTTACAACGGGCGAGCGAGTAAGAACACAGTACGTGAGCAGTACTGCCTCCGTACGTTGACATGGAAATCGCACGGAGATCTTGCGTTGTAAGCACGTACAACTCACTTACAACCTACGGAACGTACGATGCACGCAACCTTTTACCCCTAGACGTGGCGTACTCACACCTTGCGCAACCGTGAGTGTGACGTGCGTCCTCTCTGCTCTTGCCACGTCCGACCAAAAACCGCAGCGAACTTAACCTCCGCAGAACACGTACGGTCAAAAAAGACGCACGGCGGGTTGTGACCGGGGCTTAACTGACACAGTGTGGACAGCCGGATGCATTAACGGCTAAACAATAAAGTATGTTCGATATTGTCCACAATAATCCTAAACAAGGAACTTACGGGCGGATCAAAACAGAAGGATGTGATTACATGAGATTTGAGATTATCTTTGTTTGTACCTGTATTTATGACATTTTGGTTTGCAGGATCGTTGATGTATTGCGGCACCATCAGACCAAGTAGTAGCGAAACTCCTAAAATTGTAAGATTTCTTGTAGAGTCTAGGTCTATAAACTTCAAAGTGGATATTCCAACAGCACAAACCATTCCAAACACTACGGTAAGGGTCCCTCCAATAACTGGGTCTGGGATCAAAGTCAACACAGCCCCGAACTTTCCTATCACACCGCAGACAATCAGGATCAGGCCGGCGCTAATGAAGACTGCACGACTTGCAACCTGGGTAAAATCAATGACATATTCACATATGCTTGTATAGAAATAAATTATAGCATTAAACAAATTGAAATTTCTTCAACCATAACGGAGATCTACGCTACTCCGAGATGTGGAGAGACTGGGATATCTAAGTGTCAAGGAGATCTAAGAGAAGACACGGAGATCTAAGAGACTCATCGATCTAAGAGACTCATCGATCTAAGAGACTCATCTATCTAAGAGAATTATCGATCTAAGAGACATCGTATCTAACAGATGATAAGGAGATTTTAGATTCAAATATTCAAAGATTCATAAAGTTTATTAAGTAACGTAAGCGTGTTTCTTGTTACATGATAAATTACACATACAGAGACAGTTTACGATGATCACATGACATAATAAATAAAACCTACAAAGACAGAATACAATGATCACATGGCATGATATATAATACATACTTAGACAGAATGCAATGGGATCTAAGAGACTCGGAGATCTAAGAGACTCGGAGATCTAAGAGACTCAAAGATCTAAGAGACTCAAAGATCTAAGAGTCTCCGTATCTTATAGACGATACGAAGATTTAAGAGACTCGAAGATCTTCTTAGAGACACCGAGATCATTGGACTTTAGGATAGTTTAAATTGTTTCTCTCATTTTTAAACTCGAACTTAGTTATTTAAGCTACCAGTATTGACAAAGGTCAGCATGTATATTCTTGTTACACCAGCAAATACCGTTTGTTTCTTCCTCGGTGTAACACTAGACACATTCAAACTGTATCTGGCTTACCTTAGTTATACCTATAGCCCCGATGTTGCCACTGTATGACGTTGTACCATGTCCCGAACCAACGATACCAGCAACGATACTGGACAGGCCCTCCATAGCAATTCCGCGATTGATTGCGTGCGGCGGCGGTGGGGGCGCGCCAGAGATTCGAGCTGCGGCATAGTAGTCGCCAATGGATTCGATGATTGATGATAATGTGGCGGCGAGAAATGCTACGTATCCTGCCGCGCTGACTGTTGGTGTACCAAACTGAACTGAAACGGCGGAGTTCAATTATTTTACATACGAATTCGTATATTTTACATTGTAGAAATATAATAAAGTTTGTACTAGTTCAATTTATCATTATCCGCATTATAAAGTTGAAAAATCGGCGCATTCCACCTTAAAGTCTTTCTTGAAAGCCGCCTGGATCTGGCCTGCAACATTAAAGGTAACTCTTTAAATAAAGGTATACGCCGAGATAAAGGTAAAGGTTTGAAGGCTGCTTTTGCTATAAATATTATAATTTTCTTTAAAGGTAAAAAAATAATGTAACTTTTCATATATTAACGGTTACACCATTTTATAGTGACATTTAAGGTTATTATAAATGTAGTTCAAGGGTTTTAAGGTACTCCAGTACTTGTTATTGCACTGTCATCGTTAAATAAGAAAAATTAACAATCTTCCATATTTGTGAATCAATAGTGATTCAAGTGCTGGCGATCATGATTATAAGTTAAATGTATTGTCCCAATTCCAAAAAAAAAAACAACAAGTATACCTGCTTAATTATTAATTTATTATGCATTTATTTCAGAAATAACAAATCAAACGTTACTCTCAGTTAGGCCTACACGTACAGTTCTGACGTCTGTTCAGAGAATTAAACTTAATATAATCAGCTAATTATATGTGTGTTACTTACACGGATAAGGCCAGTAGAACCATGGGGCTCTCTCAAGAACATCGATGCGGGAGTCAGTGCGCGCCATGTAGCTAGGTAACGTAGCGTTGTTAGGTAACACGTCCGTTACGGTGAGGATCAAACAAAACAACCAGCTTACACATATGCTGAGGATCACCTTAAATAAGTGACGTCATTTTGATTTAAAATCAGAAAGTCTCGAAATAAGGTTCTTTCTCTGTAAAACAATTAGTTTTCTGGCCTTCAGATGTAAATCCTGATCGTCTTTAATGTTACCAAAGGCCACATAATCCCTATTTAGCGTTTCTTAACTGAATGGTACATGTACTGTGCTTAGTGAGTATACTCGCATTTCGTTTGATCCCGAATATTTACACTTCATCTGCATCGTTACGTCATACGTAACATTGACGGGAAAGGCCCTTAGATCATAAAGTTGAGGTTAGACTAGGCGAAAATCGCAAATAAACGACATATCGAAATTATACGTAACATGCTATGACTTTAAATCTGGCTTGCTTAAAATTTTATGATATTTGACCCACTATGATCTTACCGGAAAAAGTTGGAAGATCGGGTAGCCGATTATATAACAGTGACGCCTGGCCGACCACGCTGGCATAGGAAGTTTGATCCTCCCGAGGTATAACGTGAATAGCAGTGTAAGACTCATCGCACTGGAACACACAAACAATAACAACAGTCGAATCGCCCAATGTTATGCAACTAAGATTCCCCAGTTAAATGCTGCTCAACATGGTTAACGACCTGTAAAAAACATGTAAAATTAAAAAAAAAACTTTCACGAATGTATGGGTCGAAAAGAAATTGTGAGGTCCGGAAAATCCGGTCCGAAGTTATATTCGTATAACAGTTGCCCAATAACTTGAATAATACATCCGTATTCGCTTAAACTTTGAAAAAGACAATAAGGACATTTATTTCTATCAATTACAGTGTAAAACAAATATGCTGGCCAGAAAGCAAGCAAATAATCACTGCCACAGGGTACTTAACATTTGGTAAAGGGCAGCTGTTACACGACAGTGGTCTTGACTTACAGAAAAAATCGGAATGGTCCGTCTTGACTTACGGCAAATACTGGTCTTGTCCGTTTTGACTTACAGAAAATACCGGTCTGATCCGTCTCGACTTACAGAAAGGCTATTCCCCAGTGAATCTTGTTGAACTCGATCACGACCCCGGTCAGGGAGAGCCCTATCAGGGAGATGGTAGGGGCTATGGTCAGTGGCCCTATAAACTGTAACAGAAATCCCATCATTCCTGTGCACCCTAACACCAGTTGGGTGAGAGACGCAATCGCCAAGTTTCCTTGTATCTGAAATCAGAAATCAGAAGCAACTTAATTAATATTTTAGACTTGTTTGAAAACATCTCTGTCAAATGAAAAGGAACGAGAGACCACTAACTAGTAAAGTCCCTGCTTCCCAAAGGTGCGATCTCCACGCATTATTTTTTACGCTTCTCACCGTTTTCCGACAAAAATGACACAGGAGTGCCCTCTGGTGGAGACTGCCGCAGCTGATGATCTTTATTTGCTTACCTGACTTCAATCAACTATCATTTATGTTTCGCGAAACATGTTGTGTGTATGTGTATGTATTCTGCATGTGATTGTGTGTTGTTGTTCTTGTAATTATGCTTTATGCTTGTAGTTATGTTTGTGTCTTTGTCATATAAAATAATGTAAATGGCCAAAGGCATGATTTTGCCGAATATTGCCATTAAACATGAAACTTGTTAAAACTTTAATGTTTCGAGCGTAATTATTGTACAGCAAAAACATTTTGACTTAAAGTTGTTTTCGGACTGGGGTAATGGTTGGTAAGACATCGCCATCGTGCATATTAAAACGAACGTATGGATAAGCTGATAATACCTCTCTTAACCTACTTTTCCACGCTTCGTCGTCATCTACCGCACCAGTAACGTTTTGAAGACCGGAACCAGCTGCAATAGCCATAACAATTAACGCCCATTAGCTTTGATCATGATCATAAAGCTAAATCTGGAGACCAGTCTCAAATCTCAAGCATCTTATTAGCTGAAATGGCGACCAGTTGCCATTTCAGTTAATTAGATTCTTGAAATTTGAGACTTGTCTCCGATCTTAGTTTTATGATCTAGGGCCCTTGAATTTTTAATATGTTTTATACATAACATTCAACATAGTAGAATTTGACGCTAAAATGACGCTATACATTGCAAGTAACAATAACGCAAAACATACACTCAACAAAAGTTCTAATTGGTCACTTTTTGTCCGTATTTTTTTATTGGAAAGACATTGAATTCACTCTTTATTTATGATCATATGCCAACATCACTCTTCAACTTAAGCTTAAATCTTGTAATGCTTGACTTTGGAACAGTTTGGTAAGAGTTATCCTTAATTTTGCTAAAAATGCATTTCTTGCATAAAAAGGTCAAGCACACAGAAATTTGCTCTTAATTCCTTGTTTTCTTTTCATAGAACCCCTCATTAGTAGGAAAAACAGAAAACATGATTTATCAATAGCAAATTTGTTTAAATAAACCCCTTTCAAAGTATCCAATTTTAAAATTACCTCCCTTTTAATTAAAGACTGTTCAAATTTTGACCCTGCGTTGTAAGTAAATGGTAATGGATTTGTTTAAGAAAACAATCAATAAAGATTAAAAAGACATTAGATAATTGATTTCTAGACAAAACAGTTCTTTCCACAACCCCTCTTGACGTAGGGAAGAAACGAAACTAGCATACATTGTAAACATATACAATGAATGACCAATTAGAACTTTTGTAAAGTGTATATGTAAAGTCAATCCGTTTTTCGGCCAACTATTTTAATTATTTTTATGGAATTCACACGTGTGTTCACCCAGCATTCAAACACGTGACAAACTTGTAGCACGCTGTCCTTTGTTATCTAATATTTAGGTTAATTGTATGGATTTGCATCCTACTGTAAACTTACAAGAAGAAACCGACATGCTTTCTGGACAAATGGTACGCACCTGAATCTGGACATCTCCACTTGTCCACAGCCATCATGGCCACGATAGGAGGAATGAACGTGTGCGATCCTCCCTGTATGATGCCGAGCCTAAAACGTCCAATTCAACACTGATTCAGTGACAAAAATCATGAGGAGACCCTTTGAGGAACAGCATGCGCAACATTTTTTAATATATTGTGTAATACTGCAAAGACATTTCCTTAAATTCCCGCGGCTCGGGTACTATGACCCGTACAGTATTTATGTATTTATATACTGTATGACTACATTATTTATATCGTTGGTCTCGTAGCAACCTATTATATACACGCATTTTTCTCAGATACAATTTACCTAAGATAAGACAATTTAGGCAGATATTTTATTTACATGTCAGGTGAAAAGCTAAATTAATGATTAAATTCAAAAGTAACAATTGGCGCTTAATGTTACAAAATAATTTGATCCTTGTCGAGACAAAGACGCTGTACATTGATATGCATGATTTTATAGTATGATACTATTGATAGTTTACGGCAATTAACTCGTATCTCATTGAACTAATTTAATAATCAAAACACGTGAAAGTTGTTGTCTGACTAGCCTATGTTTGGATTAATGTTATAAGTACTTTGCCTTATTCCAAAGATGTCCTGCAGCAAGGTCGCTATCCCACACATAAACATGGTTATGCTGAGCAATGTGGACGTCACTTCATTCTTCTCTGCCCCCGTGCACAGCAGACCAGACAGTATGAACGGTATAGACAGAGTCCCTCCGATACACATTATCGCTTGCTGAAATTTTTTAATCACTGCCCAGAAACCTTATTTCGCCCTGGTCATTTTCGCGGAGTCAAGATTTTGCAATGTAGAAGAAGTTTACAAATCAGCAGTACATCAGTAGTAAATTAGCAGTACAGAAGAAGCCTGAGCAGTACACCAGTGTAAAGTTAGCAGTACAGTGGAGAAGTAGAACAGTGCGCCAAGGGAGGTTATCATATTAACACCAAATTAAATGCGCACCGCAGTTATACTTCTTGCTAGCATTAAAATATGATAAGGTATGTACTCCCTTTGTACAAATGGAAAGAAATAACTCATTACTTACAAGAACATATATCAAGACACTTGACAGTTCGAGCGTTTTAACATGCTATGTGTTGTAGCACTATGTCATACTCCGTTTCTAATACATGTAACGGACCAGGGGAGAGAAGTTAACGACAGATATAGAAACCAGTATACCTGAAGACCAAAGAGGAAGCACAGTGGTGGGGATGGCACGTCTTCCACACCATACAGGACAGATCCAGCACTCGGTTCCTCATTCTCTTCCACTGAATCTTCGGGTTTCTTTACTCTGTGACCGTCTTGGAAGTCCGTCATGTTAACCCTATAGTGTGGAATATATTTGCTTTTTTTAATTTTATTGAATTGGCTGAAATAATTAAAACTTGGAGCGTTGTGCAAATGACTTTCACTGAATCTTTCGTAAGAAAGACTGAAACTTCTAAAACAGCTATTCGGTAAAAAAAGTCAGACATATCTTAAAACTAACCAATCAGAAGCATAGAACCTGATATCAAATATCATAATATCGAAACTGGGCCGGTTGATTGTGATGCTGCTAACGTTGGTGAAGGTAAGCGACGAATCTTGCTGAAATCTTGTACGAGGAATTATAAAGACCCCTTCATATACTACTATATATGTGTGGTGTTAATGTCAATATATTCAAGTAACTAGGGCTCAATATCCCAAAACTGAATTTAGAGACCAGTTTGCCAAAACTGAAATTAGAGGCCAGTTTGAAACCTCAAGCATTTGACAGGCTGAAATGGAAACTAGTGAAACGGCGACTAATCCTCATTTCGACCAACATCTGGTGACTGAGATTTGAGGCTGGTCTCCAGTTTTCTGCTGCTTAACTGATTCCGTTTTCCAGAATTAAGGTCGCATTTTAAGAAAAATAAAAAATAAATGCTTTGTGTGGTATTTTTATGTTAGAAATGCGCAAAAACAAATACTTTGAAAATTAAAAGAAATTTCCAAAGAATAAAATCATCTTAAGTCACTTGTGACAGGTTTGATATTCACGTATGACATTCTCATTTCACCATTAAAAATTTATTACGAAATTCTATGTTTACAAATACTTTAGATAACAGCATTTTAACATATATTTAGTAGAGTGTGTCAAGCGATCGACTTATCATCCGGCCGCATCATGAATAGTGTATGCACTTTTAGACCTTGAGCTGCCAATAGACCCCCTCCCCATCCCTGGGGGAATTTTAGAGGATATGTTCTTCTGAAAGCCTATACCATTCTACTCATTATGCTATTTGTTTGCCTTCTGGCTAGTGGGGCGTTTTACTGTAACGCCTGTTTGAATATGTGACCCTTGAGAAAATTTTATGTAAGTAAGAAATATTTGGCAATTATAAAGGTTCTTAATTAATCCTATTTTTTCTACACCAGGAAGATATTTTCTTAATTTTTTTAATGCAATAAAACATATGCAACTCAAGGTATGGGTCTAAAATTTTAATTAAGATATGTTACCTAACATCGAAACCTAGTATAAAAAGTTGTTCGACAAATTTTTAATTTACATTAGAAAGTAATTTATGTTGATTTGTTCAATATATTACATAAGTAAGAGTACAGTATTTAAATGTAATTCAGTCACATTACGGCACACTTTTTGTTAAATGTATGTAAATTAAACACATATATTTGGAAATTCCAAGAACCAAAATATCTGGAAAAATGCAACAAAACATCTCAAACATGGCAAACAAGGACATTTTCTAAAGGTAAAATTATAAAGAAATAAACTCTTAAAAACATATGTGCTGTTAAGAGGTAAACATAGTTAAACATTTTGTAAATATCCGCAACTTCAGTTATATGTGACTTTGGTAATATATGTTACATTATGCTTATGGTTAATAAATTTGAAGTTTTGATGTAAATGTTTTAGTTTAAATACACCTCTTTCTGAGAGTTTAAAAGGTAATTTAGCTTTATATCATAAAGAAAATAAATGCATCATTATAAATCAACATATTTAAATATGTTACTGCACAATAGCGATATAAATTACATACCTTCATGATTAATTGGAACAATAATGTATTTTAAGTAACCAACAAGCATTAGCCTGTATTAAGTTTTAAAGGAGACATTTTAAGATGAAATTTCTTTTAAAAATTACCATTATATTCATAAGAAGTAGTAATTCTAGTGATAAATTTAATCAATTGGTCTCAAAGAAAGCTCACTAAGAAATTCAACTTAATAGTAAAAAGCTATTAAATAATTTACTTTGATAAGCTTTAAGTTTCCATTTAATTATTTTTTTTTTGATTCAACGATAAGCAATATATATTTGTCTGTATAAAAAGTAGCTATAAGTGATGCTTAGCTACTGCTATAACTATAAGTAAAATGAGGTTATATGCCTGTAGCAGTGATAAAACAGTTAAAAATTCAGGGCCATTTTTGTTTAAATATAGCTGCAGTATCTTAAAGAAATATATAGGTTAACAATTTCTGCAATTTATGCATCCTGTATTAAAAATATGTAATATATAAGAAATATGTTACATAATGAAATTCAGGTTTGATGCTGGTGATATTAAATATGTAATGCATTTTTAATTAAAAGTGAACTCACGATTGGGCTTCTTATAAAATCCAATCCCCCACCTCAAATCCAGCCCCACATCACACCCATAAAAACAAACTTTTTCTGCTAACCGTATGAAATGACCTAAGACTTTTGATAAATGAGCTGGGGAAAGTTTGAAATTGTTTTCTGAAAGCCACGTTTGGTAATATAATGCTATCATATATTTCGGTGGACTAAATATGATGATATATCCCACTAGATTATTACCAAAATACCATTTGCCTCTTAAAACCAAACTTTAACGAAAACTATTCTATTTTGATCTAGATCTCTAAGCATAAATAAACAGAGCGTTATCTTTTTAACCCAGGTACGAAAACAAAATATTTGCGTCGCCAACGTCGTTGCATTCATCTCTACTTCAACAAAAGTTATCCACCCAACATTTTTTACATATTCTTAAAATTCACTTTAATAACGGTACTAAAAATAACCCTCAATGTCCAATTTGCATGCTTAGCGATATAAGAAGTCTTTTTATTCGATATTATATAATTATCAATTAATTATATGATTTGGGAATAAACTGATATTGCATTTTGCTGTGTAACCAATATATATCTTTCTGATGACTAACACTCTTTTCAGAAAACACAATCCAAACACAAAAAAAAACAGAGGAAAAAAGGGCATGGGTCTATAAAAAGATCAATTTCACCACAACAATTAACGAAAAAGAGAATCTGGGGGTTGACGGCTTTGTTAACAGTCAGTGGCCAATAATTTGATAGTGGGGATTAAAACCAGGTTGAAGCAACCAACCTCACATTTGCCCTCAACAGGTTCTTTTAAAAATCAACAAGTACAAGTTTTCTTTGTGAAATAGCTCCAACCCACTCATCAACTTGACCATGTTGCATGAAAACGCACACAGACAAAACATAAGAAGCTAATTGGTGTTGTTGAGTACAACAGGTAGGTACCCAATAACTTTACTGAGATTAGAGAACTTTCTGAGAGATTTCTATCAAATTATTTATATTTCTGTTAAACAACCATTCAATTTCTAAAATATCCAGTCTACTTTTCAGTTCAGTTATTGAACATGTTTTGAGACGACCACATTGACTGACCGTTCTTGCATACCACTGTTTAACTACTAACCTTCCCTATATATTTATCTGCAAACATGTACTTTTTCCAATAAACATTTACTGACCTTGTCGTAAATTATCCAAATATTTGATTAAGAGATTTTCCTAATTCCTTTTTGTTGATCTGTTAACGCAACAGTACATTAGTCACAGTTAATCTAAATGAGCATATTTACCAGAACAGTTCGATATAAATCGCATCAGTTTTTAATAAAGTCAGAAAAACTCATTGATATTATCACAAAATCACAAAATACATGATCTGACGAATTGAGCCTAATTATTCCATTTTTAAACAAAAGAAAAAGGTTCTTCAATGTGTAAACACGTGCCTTTGCATTTCAAACTGCCAACTTTAAGTTTTGGTTATAAAAAGATTGCAAAGAGATCTCATCTTCTTTACGAGAATTTTTAAACAGCCTAGCTAATTTTATCGCACTGATAATGTAACCCGGTATTTTAGGTGAAAACAAAGTCATGTATAGACCCGCTAACGAATGAATACTCGTACTTAAATATTCTTGTAGAGTCAGTTTGGAAATCTGTTTTTATTTTCTTTGAAAAAAAAATAAAGAAAACAATTTTAAAACTGGAGAGAAATTTAAAATCCTTCATGCTGTCCCATTAGCAGAAAGTTTTCCTTGTCAAAACCTAGAAAAAGTTGACGCAGTTTCACAAAGGGTGCCCGTCAGTGATAAATTTGTTAAAATGTTAACGATCTTAGGCTAAAGAAACTTGGCCTACTACTAGTAACCGAGAATATTTTGTACAGATTTCAACACAGTCTTGTAAAAATCTCTAAAGATATAAAGATACTCTAGTGTTCAGTGTGAGGTATATTGAATTGAGATGAAACAGTAAGGTTAGTTTATTTTAATATCTATTTAAATGTATAGATAATAGGAGCCGTCCATGCAAGAGACAGGCACAGTACATACCATCCTTATCCTCAATAAAGGATAATTCAAGTATTCAAGTTTGCCTATATAATGCCATCCATTAAAATTGACATTCCGCCTGGTTTGAAATCAGCATATATTCATACAGGGAGGTTATTGAACTGACAACAACACTAAAGTAAAGTACGGCGATACTTCCACAGCCGCCACACAGCACTTAACACCTGCTGTAGTGATATATTAAATGTATAGAAAATGTATTATTAAAGCAGTAATTACATGTCTCAACAGTATTTCAGATGATTATTTGGCGAAGATTTGACCTTATTTAGCTACTATTCGCAATTAATTCAAATTTTTAATCTTTAATTCAAATATTCGGACGCGTATCCTTTTTCAAGAAAATTCAGGTTTTTTTTTCAAAAAAAAACTTTGCAGAATGAAATAAAATGGTTTAATTTTCTCAATATTAACACGATTCCAAAAATGGAATTAAAGAGAACCAATCTGACATAGAGATATTACTGGCATCCCTTTTGGAAGATTTTGTGCATTTGAACAATGAATTCAGGTCGCATCAATACCTATACTCGTATTATTAGCTTTGATATTTGTGGAGCCGTTCGGAGGGATAACTTAATAAAAATGTTGTTAAAATATCAATCTTTATACATCATTCGATGTGGTGGATAAAATAGCTAGATATGTGATTTTTGAACTTATTACTGATTTTGCTACAAAAGAGAAGTTCTGAAGCTAATAAAACTGACCTAGTTGTGTATTTACAACTGATTATGGATAAGTAGACAGTCAGGTGATACTCGTTTTTAACAAAGAATTTTGATCTTAATGCATATATAATTCTTTTGTAACATTTTCAAGTGATTAATTCTCACGAAAGTAACATTATTTTATCTAATTTGTAAAATTTGCTGAGGAGCGATATTTTATATTACATGTCTGTCACGTGACGGCCAAGTTATCGTTGACCTCTATAGACATTGATATCAATTGACTTACATATGTAAATGAACTACAATACTTTAAATAACTCGTCTTGTTATGTCGGATTAGTGCAGATGGTTCATTAAGTATGCCCATACGCTATCTTTTTTCATTTTATCTTTTATTTAGTTCTTTTTTACAGTTATAAAATATCAATAAATCAAATACAAAACACATAAACAACGATAGTTTCTTTATTAATAATAAACAAAGATAGGCTGGCAATATTTACATTTGCGTTACATGTAAACAGTACTTTTATAATAGTCGTACATTATAAACCGGAGAGATGATAAATGAGTGCGATTATCCGAGAGGACTAAACTGTTGTCAATTGAACTTTATTTTGCTTTCAGAATGCATGTACGGCCGCAGATTCGATCTTTATGTTTTAAATGTTTTCTGCATAGTAAATTAATTTTAATATCTTTTCGCATAGTAAGTTTTTGAAACGAGCATAAATTTTTTTATGTTATTTTAATGTAGGTATTGGTCATACAAAAATATGCAAACGAAATATTGATTATGAAAAAATAAAATAGGCTTTAGAAAAAAATATATTTGTCTGAATAACTTAAAAATAAAATAAACGAAACACTAAAATAAGATACATCTTTAAAAAAGTCAAAAGATACCATAAATGGGATTCGAACCCTAGAGGACTAGCTAGTCGGTGATACTGTCAGCAATAATTTGAGTAAATAAGCGTTATATTTTTTAATTCACCCTATGTGTTACTTCTACATTCTTTATATAAACAAAATGATGAACTCTGTCCTTGATTAATATGTATACACGAAGTAAACAGCTACATGCACTAAGGGTATATCAGTATCGACTCTTCAAAAAGTCTCCCCGTACATTCAATCAGTGTTGTTATCAATTACGTAGCCCTTTGAAGGCCGTTGAGCACGATACATATATTTATGAAAATATTAGGCTGCGCTTAACCCGGGACTAGGCGGCGTGAACAATAATATTTGCAGTTCCACTACTGCTCATTAACAGGTTCAGTCAACCCGAGCCTTCAATATTTTGATATTTGTCGTGTTCGGTGGCTTTCAAATTTCCTTTTTATCTATTTAATAACCCTCTACTCTCAGTTTTATTTAATTTCGCAAGGACAGAATTTCGTGCAAAATCCACAGATTATGTATCCACTAAGGGCAAAAATTCGTTCGCACAATTAGGGTTTAAACTCGCGCTTTTTTTCTCTAGCGCAAAAGGCGCGAAATTTAAAACCACGGGAATATAATGATACTATATTACTAGTTCTAGTACCTCTGCAGTTAAAAGCCACCGAATACGACAAATATGAAAATTTTGCAGATTCGGCTTGATTGAGCCTGTTCATGGGCAGTAATGGAACTGCATTTTACTGTCCACGCCGCCTTGCCCCGGGTTGAGCGCTACTCAGGAATTACTCAAATATAATCTACTGAGCTCAACGGTCTTCAAAGAATTTAAATGATTACAGCACTGATTGAATGTACGGAGGGAGTTTTTACAGCCGTCACAGTGCCAAACAGAGTACAATCATAAGAGAAACACTTCAGTATTGTTGTACTTGTCAGAGGGCATATGTTATGCTTTATACATGTAGCACTGGAGCAAGAGGTCAGGATCGCGTTTTCTCGCCTTCCGTCGGTTTAATTATTTAAACTCTTCCATACCGATATCCGAGTTACTCACAAGATATCACAAAGAAAGAGTTTTTGAAAGAGAGGGAAATGTTTAGAAATTTGTCTAGATTTGAAAAGACAAGTGACAACTTAAATGAGTTATCCGACGGAAGGCTGGAAAAAAATCCTGACTCAGGCCAGTTCAACTCAGGTTTGCAAAAGTTACGATGTCTTTGTTGAAATAACAAAATAGATGGGTTGTTGTGAGTGTACGTTAGAAAGTGACAATAATATCAGAAATACAACCGGCGATGTCAATTAAGCTAACTAGTCTGGTGTAGAACAATCCTTTCTTTAAATTATCGCTTGTCCGTTGCTGTGAAATCGATTTTCCGGTGGGGCACTGGACACAAAGTAATAAAGCTAAAATGATGTTTAGTGTCGCAAATGACTAGCACATAGGTTTAGGTAAGTCTGTTTTGAGAATGAGCTACGTCTGTTCATGTGGAACACATAACGCTAACTACGGGACTTGTGTAGATGTTCTATAAGATATGACAGTTAAGTGCAACGCCTGGATAATAGCTGAAGACGTATCACGCATACAGATGGCTTATTGACTGACGTTGCGGTTGTAATATTTTTACCAAACAAGAGATTTTTTGTTTCCTTTCGATGAAAGATTCGTAAGATTCATATAGGCTATAAGCAGACAAAGACTTTGACAAAGTCGTTCTTTATATTACAAGGGTTCCATTTGACCCGGGTGATGACTTTTTGACTCCTGCAAAAGCCCCACTTTGACCCTATACTTAAAAATTGCCAAAATGACCATTAAGATTCAGCAGCTAGTGGAACCCCTGATTTATGCATGATAACCTTTCTGTCTCCGTCTTCCAAATTGTTTGAGGTTGGGTACCGCTGGGATATGATGCATGTACCTGTGCCCAAGATCATCACAGTGAAACTTAAACTGGAGACCAGTCTGAAATCTCAAGCATCTGATTGGTTGAAATGGTGACTGATCGCCATTACAGCCAATCAGATGCTGGAGTTTTTAGTCTGGTCTCCAAACTCAGGTTTATGATCTTGGGCCCTTGGCAAAGATGAGAAATTCGGAATTAATTAGTCTTTGCGGGTTACTAAAACCCTATATTTGGGCCCGAACTATATTCTGACCCCTTTTGAATAATATACAGAGTTCTGCTACTTAAAAGTATTGTTTTAAACTTTAAATATGTGCAATCACCTTAATGACATGACAATATTCTATTTATCAAACTACCTGTTACAACATTAATAACAAAGGATACATTCATTTAAGTGATGTTAACGCGTGTTGTTCGTTATGGCTAAATGATTCAGTCATGTTTGAGCTATAAATATTTATGAATAGCTTTAAATAAAACAGGAAGATGAATTTAGAAATACCACAAACACCACCACCACCAAGAAGAACACAAGATAGTCTTACATTTATCTGTTTTCCAGCGAAGCAGTACTACAGTCCTTAGATTTCACTGGTAGATAATCCACGTATATATTTGGAAGATGTTACATCACATAATCGTAAAGAGAAAAGTAAACAAGCGAATGTTAAGTTTTAGCCCTTGCCCGAAGTTCAATAACTTTATTTGAAACCTGTCAGCTCACAAGCTTTAAGCTTTTAGCGCACCTGAACTTGTCCAGTCTATTGTCAATTAACGCTAACTAGCGTGAATCACATACCTTATTCACCGCCGAAGTTCACTATGAAAACTTCATTAATGACACATCTGAGATTGAACTTAATATCACCAAATAAATAACAACAATTTTTAATAAACCGAAAAATAGGATTTCGTGAAAAATCTTGCACTGCTTAATGATGGAGTCAAAAAGTAGCTCGTGAGCTGCCTGATTGGGGCCTTTTCTTATATGCCTTTCTTCTGAAATATCAAAAAAAAATCGCCACGCTTATTAAAATTTCAAGTCTTGCGATTTATTAATATTTACGGGCAATCAATATGGATATTATAGGCAGATTTATCGACGACTTTGAAACCAGGCAAACTGAAGAATTATACGTAAACGTGATTTAAACATTTGATAATATTGCATTTTATAGAACCCATAAAAATGCCGTCTTACATAAAAATATCGAAATATTATGCCAACAAATATAACAGCGCTCAAAACACTTTAAAAATTTAATCAACAAAAATACACACAATGTAGGCATAGGTTCAAGTTTAACCATCATTTTATCTGCGCCGTCATGATCAATTTTCTAACTGTGAACGTACCAATAATTCGGGCTCCAATGTGGCATCCGAATGCAAATACAATTAATAACCATACTTGTTTATGTTGCCTCAAAACTCAGTAAGCTGTTGACGAGGTTATAAGTATAACTGTATGTAATTATGTACGAAACTACGTCGAACTTCTGCAAATAATCAAATAAAATTTTAATGTTAACACGACAACTTTCTTTCACATACTTCATGATAACATTATTATATAACCACCGGTTACCTACACGAAAAACAGATAAATTATTTAACATTAAATAAACCAAAATTTATCCTCACAAAACGCACAGGTAAAAATATAGAACGAAAATAAAAACAACATTGATCGTATGTACGTTACTCCGAGTACAACTAGTTCACTGTATCTTATGGTAAGTAAAATTCAGGTATATCTTTAGAAGATGTCACATCGCAAAAAGTTAATAGAAAAGTAAACGAGCAAACATTTATGCACCGTAAATCAATATTTTGATTTAATTTGAATTAAGTTCAACCTGTCATACAAACTAGCTTTGAAAAACCCGGGCTTGCCCGGTATGTTATTATTAATGCTAATAAATTGTCCGACATGTCCAATTTTCCATTTAATTTCTTCAAGCCGCGGGTATGTAGTTCGCAAATTTCACTTACAAGAAAGAAAACATTATAAAAATAACAAAATGGTATTTATCTCGGAAATAAATTCAACAACATAGTAACCATGTAGAACTGTTTAATATTTGGCATAATATGGCCTGGCAGTCGACAATAATCATCAATTTTCAAGTTTGATCAAAGTTCAATGTTAAGTTAATCAAATGATAATCCAATAATTAATCAAATGTTTATCCAATAATTAATCAATCAAATCAATAATCGATCAAATCAATAATCAATTTTCATCAAACAAATGTCATTCAAATCAATAATCAAACAAATCAATTATCGATTAAATGTCAACTAAAACAAATACCAATCAAACGTCAATAAAATAGATAATCAATAAAATAAATAATCAATCAAATGTTAATCAATCCAATTTTCATGGATTAAATGTCAAAAATTTTCTGCATTCATCAAAATTGACTTGTAATCAACATGTCAATGTCGTAGGGACCAATTGTACAAACGGGAAGGAATTCATCTTATATCTGTTGGAGATTCCAAACAGTATATATGGAAATAAGTGCACAGACAAATTGTAATTTATCACTGAAGATAAGTTGAAATTTAAAGTTCATATTCTCAAAGTCTATTATGCACAGCATCAAATATTCTGTCGACTGCCTGACGTGGTGTGGTGTTGACCGCCTGTCGTGATGGGGGTCTTAACACACATTAAGAACCGGAGAAACCAGATTGGCTTGATACGGGTATCGCTGATTTTATGAATTGTCAATTTTCCATTAGCATGACGAAAAAGTCTATTATGCATATAACATTCTGCCGACTGCCTGACGTGGTGTGGTGTTGACCGCCTGTCGTGAAGGGAGTCTTAACACACATCAAGAACCGGAGTAACCAGATTGGCTTGATACGGGTGTCGCTGATTTTGTGAATTGTCACATTTTCCACGAACACGACAAAAAGTCTCTTATGCAAAACATCAAATATTCTGCCGACTGTCTGACGTGGTGTGATGTCGACCGCCTGACATGATGGGGATCGTAACACAAAACTGGAACCAGAGAAACTAGATTGGCTTGATACAGGAGACGCTGATCTGTGAATCTGAAAAATACAGAAAAGAGAGCAGCCACGTTCACTCAAAAAATCAATTTAAGGGTGGGTGGGTGGGTGCCATTTTCGTTCCTAGCTTACATGTGCTGATGACATCAAAGAATACGTCATCAAAAGATAACTCCAAATGTAATTACTAAATCATTCATCATGATTTACGTCCCTTTGTTAAAGCATCAATATTAATTTATTCCTTCTATAAATGGCATTATCGTCTATAGCCGATAATGCTTATTATCTCGGAAATAAATTCAACAACATTGTAACCATGTAGAACTAATTTATATTTGGCATAATATGGCCTGGCAGTCGACAATAATCATCAATGTTCAAGTTTGATCAAAGTTCAATGTTAAGTTAATCAAATGGTAATCTAATAATTAATCAAATGTTAATCCAATAATTAATCAATCAAATCAATAATCGATCAAATCAATAATCAATTATCATCAAACAAATGTCATTCAAATCAATTATCAATCAAATCAATTATCGATTAAATGTCAATTAAATCAAATACCAATCAAACGTCAATAAAATCAATTATCAATAAAATAAATAATCAAATGTTAATCAATCCAATTTTCATGGATTAAATGTCAAAAATTTTCTGCCAATGAGCGCCAGTTGCGCTCACGCCAACAATAAAAACAAATTTTTGACATGACTTTCAAAATGGTGTTCGCATTCCAGAAATTTAAATAAACTTTCAATACTGCCAGGCCTAATAAACAATTTATACGGTCGAGTACATGTATAGAATTCGGGCTCGTCTGAAATGATTCCAGAGCAGATTGAATTGTTAACAAAAATATGTCATTTCGACGAGCGACAAATGTACACCGTCGGGTAAAAAACAGACCACTAGAATCCGAGTGTTTGGCCTTATACCCAAACCCAAATAATTTATCCATCAGATGTCAATCACAACAGTTATCAGTCAATCAATCACCTAAATAATCAATCCATCAATATAGACTTGTAATTTACAATATCAAATCAAATCAATCAATATTGACTTGCAATCAAGTCTAAGATCGTAAGTACCAATTGTACAAACGACAAAATAAAATAAACTAAAATCAATCAATTATCAATCAATTAAACTCAATTCAACTCAATCAATATTGACTTGTAATCCACAAGTCCAAGGCCGTAAGTACCAATTGTACAAACGACAAAAAATGAAACTGTTGGTGATTCCAAACATTATTTATAAAATCAAATCATATCAATCAATATTGACTTGCAATCAAGTCTAAGATCGTAAGTACCAATTGTACAAACGACAAAATAAAATAAACTAAAATCAATCAATTATCAATCAATTTAACTCAATTCAACTCAATCAATATTGACTTGTAATCCACAAGTCCAAGGCGGTAAGTACCAATTGTACAAACGACAAAAAATGAAACTGTTGGTGATTCCAAACATTATTTATAAAATCAAATCAAATCATATCAAATTAAATCAAATCAAACCAAATATCAAATAAATCAATAATGACTTGTAATCAACAAGTCCGTCGTAAGTACCAAACTGTACAGACGTCAAAAATAAGTAAATAAATAAACTAAATTCAATCAATTATCAGTCAATCAATTCAATCAATATTGACTTGTAATCCACAAGTCCAAGGCCGTAAGTACCAATTGTACAAACGACAAAAAAAAATGAAACTAAAAGAATCAAGTATTGATCAATCATTCATTCAAATCAAATAAAACGATAGTTAATATTGACTAAACATATCATTTAATATAAATATATATTGTTTAAAGCGATGTGCCTCATAATTTGAATAAGTCACTAAGTGTCGCACTAACAATCATATGTCTATGGCATTATATATTGTATCTTTATGCCCTTTATCTTATTGTTAAAAAGGGGTGCTTTTTAACGGGTTATTTACTTCGTCTTCAAAAATGGGTCCGCATCTAGGGTCAATTGACGAAAAGTTTCTCATTGCATCAAATTATTATTAACACCTGGAACATGTACAGCCTTAATATGAAAACCAAACCACAATGACAAATACCGATGGACGAAACTCGCTCCTGATTTTAAAATAATTATATATACAAAGCCATGATTTCTCTATTACAAACATATTTTAGTTGGCAAAACCTTTCCTTCTACTCATAACATGCCAATGCAATTGGTACCTTTCTGTTATTTTTGACAGAATCTCGCTGTGCACCATATCTGCAGCCACTGCAGGAAGGACCAAGGTCCCTCAAAGTATACACAGCCAAAGTAGAAGTAACCTGCACTCTCATTAAAAACTGAAGGTCGCTGTTAGTCAACCATTCGTATTCTAACATAACAAAACATCGTTATATTGAGTGAGAAACAGCCTACTCATTTCGATGTTGATATGTTTTGTTGTTGTTGTTTTTATCTCCCCTAAAGTACACATAATTTATTCGAGGTTGATTTTTTTTGTTGTTTTTTAATCTACCTTAAAGTACACGTAATTTATTTTATCCTATGGAATTTAAATCTCACTTAACTAAGATTTATTCCAGACACAATTTAGGTTTAGCAGGGAACTCATCCAAAAGGCAAAAACATTCATCTTGAACTATTGCCGTATAAATGCCCTGTGAAATGAAATCATCCAAAAATTGACCAGTCTTTTTTCTTACAGTTATGATTGCAATATCCAACTCAAGAAATTAGGAAACGTTTTGAAAATTGAGCAACTTGAACTGAAGAAATGTTCATTGAGATGCACTTATCAAAGAAATATAGGCCACCTAGCTGAATGCCTAATAAATCAATGTCCCATGGGTGAATGGGATAACACCTGAATATGTACCGCATCATCAAAATCTGAGTATTGAACCTTTGTCGATTCTGAATAAATTAAAACATTTACACTTGTCGAACCTAAGCTTACGACCACCTGTAAATAAAGACGACCTGTTGATAAAGACCACATATTATTTGTCCAATCAAGAATAAATTTACCTGCAAACAAAGAACACACGCCTTCAACAAATTAAATGTATTGCGTTTGTGTTAAGGATTGAATCGATAGTTGATGGTTTCCATTTGGGTATGGAAAACAGTTGGGTTGTTTAAAGTGTGTGAAGCCCGAAGGGCTTCACGCGAACTTTAAACAATCCAACTGTTTTTCATACCCAAATGGAAACTATCAAATATTGATTCAATCCTTATATTTACACTCATAAATAATTTCATTAATGCAGAAATAACTAGAATAATTTGTGATATTACGGCTTTTTCGAATGGCTGTTGGAACAGCTACGTTGACGACAAAGTGAATGACGGCACGCTTTTTCGCAGCAACTCGTGGCAAAACGTGCGTGCACGGCGACGTCACAGGGCAAAACATCGTGCAACGTCCAATAACTTGTGAACGGCTCTACAGTAGCCACGCCTTTTAAAGTAATACGTCACACTGTTCACCATCAGAAATTATGATTCGTTAGCTGAATAAGACTTCATCGTAGAGGACCAAGTTGAAGTGTAAATATTAATTTATGTGAAAACGCCTGTGTGTTTTGGCGCTAGACCAATAGATGAGACTTTAAGTTTTTTTTTGTTTTTTTTTTACAAACAGTCCTAACATATTTTCCGCCTCAACCTCCAGAGTTTTAACTAACAATAGATTCATGACCTTAAACAGTTTTCAAATCTTACATTTAATCGGTGCACTTGACCTAGAGTATCCTGGAGGAAACCCGTTTTCAAAACAATGTTGTTTTTTTTTGGTTTGTTTTTTTGGAATTTTGTTTTATTTAGGGTACTGATCAAAGTACCTTCTTAATGCATCGCCTTAACTTGGCGTTTAACCTGTTACAAAACCATGATATAATTTTGCCTGCGGTTGCCGGAACATTTAATATGCTAATATTTAAGGGAGAGAACCGCTTACAAAAATTTGGTGCGTGATTGAGGAAAAATTATTTCCCCTGATGCAGAGACGACTTGACTGGGTGTGCCGCTTTGCAAAAATATGGATGGATGAATGCATGAGCGTACATACACAAGGGTTTCAAAACAGAGCCATCTTTATAATTAAAGTTATAACAATAAGATGGACATTTTACAAGGCTAGCAGCAACAATAGACTACAATTTATCTATAAATGGCCGTTATTTGACCACGACATTGAAGGCTCATTAGCCATGCGCAGACGGAATTGAATATCACTGGTAACAACTCCCTAAAGGATTCAATTGAGAAGCCCCTCTCATAATTACATGTACATATAGCATAATTTGAGATTTTCGAGGCCCTACCCTGGTGTTTTTGTATGTAAATCAGCACATAATTTATAAATGCATATGTCCATGTAGGCCTGCCTTTATTTTCGATTTTCTTGACTTTTGAAAATTAACGTGTAGATCTAGATAGTAAGTTGAAAATGACTATCTGCGTCTTTTCATTTTGAACTTCACATTTTAAAACAAGTGTTTGAACTAAATTTACATAAATTTTTCCCTAGGTCAGGATGGATTCGAACCCCGGAACCCTGATTTTGAAGGCAAAAGCCTCAACCAGAACACTATTGTCTCAAAGAATTTAATAATAATAATATATGTATTAAAGGACCTTTCTCAACTGATATGTGGGACCCCTTGGAACTTCATGTTGATTCTGAGTGGCCTCTGTCTGCAAGGGAGACCAGCACTTGCAGGACACCGAAGGCTAGCGACTGCAACTTCATGTGACGATGTAAAAATAACAGCTGTGCCCCAAGCACGGTCAACTGAAAATGGCTGGCTGCGCCGAAATTCCAAAGCTTGGCGAGGATTGCATCAACGTTTTCTGTGCGACCGGCACTGCATACATTAAAGAGAAATTCGGCAGTGGCCCGTGTGGCTTTATTCCGATCCATAGTCCTTCCGATCCACTGCACAGCCGGTGTCGAGGTTCTAGGCGTGGAGTTCCTAACGCTTTGACCGGCACTTGAGCATCGTTTGTGATCCGCCCGTAATTCATTGGATTTTTCTGTCGATCGCAGCTTTTTTTTTTCGACCAAAACTGCTAAAAGTGTCAGTGCTTTTTCATTTCCTTACTCATTTCCTCGCATTCTTGAGAAATTTCGCTGATGTAGGCCTAACTGGATATATTTTAGTCAATAAAATTTTGACTGCCATTTTCGTTCCTAGCTTACATGTGCTGATGACGTCAAAGAATACGTCATCAAAAGATAACTCCAAATGTAATTACTAAATCATTCATCATGATTTACGTCCCTTTGTTAAAGCATCAATATTAATTTATTCCTTCTATAAATGGCATTATCGTCTATAGCCGATAATGCTTATTATTTCAAAATATAATAATCAGACGAAGTTTAATTTTTTGCCTCTGGGTGGTAAGAACGCCAAAAACTAATTTTATTATTCTAATTGATATTGTTATTTTTATTATTATTATTATTATTATTATTATTATTATTATTATTATTATTATTATTATTATTAATTGTGGCTCACTAACAATCAAACCGGATTAGAACATAACCCATACTCAACATTTTAGAACACGTTGGACTTAAACAGAGTGTTGAACACGCTGAATTTAAACAGAGTGTTGAACACGCTGAATTTAAACAGAGTGTTGAACACGCTGAATTTAAACAGAGTGTTGAACACACTGAATTTAAACAGAGTGTTGAACACGCTCGATTAAACAGAGTGTTGAACACGCTCGATTAAACAGAGTGTTGAACACGCTGAATTAAAACAGAGTGTTGAACATGCTCGATTAAACAGAGTGTTGAACACGCTTGATTAAACAGAGTGTTGAACACGCTTGATTAAACAGAGTGTTGCACACGCCAAGCTTAAACATAATCGCAACAAAGGAGTGTTGAACACGCTCAACTTAGACATGGTCGCAACAGGGAGTGTTGAACACGCTCAACTTAAACATGGTCGCAACAAGGGAGTGTTGAACACGCTCAACTTAGACATGATCGCAACAAAGGAGTGTTGAACACGCTCAACTTAGACATGGTTGCAACAGGGGGTGTTGAACACGCTCAACTTAAACATGGTCGCAACAAGGGAGTGTAGAACTCGCTCAACTTAGACATGGTCGCAACAAGGAAGTGTTGAATACGCTCAACTTAAACATGGTCGCAACAAGGGAGTGTTAAACACGCTCAACTTAGACATGGTCGCAACAAGGGAATGTTAAACACGCTCAACTTAGACATGGTCACAACAAGGGAGTGTTCAACACGCTAAACTTAAAATGGTCGCAACAAGGGAGTGTTGAACACGCTCAACTTAAACATGGTCGCAACTTGGGAGTGTTGGACACGACCAGCTTAAACATAACTGCAACAAGGCAGTGTTGAACCCGCCCAACTTAAACATGGTCGCAACAAGGGAGTGTTGAACACGTCCAGCTTCAACATAACCGCAACAAATGAGTGTTGAACACGCTCAACATAAAAATCGTCGCAACAAGGGAATGTTGAACACGCTCGACTTAAACATGGTCGCAACAAGGGAGTGTTAAACACTTCAAGCTTAAACATAATCGCAACAAGGAAGTGTTGAACACACTCAACTTAGACATTACCGCAACAAGGGAGTGTTGAACACACTTAACTTAAACATGACAGCAACAAGGGAGTGTTGAACACGCTCGGCTTAGACAGAGAGTTGAACACGCCCAACTTAAACATGGTTACAACAAGGGAGTGTTTGAACATGTCCATCTTAAACATAACCGCAACAAGGAAGTGTTGAAACCGCTCAACTTAGACATGACCGCAACAAGGGAGTGTTGAACACGCTCAACTTAAACATGGTCGCAACAAAGGAGTGTTAAACACTTTCAGCTCAAGCATAATCGCAACAATGAAGTGTTGAACACGCTCAACTTAGACATGACTGCAACAATGGAGTGTTGAATACACTCAACTTAAACATGAACGAAACAAGGCAGTGTTGAACACGCTGGGCTTAAACATAGTGTTGAACCCGCCCAACTTAAACATGGTCACAACAAGGGAGTGTTGAACACGTCATGCTTAAACATAACCGCAACAAGGAAGTGTTGAAAACGCTCAACTTAGACATGACCGCAACAATGGAGTGTTGAACACGCTCAACTGTAACATGACCGCAACGTGCGAGTGTTGAACACGCTCAACTTGAACAAAACAAGAACAAGTGAGTGTTGAACACGCTCAACTTAAACATAGTTTAGAATAAGCATAAGTTACACATAACCGCAACAATTGAGTGTTGAACACGCTCAACTTAATTAAACTTAACCACAACAAGGGAGTGTTGAACACGCTCAACATCGGCAATCTCGACCCCTCCACTCACTGGGTATTTTTCCTCGTCCCGTCGTCATGTACTGTGGTCGATCCCTGCAACATTCCCCGGACAACGTTTTCACTCATCACAGTCTACCCGGTCCGTCCCCACAGAACGTAGAGTCCGAACGACAGGTTTCTGCTGCCTGTCGTCAAAGTGAAAACATAAACCTAGGGTGAACGGTAAATAGTTTGAGTGCTGTAGTTACAGTTGTTTAGAAGATTAACTCTATGTTCGGCTGAAAAGTGTTCTTCGACGGCAGTCAAGTACGCTGGTTCTTGATTCTTGGGCATGTCTGGTTCTTGCAACCCCGGTTTTTATATCGAAGTAGATAGTTGATTGCACAAAGAACCAGCGCTATCACACCCCAAGGACTAACACGAAGGGGTTAACTAAAAAGCCTGTAAGATATAAACGAAAGGTTTGTGAAGCTGTGCTGTGATTTGTTAATTGCTTTATTAAGTGTCTATTTCGTAGACGATCTCACAATACATAAGGGTTATCAAAACGAAATGATGATAATTATGAGCCGGAGCGCTGATGAGCAGGATGTTAGCCAAATACTATGGTATCTTGGCCCATTTTTAACATCACCTTTAGTTCGCCAGCACTTATTCCAACAGCAAAGGTTATGTGATCAATGTCAATAAGGTCTTGAAAGCAGTACGGCGATCCTCAAAACATATGTCAGTCTTCGAGATCCAATACACTTAAAGGGTCAAGAATCATTACTGATAAATAAAAATTGCCTTAAAAGAGATATTTATTTAAAATCTACCACAAAGTCAAATAGCAATAAAACCACGTAAGTGTGACTCAATTTTGGACATAACTGTAATTCAATTTTGAAAGGACACCGTCGTAGCTTAAATATTTTTTTTTATAAAATAAGGGCGATCCGATAACAGGGCTGAAGGTTATAAAGCTGAGATTGGAAACCAGTCTCAAATCTCAAGCATCTGATTGGCTGAAATGGCGACTGGTCGATATTTCAGCCAATCAGATGCTTGAGATTTGAGACTGGTTTCCATGCTCAGTTTTATAACCTTCAGCACAGATTGTTGCCCATTTGTTGAGAGCGTGTTATATCAGGTCATGTAAGTCACAGAAAAACAAGTCACTGATAACGATTTTTATGCATTTTTCTTTGTACAAATCTAATATTTATTCGGGACAAAAAGAGTAAATTTGTATCATTAAATGGATGTTCGGTTGCCCCGGAATAACTTTCAGAATAACATAAAATAACTCTAAATAACATTGGTAATGAAAACAGGGTCTTGGTGGATACTAAATCTTCAGGTCAAAATCACATTTGTCAGAGTTATTTTATGTTATTATGTTTTTAACATGAAAATCAGCAAGCTCCATGGCATATTTACATTCTTCATATTTCATAAGAATTTGCTGCCAACATACCGATATATGTGAATCATTGTCAAATCTGGTGTATTACTTATATATGACTGAATGAACAAGGTTCACACTCCCCTCGATTTATATTGTGACATTGGACTGCACAAAATGGTTTGCATGAAAGGCACATATAAAAAACATATAAAAAGTATAATTACAGGATTAAAGATTTATTTGTTCACAGACTAGCACATGCTAGAACAGGTTAACAGACTCATTGCATGTAATCAGTAAAGTGCAATTATCAAAAAAACAGTCTTTTTCTGAGTTGCATGGAATTTTAAAAGCAAATATATTAAATAGACAAACCCAACAGTTTTACAGATTAAATGCAATTCCCTCTTATGAAACTGAAACTGATAATCTTGCAGGTTCAACTGTTGTAGACCCTAACCAGCCTGCAATCCGAGGTCTGATTAGTGTCAACACTGTTTGTAAACAGTAAATTATAACCCATGAACTACTAATGGTATATAGTCAAAATATTATGACAAGTGAGTCAATGGCAGCAGTGTAGGGATAACGTTAGAAAATAATCCATGAGCCCCATGTAGACATTGTTATATCATTTGTTAAATTTAATACATAAACATCAGTTAATGCTGATACTGATAAGCCAGTTCAGGCTGACATTTGTCATTGTAGACAGATTATCCTCATTAACAAAGTTGCAAAAGTGCTATGCATAACAATTGTCATGTCTGCAAATAGTTTTGACCCAGATCAGCCTATGCATTCACACAGTCTGATCAGGATCTACACTGTTTGCTAATCAATTAATAAATGATGTCAATAAATTTCAATAAAATATCCCTATGAACAATAATGAAAATCATTGTAAAAACTCAAATTGACAGCAACGTAAGTTCATTCCTTCGATTTAGTGCTTAAAATTCAACAGTTCATTGAAAACTGCAATTAATGCTTAAACTTTACAAGAATATCATAGATTTGCACTAAATCTTGAAGGTGGTTTCTGATTGGAGGTAACCATTAAACTGGTTTTGACTATAGTTCAAATACCTTCCACAACACTGACATACATTTACAAAAAGTAACACAAAAAAATAAAACTCCAAATTCTTGAGACTATTCCAAACAACATCTAGGTAAATATTAAAGCAAATTAACAATTTCATCCCAAGCAACAAGATAATAAATCATGTTTAAGGCCAAAAGACCCTGTTTCATGTATACATTTCAATTTAAAAGAAATAAATATGTTTGACAAAATAAGAAGTACAGTCAAACCTGTTTCAAATATAACCCTTGACCACATACCAACTTGCTTTAACCCTTTCCTCGTATATGCCTTTATGGCATGGGCAAATATGTAGATCCAGATCAGCTGAATGTGCCATCTAGTCAGGATCTACAATGTTGCTTTTTGTTCATTAGGTTATTTCTGACCAAAAAGCACACAATGCAGATCCTGATCAGATGACATTGATGTGCTGACTGATCTGGATCTACACTGTTGGCACACGCAATAAAATCGGTATATAATTATGGAATAAAGTGTTAAACAATTGTCAACTAGTTTTACCACTAGCAGAAACAGCCAAGATTCTCGTTTTTGTTACTTGTTAGTGATGTTTAAAAACAGAACTAAGTTGTATCATGAACTCTTTCATCAACTGGTTTTGTGGGGGAGGCGGTTTTCTGTCTGTGACTTTACCTGTTATGCATATTAACCTTTCTATAAACATATCCCTTTACTAAGATAAACTTAATGTTATCAAAGACCCCTCCCAAAAACCCCAACTTTCTTGTTTTACCATTTCCCATTGACAGTCTTGATTGACAGGTTTGATTGTAATTCCAGCAAGGCAAGAACATGGCATTGAGACTGTAACCATACATTAAAATTTTGTTCAATCACTGCCTGTGAAACTTTTGAAACCATACATGATGGTTAACCTGGGATCAAATATGGAATATGTATTTCTTACACATTTTAAAATCTATGTTTTCGGTCTTCTTCATTTGTCTCTGAAGAAGACTGCTTTCTGTTCTGCTTGTAGTTCAAGAATTCAGATGCTACATGTTAAGCTGAAAGTTCAAAGAAAATTGCAGGATATTTATGGAAAATATCTATACATTGTATTTTGTTGTCCTTACTTTTTAAACACTTATTTTAACCTCAAATTCTATTTTGACTTTATGGAACTCTTATGCCATGTAGCAGATATCGTTAAATAGAAATATAAGCCAACAAGTTACTTTAAGCTTCTTATTTAATTTGAAATAACATCCTCAGCAGGTGGCTGGTATAACCCTTTCCTCCATAGACACACCTTTATTGCGCAGGCAAACAGTGTTGATCCAGATCAGCCGCCACATCAGTGCTGACTGATCAAGATCTGCACTGTTCGCTTTATGATTTGTTAGGTTATTTCTGACCAAAATGCGACCAGTGCAGATCCTGATCAGACGGTATGGATGTGCTGGCTGATCTGGATCTTCACTGGTCGCACATGTGTAAAAATGTGTATAGGGAAAGGGTTAATCCATAAATGCCTGGACATAATAGTTATGGTAAGTTCACAATTTCTTCAGCAGCAGTAGAGAAAAGTACTGATGGTTTTAAATTAGATGTTTTTGATTTAAATAATTTTGAACAGTACAAATAATTTGACAGATCACAAGTAATTTGTAATTTAACACAAGTTTACAAACAATGCAAAAAGATATCTGTTAATATTAAATATACATTAGAACTATTAAAAACAACAGTTGCTTTATATAAGCAAAAATAAAGCCAGTACATGTATTACTAAACTGTATGGTTCCACATTAAACATGGTAAACCACGCTTTTTCACTGTCAGAATGTTTAAAATGTTAAAACTATAAAACCCAAAACAATCATTTTAATACTGACATTTACATTAAATCAAAATATTTTGCATAACATAAGTTTTTAACTGTGTTTTCTGATTGTTTTTATTTACACCCATGCTGGATAAAAGAACTTCACAATAAACTATTTAAGTGCTAAACACAGTTGCATTTGTCATGTCTGCCACCAGTGTAAACCAAGATAAGCATTGTACAAGCTTACTGGGGTCTACAGTGATTGGTGTTTCATCAAAATACCCATATAAACAATAAATGACCTCCAACAAACATCTGTAACATACCTTCAGCAGGTAAAGGTTGAGAGGAATAACTAGAATGTGTTCTCTGACAATAATACCTCCACTGCTACAACAACATTTGTAACTAAGGGTCATAACTCTGGTAAAAATGGTCAAAGGAAAAAATCTTTTCTTTACCATCATTTACACATCCTGCTTGATCATCTGTGCAAGTTTGAAAGAAAT
The DNA here is from genome assembly GCA_038501625.1 of Corbicula japonica. Lineage (NCBI taxonomy): Eukaryota > Metazoa > Mollusca > Bivalvia > Venerida > Cyrenidae > Corbicula > Corbicula japonica. The sequence goes on from JAZAYU010000029.1 coordinate 862,915, forward strand.
CCACCTGATAGTTTAGGAGGAGTTGATGCCACAAGATTTGGGGATGTATGTATGGACAGATAGACAGTCAAGTGCAACTCTATATGCCTCCCACTTTGTGGGGGCATAAAAAAAAAACAATTGCACAAAACCCTTTATATGTATAATAGTTTGGAACATAATGTTAAGAGTTTATTACACATTCTCTTGTGTGATACCTATGAGGGGCACTCCAAATGTAATGCAATGATCATTCCCTTTTTTGTTACTGCTACTTGTACACATATTACCTGGTATATGAATTCCCGATGTCAGCTTGAACTTTTGTCTACCAGGCTTCAAAGTTTCAATTCATCAAAAATTGAGGTCATTATGGAAACTTATCTGGATCCGCTTCTTTTTTGTTCTTCATCCTTATGATAAGCACATTAACACAATGTTGTGACATTCTTTTTGTGACTTCCAGTCCACGAACCATTCTATTTTTGGACAATTCCATATAACTTCACACAGGACAATGTTTGGATATTGTCAACATGATGGCGCATATCTGGTTTTCAAACGCTTAACAACAACTTGCAAATGTACACAACTCAATAACTGTTTATCAATAACAACAGTATCTGTTCATTATAGCAGGGTGTGATTCAACATAATACTTGTACATCTGAGTGTTGTTACAACTCCCATAACCCTGTAATCCACAGATACACCCTTATTGTGTGGGCAAACAGTGTAGATCTAGATCAGCCAGCCCATCAATGCCATCTGATCAGGATCTTCACTGTTTGCTTTTAGGATCATAAGCTTATTATGACCAAGATATGACTAGAGCAGATCCAGATCAGATGTGATCTGGATCTACACTGGTCACACATGAGTTAAAATGTATTTGTATCTGTATATGGATTAAAGGGATGAAGGAACTGTTTAGTTAAAACAATTTTCTGAACTGTGCAAACAGTTTCTGTGACAGCATTTTTAAAGCCTCCAAGGTTACTTATATCAAAGTTGTAAGCTCCTGTTTATCACTGGTTTGCAGCATTTGCTTGGTACACCAATTGCTCTGAATGTTTTTTATCACTGATTTTGTGCACAATCCAAATCACTTGCATCATGATTATATCACTGGTATGGTGTACATCAAAATCAGCTGACTCTAAATATTTTTATCACTGTGTATGATCAAATCAATTGCCTGAAAATGTTTTTGTTTTTTATCACAATCAAATTCTACTGCTTAAGTACACTTTTTTATCACTGGTAAGGTTTACAATTAAAAATTAACTGGCTCAGTAATTTGTCATGGTGGGCTATCATGTAAACACATCATTATCCTCTTTTTCATAATGGGACAACTTGTCTTCTAGTACTTTCACTTTATCAGCCAGCACCTGGGCAGCCAGCTTCTGATGGGCCAACACTTCTTTCTTCTCATTCAGCTGGAACGTAAGGATAAAGGATCTTAAACTAAATGACCATTTACTTCATGGAATATGGTTGTTACCACACGAGTGAACAGTGTAGATTAAGATCAGCTGGCATATCTGTCTGATCAGGATCTACACTGTTAGCTTTTGATTCAAAATATTATTTCTGACCAATAATCAAACAGTGTAGATGTTGAGCAGAAGGCACATCCATGCAATCTGATAGCATCTACTCTGTTCACACAAGTCATGTGATAAAACGCAATACTCAACAATCTTTCACGGTTCAATTTGGATAAGCTTAACTTGACTGTAACTGAAGTACCAAGATCCAATTGTCCCGATCATGACTGTTGATAAACTTATGTAAATCACCTTTAAAACATTAACCCTTTACTTAATAGATGAACCTTTAATGCGTGGGTGAACAGTGTAGATCCGTACCCTCTTATCAGGGTCTAGACTGTTTGCTTTAAGGTTATTTATGTCCAAGATGTGACCAGTGTAAATCCAGATCGCATGGCACATATGTGCCAGCTAATCTGGATTTACACAGGCTGCACATGCCTAAAAACCTGTATTTATGGAGTAAAAGGGTTAAAGACAGTTTGCAGAAAAAATGTCAACACATCATGATCATGGGACAACATTCAAACTACAATAAACAATAGCAAAACTATGAGAAAGCAATAATTGTTGTGTAATGTGTTACCTGAAAATGATAGGCTTTAAGCTTTGTTGGTTAATTGTATTTTAAATTGGTTAAATGTTTGTCTTCACTGAATGAATATGCTAACATCTTTGTAGTGCATTCTTTTGTAATTTGACTGTTAATCTATGCATATCTTTTATCTAGTTCAAGAATTTAACAAGGAAGGCTCCACAGGCTACAGTTTGTCCCACACATATATTTGCCTAAAATGCAAATGAAAAATTTCAATGCTAAAGGGTCTTTTATTGCATTTCACAAATGGTTTAGAAAAGGGTCTTCTGTCATTTGAAAAAAGGGTCATTTGTTGTATAGAAAAGTTTTTTTGTAAGGAAATGGCACTTTCATTGTATTTAAAAGGGACTTTGATTAAATGTAATGAAAAAGAATTTTTGTTGTGAAGTTAAATCAAACCTGACTAAGCAGTTTGAGGAGAATCCTACCTGATGAAATATTATCTTTAGTTCATTATGACTAATACAGTCAAACCTGCCTTAGCAGCCACCTGTGCATAGCAACCACCTGTCTTAAAAAGCCAGTTTGAACATGTCCTAAACTGACATTTTGTTCTTATTTTAACCTGTCTTTAACAGCCACCTGTGTAGAGCAGGCACTTTTTGTCACTCCCTTGGGTGGCTAAAGACAGGTTTGACTGTATAACTCATATGACTTATATCCCATGTGTGACCAGTGTAGATAAACATCATTCTGGACATACATGCACTCTGATCAGGATCTACACATTCCTCTCTAAATTCTGACCAAAGACGAGAACATTGTAGATCCAGATGTTTGGGTTGATCTGGATCTAGACTAGTCAAACATGGTATATAAACCATAGGTAGTATTTATCCAAGTTTTCAACAGCTGTAAAATATTTCCTTATAGATTTAAATGCAAGCAATTTTTTTGTCCACTTCTGACCCAACCTTATTATCAGGGTCATTTTGATGATTATTTAAGAAGAGTGGTGAAATTTTGGAAGAAACAAGAGCTGTCACTGTCCCTGAAATGTAGCTTTGAAATCAAACTGGTTATGTATAACTGAATATGCCTGTGGAAAAGAGAGGACCTTTTAACAGAAGGAAGTAAAATATCACAACTTTCAGGTAAATTCAAAGTTAAAAATATTTAATAAATCATATAACAGGAAGATATGATGTGGAAAATGATAAAGGATCATTTATTTGAAGTTTATCCCACAAAGTAATGAACAAATTATAGTAAAATACTACAAATTTTATGGGAAATTGAAAGTTTCAAGGGGGGATTATCCTGAAAATATGAATGTTAGAAATATGGACCTTACCAAATATGATGCGAGGGATGATGAGGCTCATATATTTGGAGTTTAAAGTAAATCTCTCATACATATAGAAGTTATAGCAAAAATGACCATTAAGGGCCCATAACTGTCAAAAATAATCTATGCAGAAATTTCTGATGAAATGTACATATAAGCTTGGTAACAAACATTCCTGTGAAATTTCAATAAAATCCTCCAAGCGCTTTCATGTCACAATTTTATGTCTTCATTTTAGTTTTTATATTTTCTTATAGAATGTACTCAAGGTTATTCTAATTAACAATATTTATTTGTTGTGATATGAATCTGAAAAATGTTTATCATTTTAGTATTTGTATAATGTATAATTTAAACAGCAAATAAGTATTAACTGCATCTTAATATTTTATGTACTAGTCTGTCACACATTTTTTGCTACCTAAGACAATGCTTGTTACTGTATCTTGTTAATAGTAGGCCAGTCAATAGCTATGCATAGCTAGATATTAATCATTATATTTAATACTGACTATTAATGGAAGTTTGTATCTTGTATTTTGTATCTTGGTGGAGATGAAGTGTGTGCAATATCTTACAGGACAGAATGTTCAATTACTGTGCCCATAGGGGTGTCCCATAAAAAGTAGGGATGTCAACGGATACCTTTTTCGGTATCTGGATATCCGTATATACTATCCGAATACTATCCGGATAACCGTATAGATCGGCGACTTTGTCTTTTACGTGAAGACGTCAATATTCCCGCCATTTTCGACGCATAGAATTGAACTTCGGATCTACGAAAACTTGTCAAAAAATAATTGAAAGAATGATTAATTATGATGTGTTTTATTTCTGCCAAGTGTCGCCGCAGATAATAAGCACTTTGTTACAATTGATCGATAGTCTACTTGATTTAATGTTTAACTCTTGAAATATGTTCACGCGATTTGACCAGGGCGACAGTAATTCACGACGAAATATGAGTGAACTGTTGTTGATTTCTTTTTATGCAATTAAATTATTATACTAGTTTTTCTTCTTATGCATTCGACTGTTGCATTAAATTTTCAAGTTTTTTTTCTGTCCATCTGTTTTTCTGCAAACAGTCGTACTTTTAATAATATTGTGTACCGTTCGCACATCTAGAGAGGATTTTGATCTAAGCTGTGACATTGAGATTGTTCATTATTATTTCCTTCGCCGTTATCAACTTTGTTTGATCAAAATTACATCAAATATTCTATCTGAAAAATAACAATCAAGATATTTGACAAGAACGTGACAGCATTACGGGGAATTTGGTAAACTTAATTGACAATAATTGACAGCGCTAATTGGCAGACAATCACATAACCAATAGAACTTGTGGATTGTTATAATTCGCAAACAATGGTCCTGACCACCTGGATGATTGCAAAGAGGATGCCGTTTTCGCACCTCTAATCTGTTAAACAAACACCGCGTTTCTTGTAGTGGCAGTTTTATGACGATCAATATAGGGTTTCAAATTATCTGATTATGACATCTGAACAGGTGTAAAGAAGCAATAATTGACGCATTTTTTTCTGTTTAAGATGATCTTTATACTTACTTTTACGAATATTCGGATACGAAATTAGTATCCGGATACTGACTTAGTATCCGGATGTCCGGATATTCGGATATTCGTTGACATCCCTAATAAAAAGATAGATATTGTATCTATTACATTTTAAATTTGAAGTAAATTATTATTATTTGACTCTGGAAAAAAGGGATAAAATAAAATTGAAGCAATTTAAACAACAAGTGCAGGGCTTTTCAGGGGGTTTTGGGAAAAAGGCCCCTGCCCTAATTGGGATTTTTGTATGCGGTTTTCACGCCGGTTACATACATAAATTGACAGAAAATAGTTTTCACAGATCACTTATCTAAAGTAAACAAACAATTCACATACTTTGAAAGTCTCTTGATAATATGGTTTCTCTTTCATTTGTTTCTATTTTACATAGACAAAATGTATTTCTGTCAAAATAGGTATTTGTTTCTTGAAATTGGGAATTTTTTTCTTGAAATTGGGAAAAATGATTGCTATATGGCATTGGGAATTCGGCCCAATATCGGCCCCATGAGACTGCCTAAAAAAGACCTGTAGTGAGTTCAATAAATACATCAAATTATCACACGAGATTAGTGATTATGTCCCCTTGAAAATCAAATGACCTCTTCGTTTTCAAAAGCCATAGAAATTCATGGTCTTTCTTAATTCAGCGATGCTCTTTCACACAAGTCTGACGATATAAATGAACAGAAAACCCACCAGTTCAGTTAGGTAGGTGATGAGCTCGTACTCTGTCATGGCAGGACCTCCGGATGTTATACTGCCCTCACTCTCAGCTAAATCTGAAAACAATAAAAACCCAGCTATCCTCTTACTCAATTTACATGTTTTTCATGTGTTACAAGTGTAAATCAAGATCAGCTGGCATGTCTGTTCCTTCAGATCAAGGTCTACACTGTTCACTGTTGGAAATAACCTGAAATAAAAATAAGTGATCAGTTAAGATCCTGACAGATGTGTCAGCTGATCTGGATCTAAACTGTTTACCCAAGCAATAAAATATGTATGTAGAGTATAGGGTTAAATGTGTTGTTCTAAATTTTACAATTTATTAAAAAAATTTAACATATGTAATTTCTGGTGGCTATAACTTTTCCTCCATACGCCTTTCCAATAAACAGTTTCGCAGTCCTGTACGAGTTACTTCCCGTGACCGAAAATCAATCCAAAACGAGGCTCTGCGGAAAGGTGCTGAACTATCGGACTATTGCTTAAGTACATAATAGCTAAAATTATCCACTTTATTGCAGGTCTGCGTTCGTCGCTGGCGGTGAACAAATAATTCTAGCCAAACTTTTTTATTTTCACTATTTGTTAGATATTTAGATTTTTTTATGTTTAAGAACATATACCATTTTTTGTTGATAGTAGGCAGTATGAAATGCAATTCGGACAAAGATAAGCATTAATTTTATGAATTTCTGTACAACATTTTCATCTTAATGTCTTTTCTGCTGAAAATTATATTTTACTGGTGTGAAAGTTGCAAATTGCTATGGCTGGTAATGCGCTATAATCTGGAAATCGTGATATGTCAACATCTGATTACATTATCTGTAGACTTAAAAAATACAATCTAAATTTGTTGATACTTACACATTTGAACAACAGAATTGTTCTAATGATTTATGGCATTTCTGTTCAACGAATAAATAATTTGAATTTTTTAAAATGTTACGTATTCACCACAACCAAAAATGATTGATTCTGTCTTGAAATAAAAAAGATCGGTAATCTGCTTGTTTGTTGTAGAAGTATCATTCATAGAATAAAATTCAAGGATTCAGATGCCGGCTTCCAATAAAGATAGGAATACTTATATAACAATATGGTTGCATATACAAATTAGATTACTTAGGTTTGACAGTTTGTATTTTTGGAGTAAAAGCCCAAACGCTTAATTAAACATATATAAAATGTTTTCCAAGATTTGTTTCTTATTGACAGCTTTTGTTTCTATAACGTGACGTAATGTGGATTAAGAATCCATATAATTGCTTAATCAAATACATTTGCTGACACATCAAGTAATTAAAGGACTCTGATATACTCAATAATTGGGAGGTGTAGATAACTAGCTAATAGTAATTACATGATCTCTTTTGGTCAATGATATCTGCCCCTTTAAGTAATTGACAGGTGACCCCTTGTGCGCGACAATTTGACATTTTTATGGCATGAGACCTTCAAAATCAATCGCTGCGACATATTCATAACATGTTGTCAGTAGTTGATTGGACAAGCTAATCCAGAAACGAGACTCAATTTAGCCGTGGAGAGAGCACAGGCTGTTAGTTAAAGTCGTTTAGTGTTTAACACCAGGAATAATGACTTGACACTTTAAGTCAAAGAAACTTGGTTGTTTTATAAATTATTATCAAAGATATCATGACGCTGATGTATTATTACTAATTCAACGAGAAGATGTATTTTTCACAAAAGATTTTTATGATAAAAAAGAAAGTTGTAGGTACATATTCCCTATTACGTTAATACAGCGAGCAATCATTTTTCCCGTAGAGCAGTCACGTAACTGGACAGGGGAGATAACCAAAAAATTCATCGAATTATTGAAAAGGCGTATATATATGCATTTTTGTGCGACCAGTGTAGATCCAGATCAGCCGGGACATCCGTGCCATCTGTTTAGGGTCTGCACTGGTTGCATTTTGGGCAGAAATAACCTAACAAATCAAAAAGCAAACAGTGAAGATCCTGATCAGACGGCACAGATGTACCGGCTGATCTGGATCTACACTGTTTGCCCACGCAATGAAGGTGTGTCTATGGAGGAAACGGTTAAAATGTGTGGACTGGTCTGCCCTCAAACATTTGTATCCAACAAAATTTAATATTAATGAATTAGAAGAAACTCACCATCATCATTTAAGCTTCCTATCAACCACTTTAGCGCCAGTTTAGCTTTAGATGAGCCAGTTAACATTCCTGTACTAGTTCTACCAGTGGTTATGTTAGCAAGCTGAATATTCAAGACTTTATTTCGCTGTAACTGTTCTTCAAACGCCTTCCTGTAGGCATCCACAGTATGGTAGGCCTCATCTCGTCTACTCTTGTATAACTGTACCTGAAATACAAACAATGAAACCTCACTATTATGACCACCCTTGGGACTGAGAAAAAATTGTCTTCATAGTGGGATAATCTTTACATAGGGGTAGAAAATAGTGCAAAACTGTAAAATGCGACAGAAAAGACCAGAATATTGATCTTATTAGCGAGATCTTAATTTCGGGTGGTCTTAATGAGGGGTTTTACTGTACATACATATAAACATACATACATACATACCTTGCTTAAACTTTTATAAAATCAATCCTTACATGAGAAAGACTGACTATATTCTTATATGCTGCAAGACCAAACACTGTGACCTTGACCTTGGAAATGAGGTCACTTGGTATTGCAGGTTAAATGTCCTCTTGATATGCCAAACACACATGGCAGTTATTTTATCACTGGACCATAGAAAAGAAACTTCTAGCCTGGGCTAGAGATGCAGAGATGGCAGACAGTTTAAATAATTGGTCCATTCACGAGAAAGTTATATTCTGGATAAAATCATCTGTACTCTATGTCATTATATGCAGAGTGATCACTGTGACCTTGACCTTGGAGGTAGAGACATTGGTCTTGTCTTGATATGCCAAACATGCCTCAAATCATTGATCCACAATTTTCAAAGTTACAGCCTCGACATGACCACTTGCACTCTATTTCTTATATTCAAAGCCGCATAGTGATCAAACATCAAGTCTGACCTTGACCTTGGTGGTAGGAAGATGGGCCTTGCATGTGACATGTCGTCTTGATATGCCAAACACAGTTGGAAAGTTTTTTAAACTTGGTTCCTACATGGGAAAGTAACTGCCTGGATACAAAATTGACCAGATGCACAGACGGACAGAAAACATATGTGATTTTAGTATATTTCCCTTCGGGCCATAAAAATATTGTATCTTCCCAAAAGATGGGAATCAGCAACTGCTGATGCGATGAATAATATACAATAAAATAAATTTATCTGTCGTTAAGAACAAGCTGCAACACTGTAACTGTCTTATTTTCAATGGGTATTAAAAAAGTTAAAAGTGAAATCATGACCTGAAATACCCATTTTTCATACCCTTCCCCTTTTCATACCATTTTATTCAAGCTATACTGGTATGAAGATGCATTCATGTTCTTACTGTCACAGATTACAATGTTACCCCTGTCCCACACCCCGTATTTACCTGCTCTTTCATTTTGACAATTTCTTTCTTGAGATTTGCGGCAGCATGTGCACACCCACAGGGATCTGGTTTGGAAATTCTACATCTACAAGCTCCCAATACAGCCAGCTGAAAGAAATCAGAAATAAGACATATACATGCTTATACAATGTGTTGAACAAACACTTTTACCCACTGTAACCAAACATAAAATATATCATCATACAAATAAGTTAATAACATGACAGTGGCATGCAATTATGCGAACAATGTTAAACTTCACATGTATGATTTCTTGTGCTTTTTAGCTGCTTCATTTCACATAAATAATATAAAGTATTTTAACAACAACCACCGTGCCCCCACCAAAAAAAGAGAGAGAACTAGAAATGTGTCCATAGGACACGGATGCCCCCGCTATGCATCGTTTCCAGATACTAAAGTGCAATGATGGGAATAATAGCATTTCAAAGACAGTGATGTTCGAGTAATTATAAGAATATGCATAAACTTGATGATCAAGTAAATTATTTGTATTTGTGGCACTGTTGTCTTCTCATTATGGAAATGTCTGTGAAGAAGTTGGTGGTAATGCAATGCAATGTCATAGTGAACATTTGTGCCAAGTTATTTTGAAATCCCTTCATTCATAAAGAAGTTATAGCCCGAACAAGTAAATTTAAGTTTTAGTAACTGTGACCTTGACCTTGGACTAACAGGCATGGGTAATGTACCCAACACACCGCCTTGTCATGGTGAACATTTGTGCCAAGTTATTTTGAAAACCCTCCATTCAAAACAAAGTTATAGCCCGGACAAGGAAATTCTATTTTAAGTAACAGTGACCTTGACCTTGGACCTACAGGCATGGACATGGTACACAACTCACCACCTTGTCATGGTGAACATTTCTGCCAAGTTATTTTGAAATTACTATATTCCTAATGTAGTTACAACCCTGACAAGAAAATTCTATTTAAGTAACAGTGACCTTGACCTTGGACCTAGGCATGGGCATGGTATGGGACACACCATCTTGTCATGATGAACATTTGTGTCAAGTTATTTTGAAATCAATCTATTCCTAACAAAGTTACAGCCCGGAAAAGAGAATTCTATTTTTAGTAACAGTGACCTTGACCTACAGGCATGGGCATGGTACGCGATACACCGCCCTGTCATGGTGAACATTGGTGTCAAGTTATTTTGAAATCCCTCCATTTATAATGAAGTTACAGCCTGGACAAGAAAATCCTATTTTTAGTAACAGTGACCTTGACCTTGGACCTTCAGGCTTGGGTATTGTGCGGACACACTGCCTTGTCATAGTGAACATTTGTGCAAAGTTATTTTGAAATCCCTCCATTCATAACAAAGTAACAGCCCGGACAAGAATATTCTATTTTTAGAAACAGTGACCTTAACCTTGGACCTAAAGGCTTGGGCATGTATGTGACATACCGTCTTGATATGATGAACAATTATACCAAGTTATTTAAAAATCCAATAAGAAATAACAAAGTTACAGAGCGGACAAGATTTTGCAAGAAAATTCTATTTTTAGTAACAGTGACCTTGACCTTGGACCTACAGTCACGACACACCGCCTTGTTATGGTGAACATTTGTGCCAAGTTATTTTGAAATCCCTCCATTCCAAACAAAGTTAAGGGCAAAGTGTATATTTTTCTTAACACAAAATGTAAGTGAAAAAGGGGCATAATTTGAAAATATTGGAAGCATGGTTATGGGTCTTGTTGGTTATGATGTAGATTTTGATGGTGAAAATATATTTCAAGTTTCAAGGCAGTATCTCAAGTAGTTTTTAAGTTATGGGCAAAATGCACAAAATATAAGAAACAAGATATATTCCTATTAAAACTAATGTAAATGGAAGTATCAAAGGGCCATAACTTCTGAACAGAACATGTAAGAGCAAAACCCCACCTTTTTGCACAACAACATATCAGGCCAAGCATTGTGGTAAAGTTTCATCAAATTCCCAGCAGAGGTGTAGGAGGAGTTGCGTTCACAAGATATATTCCTATTAAAACTAATGTAAATGGAATTATCAAAGGGCCATAACTTCTGAACGGAACATGTAAGAGCAAAACCCCACCTTTATGCACAACAACATATCAGGTCAAGCATTGTGGTCAAGTTTCATTAAATTCCCACCAGTAGTGTAGGAGGAGTTGCGTTCACGAGATATACTCCTATTTAAACTAATGTAAATGGAAGTATCAAAGGGCAATAACTTCTGAACGGAACGTGTAAGAGCGAAACCCCACCTTCATGCACAACTACATATCAGGCCAAGCATTGTGGTCAAGTTTCATTAAATTCTGACCAGTAGTGTAGGAGGAGTTGCGTTCACGAGAATAGATGGAAGGACGGGCGGAAAGACGGACAGGAGCAACTCTTAATGCCCGTCGCCATTTCATGGCGGGGGCATAAAAAATCAATACTGGAGTGTCAATATTTGTAAATTGTCCAATATTGGTAAAAACACTAATCAAGGGGTGACAGCAAAAAAGTTCTAAGTAATATAAAATAAATAAAGAAGCAAACAGAACCTTTTTAATTTCATTCCACAACATTGAATTGGAAGTGAATTAATTCTGTTTCAGTATTACCTCTGTACTGGAGAAGTGAATGAATTCTGTTTCAGTATTACCTCTGTGCTGGAGAAGTGAATTAATTCTGTTTCAGTATTACCTCTGTACTGGAGAAGGAGCAGTAGTTTTCCTCGGAGGATACACTTCTGGTTTTCTCGTACCTGGCTCGTTCCTGGATGTCCAGCAAGGCCAGTAACTCATCGTTCTCCCTCTGTACCGCTGTAAGTGTAACAATACAGTATTGACAGTATTAACCTTTCAACAGCTAGGCACAGTTCATGTCCCATTTCTGATCCGTGTAAACCATGTTCCATTTCTGACCTGTGTAAACCAAGTTCAGCTTGTGCATCTGGGCAGTCTGTTCAAGGTCTACACTGATTGCTATTCAGTCAATAAATGAATGAACTGTCTGAGACTAACTAAAGGCTAGTCTATAACATTAATTTAGGGGGGGGGGGAGGGGGGAGGGGGGGTAGAGAGTTAATCATGAATATGACAAGAAGCAAATAAAGGATTTGTGTCATTCTGAAGGTTCGTATTATTCATTATTCGAGTTGTATATTCAAGCAATATCACACAATACCGGAGGTTGAGCATGATGTGGTTTACATACACAACGAGAAATAATACGAACCTACAGACTGCATTCTCTCATAATATTCCTTTTATTATATACCCTTCTCGCTCAAATCAAATTTAAATAAACTAAAAAACAAAATTTTAGTTAAGAACGCGATTTACATAATAGTAGAAATAAAAATAGTAACGTGATAGTAAATTTATTAATGGCGTAGAAAATTTATTAATGGCGTAAAAAATATCAAAACTGTTGTAAAACTGAAATGGAAATTTCCTATTTTGAAGTTCGTTATGTGCCGAAAAATTACGACAACATAGTGTGACGTAGTATATGTTTTCACATCGAAAAGAACACGGGAAAATGCAAAATAAAGAATTGGAAAACGGACATTGTCCAATACAGAATTACTTATCTGACGAGTTGTATCATCTCTGCAGATTAAAGCTGCACTATGCTAAAATCATTCATGGGTATATAATAAAGGTGATTACCCATCTTGTGAGCAGTCACTTTCCTCAGATCTTCTGTCCTAACCTCCAACATCTTTGTGAGGACTTTGTTCTCTTGGCATATTCTACAGTTGCAAAACAACAATGCAATATTTTAAAGAATATGTTTAATGAATGCAGACTTGTACTGACACTTTCATGTTGTTGAATGTTTTATGGAAAACATGATGGATATCAACATGGATTTACCTTAACTTATATTAAACTTAGCAGAAGTCTAAATATTTGAACTACAAGATATTTCAAGTTTTAGGATAAAAAATGTTTGGCTATGATCACTATGCTGCCACTAAAACCTCAAACTCTAAAACTCAAAAGACTTGAAGTTGGCATTTTTAAGAAAAATAATAACGTATCATGGTTATATGTTATTTGCATTAGTGATAGAAGAAGATTTTGCTTGAAAAGCTTACAATGCCAAATAAAATGCACCAAAACTCGCAAGAAATAAATTCCATCACCTTAAACCCTTTACTCCATATATACATCTTTCATCCCATGTGCAAACAGTGTAGATCAAGATCAGCTGACACATCTGTGCAATCTGATAAGGATCAACACTGTTTGTATTTAGATTCATTAGGTTATTTCTGACAAAAATGTGAAAAACACAGATCCAGATTAGATATCATGGATGTGCCAGCTGATCTGGATCTAAATTGGTTGAAGATATATTAAAATGTGTATATCTGGAGTAAAGGGTAAAATAAAGGCTTTACCTTTTATATTTCTCTATGGGAACAGTTTTTGGTTTGTTCTCCACTTTCTGCGTTTCTATGTGTTTCCTAGGCAACAGCTGCATTGACAAATCACCCAGATCTTGCTCCGGGTCAACCAAAAGGGAGGCTACTCTATCACTACCATCACCAGAGATATTAACCTACAGTGGCACGGAAGTAAATAGGAATAAGAGAGGTTACACAAAGATCTGTTCCAGGAGTTAAATCCAAAGGCAAACATTCTTTAAACCTTTACTCCATATCCAGGTTTTACTGCATGTGCGGCCAGTGTAGATCCTGATCAGCTGGCACATCTGTGCTGTCTGATCAGGATCTACAGTGGTTGCCTTTTGGTCAGAAATAATCTAATGAATCATTATGTCAACCGTGCAGATCCTGATCAGTCAGCAAGATCTGCATCTTCACTGTTTGCATAAATTTTAAATCTGTACCTATGGAGTAATGGGTTTAACATCAGAATGGTTAGTATTATCAACCATAATGTTTAATTTTGATTATAAATGATTAGATTCAGCAAAATGCTGCTGTTTTATGGTAGATGCAGCAAAATGCTGCTGTTTTATGGTAGATGCAGCAAAATGCTGCTGTACCAGTTCCGTTTTAAAATGGATTATCAAATTTACGTCCTATTACATGTGGTAAAATAAACTGTAATTGTGCTGGACCAGTTGCTATTTCAGCCAATCAGATGCTTGAGATTTGGGACTGGTTTCCTATCTCAGCTTTTAAACCTTCAGCCCTTAACTCCTGGAACAGTCATGAGATATGTGAGTACTAAGCAATTATATAATGTGAAATGAGTAAGCATAAGTATTTATGACCAGGGTCCAAGATTAACATAACTGAAACATGAGAGATCAGTCTTAAAGCTCAAACAACTGACTGGTTGGAAACTTAGATTCTTTTCAAACTGACCAATCACAACGTAGACGTTGAAGGTGATATTAAGTCCTGAGCTAGAACAAAATCATAGTTGCAAAAAAAACAACAGAAAAATGCTGGGACCTCAATTTAATGATTAAAACCACCTTGAAATTAAAAATCAATCTATGTATATATTTGATATATTTTTGACAGACTTTATGTTTGTATTTATATATATCCTCACATACGGGAGAGAGGCAGATTTTAGCAAAGACATTAAGAGAATGTCAAACTTGCACAGAAATAGGGAAGCATTACATATGCACTACAGATGAAAATAAGTCAAAATTGCATTTATTCATAAAACATGCATAATAATCAACCATAATAAAATTTAATGTTTAAGAGTTAATACTGCCCCTGGGCTAAAGTATGTAACCCTTTACTCCATATATATGGATTATATCATTTGAGCAAACAGTGCAGATCCAGATCAGCTAGCACATCTGTGCCATCTGATCAGGATCTGCACAGTTCGCTTTTTGGTCAGAAATTACCTTTTACATCAAAAAGCAAACAGTGCAGTGGCTTAAATGTTCTGGCTCTACACTGTTTATCCATGTTATAAATGTGTATGTATGGAGAACAGGGTTAACATCTTTGAGCTGGTAGAGTACAATAATATAGCATAATATATAAATTTCATTAGAGCTGTCATTGTATGTGTTAGTTCTGATTAATTATAAACATGTGATACCTGATTAAGTGGATAGGGAAGCAGTGCTAGCTAATAAAGGAAGATTATTTTATAATGCCAGACATCATATCAGCACTGAGGTGCAGTGATTACAATCAAATAATTAATGACACTTGCATTACCTGGCTAGCTCTGATGTTTGGATAAATCCTAACCAATAACCATGTTCAATATGGATGTAACTAACAGGGAATTAGTACAAAGGTTGCATAACCCAATAACCAAATCAAAAGGCAGCCAACTGGCAAAATAATGCAGAGCTCTTTAAGAAGTGGTCCTTTTTGCTGCTGTGTTTACCTGTCAAATCGGTGGGCCCAGACCTGCTGGCTGTCTAGCAGTGTGTTCTCCTGGGTTTCTATGGCAAACTGTAACTCACAGATCTCCTGAGACATCATGCAACATGCAAAGAAACAGCAAAATGCATTATCATTCAACACATAATCAAGTCCGAATGTTATAAAACTGACAATGGTAACCAGTCTCAAATCTCAAGCATCTGATTAGCTGAAATGGCGACAGGTCACCATTTCAGCCAATCAGATGCTTGAGATTAGAGGCTGGTTTCCAAGCTCAATTTTTTAACCAAGTATCATATTAAAGTGCATATTTAACCCTTTACTCCATATATACAGGTTTTAACACTTGTGCACTCAGTGTAGATTCTAATCAGCTAGCAGATCTTATTCACAGGATCTTCATTATTTGCTTCTTAATCAAATATATATTTTTATAATTAATAATGAATCAAAAGTCAAATAGTGTAGATCCTGATCTGATAGCACAGATGTGCCAGCTGATTAGGATCTACACTGTTCACGCATGTGATAAAATTCTTATATATGGAGTAAAGGATTAAGTCTGGCAGATAGTGAATTCGAAAGGATTTCACCACAAGAAAGGTTCCATCCATATTTTGAAAAACAATCTAGATGTTTTTCATACCCTAATGAAAGCAATATACATGTATAATTAAATCAGTTCTTATATTTACACTTTTTAATATTCTCTTTTCATATCAGACTATATCAGGCAGTAATTGTGATAAGTTTGAAAGGGCAGATTAGCCACAGCCACACTGTGCCCAAGGTTATAAAACTGAGCATGGAAACCAGTCTCAAATCTCAAGCATCTGATTGGCTGAAATGGTGACCAGTCGCCATTTCAGCCAATCAGATGCTTGAGATTTGAGACTGGTTTCCATGCTCAGTTTTATAACCTTGGGCACTGATATTACAAAGTGAATGATGGTATAACTTGTTGCCACAACTTGTGGAAAAACATGTTGATAAATGGAATATCTATATATGATGATATCTGTGATTATTTTAACTAGAGGAAATGTTACAGCAGAGTATAAGAGAGAGTTTACAAAGGATCAAACCAATTTAGTTTGTTTTCAGGCACACATGCTGTTCATTCGTGTTTTAGTTTAGCATGGTGTTACCAATGCCCCCAATTACTGTTATTATTTTCAATTCTTTTTAATCTGGAATTTTTACTGATCAGAAAACATAGAAGATTTGAAGAATTAATGAAAAAAATGGGACCCAATTCTGCTCTCCTACAAATTGTTTTTTATTTTTTGGTTATTGAAATTCTGTTTCAAAATTGTTTAAACACTTTCCATTCACTGTTTATGTTGATTGATGTTTAAACATTTTGTTACATTCATAGCTGATGTCTAAATAACATTATGGGGTAGCATCCAGATGGACATGGGAATCACTATATGTACATGTACCCATTCCTTGGGATCAGGGATATAAAATTTACAATAACCAAACTTAGGCAATACAACAAGCAAAAATGTTATTGGAAAATATAGCATGTTATTTACTGTTTAGTTTGTGTTAAGTAATGTTGAACATACATTTATTACAACTTAAAGAGTGATCAGCATAGGCCCATACCATCCTACAAATCATGTTCTCTAATATGGGTCTTTACCCTCTATACCTTTTATTGCATGAGCAAACACTGTAGATCCTGATCAGATGGCAAACATGTGTTGGTAGATCTGCACTGTTCACCCATGCCATATAGGCATAGAGGAAAGGGTTAACAGTTACTGTCTGCTTAAAGTTGATTGATTTGGATACTTTCCGATTTCAGAATATTTTTTTAAATTTTACATGAGCACTGTTTGCATATTTGATATCTTTTTGGGGGTGTTGTTTTGTTTTAATGAAATGATAATTGTTAATCATTTTGAAAGAGAGACACTTATTTTCTTAAATAATACATGTCAGTCTCTATTCCAGCGACTTTGTTTGCCAATCCTGATTAAGTCATGCAAACATGATATTGTGAAAACATCGCAATGATCTTTAATAAATTCCTACATAAAACATCTTGTACCTCTATCTGACAGCAATCAACAGGGAGTCAAGAATAGTTATTCATCTGGTTAAAGCCTTTAAGATTAATCCTTTACTGAATGAATAAACGTATGGACACAAATTTCTATCACCCGTCAATTCATTATTCTAGTGTAATCTGGGATTTCAATAGCTTCTGAAAACCAGGGGCCATCTGACCCTTGTTGAGAATTTTCATGGGGTCATAATCAGATCCTCGCAAGTCTGATCTTGTGTTAAGTGAACTGTACTACTTATAAAATTGCTCTTACATCATTTCAATTATTTTCAAGGGTCAAATAAGTGTTTACTTTATATTTAAAATGCAATATACACAATATTTATCTTTATTCTTGCAAAGTTTGATCACTTTTTCTAAATTTTCCTGCATCAAAATGACCCCAAGCTCAGAATTAGGTGGGGTCTAATGTGGAAAAAATCAAATTTGCTTGCATCAAAATGCAAGAATCTGCATCAGTTGAAATCCCTGGTAATTTTAAGGAAATTTACAGTTACTGAACACTTTAACCAGATTGAATACCTGGTCTGGATCTAAAATTGGACAAATGTAATTTGGCAATGTTTACATTGGCGTGTTTACATTGGCATTACATGTAAACAATGAATTAATACTTTCATCGTTGTTTAATACAAAGCGTGAACCTCCCAATACTTGTCCCATTAGAAGAGTGGTCTAAGACATAGTCAATATGAAATGCAATGGTAGCAACGCTGTTATAGGTCGTAGGTTTAAAGCATGTTGTTTTTTTACACTTTTTTTTTGTTTTTTTACACAATAATTATTTACATGAAAAAATAAACTGAAGCAAAATATAAACAATACTTTGAAATAACTGCAATAAAACTTAAAAAATATAAATCTAAAATATTTCCTTAAAAGCTGCGTTAGCGTGAATAGAACCCGTGCCAAAAAAGTTAGGCCTATGCCAGCCAGATGTGTAAACCACTGTGCTATCGAGGCGACGTGAAATTTATTGGCAAAATATTACTTTAAACATGTAAATTTGCCGTAACCCGTGTTTACATTCTATTAATAATTGTAAACATCACCAGTTTAGCTTAGTCAACCAATAAAATGGTCACAAATGTGAAAAACACTGTTAAGAAAAGACAAAATGCTTTGCGTCCAATGTGTTAATTTTCTTGATGATGAACATAAATTTGTTTGGTTAAATTACTTTAAAGAAAGCTCTAAGACTTGAATTACATATAAACTCAGTACCTGAGACAATTTCAGTGCATTCTCCTTGTTAGATTTTTCTGCAAACTTCAGTTGTCTCTGAGCCTCCTCAGCCTAATTAAGAAACAAACATCATTCTTTAGTTTAACATTCTAATCCATATATATATATGCCTTTTATTACATGTGTGACCCGTGTAGATACAGATCAGGCGGCACATTTAGGCCAATTGATCCAGATCTGCACTGTTTGCCATTTGGTCAGAAATAATCTAATAATCAAAAGGCAAACAGTGCAGATCCTGATCAGGCAACATGGATGTGCCAGCTGATCAGGATCTAACATGTTTACCACACCACATAGTCATATATACAGGGGAAAGTGATTAAGACAATATCTGGATTCAAAGTGGTTTTGTTTCCTGCACAAACAATTGCAAAACGATGGGGTTTCATATAGGTCTAAACATCAATGTGATTTTCAATTTAGAACACAAAGAAAATTCAGTCAGTCATAAAATGTTTCAACAGCTACATTGTAAATTTTCTTTTTAACCATTACCATTAATTATCAAGAAACCCTGTCTATTTGGAATTTCAGATCAAATCAATGGACTAACCTGTTTCCTTAATATATCTATGGCCTTGTACTTGGAGTCCAGTCTCTGTTCGCAGGTCTGTAGTTCCAACTTCAAGTCTTCTACCTCCTAAAATAAAAACACCCAATCACTGCTGAAATTCAGCAATTTACTGAATTACTGAATTACATTTTAGGTTTGTCCATCAATACTTTACAGAATTGTTTACCAGTAAGTTATAAACTAAATTTTTATTTAAAGTAACAGCAGCTTCATGGTGATTCAGAAAAACACAAACCATTAACACAAACATCATGTATATGGCAATGCATAAAAAGACTAACCATTTACACAAACATTGTGTTTATATCAAAACAGAAAAAAACAACAATTTACATAAACATCGTATTAATGGCAATGCAGGAAAAAGGCCAACAATTTTTATGAAATGCAGAAAAAAAAACTAACAATTAACATAAACATCATGTTTATGGCAATGCAGGAAAAAAGCCAACAATTTTTCATTAAAATCATGTTTATGGAAATGCAGAAAAAAGCCAACAATGAAGATGACCATCATGTTTATGGAAATGCAGAAAAAAGCCAACAATGAAGATGACCATCATGTTTATGGAAATGCAGAAAAAAGCCAACAATGAAGATGACCATCATGTTTATGAAAATGCAGAAAAAGGCCAACAATTTACATGTACATAATCACAATGTTTATGGCAATTCAGAAAAAGGCCAACAATTTACATTAGCATCATGTCTATGGCAATGTATAAAGTTGTTACAAGTTATAACAGCATACACATACCTAGAAAATTATGTTTATGGACAAACCAGAACTAGTAAACTATCAGGGCTTTTTCAGGGTTAGGGGAAAAAGGCCCCTGCACAAACTGGGATATTTTTTTCATGGTATTCACTGGTTTTACAATGGTTACATGCATAAATTCATGTAATGTAGGTTTCACAGATCACTGATCAAAAGTAAACAAACAACTTTTGTAATTTTTTCTTGAAATTGGGAATTTTTTCTTAAAATTGGGAAAAATGGTCCCTATTTGGCATTGGGAATGGGGCCCAATATCAGCCCCATGAGACTGGCTGAAAAAGCCCTGAGTCAATGTACATGTACATAAATGTTTAGATGGCATTTGGAAAAAGGCCAACACTTTACATAAACATCATGTTTATTGCAATATAGAAAATAGTTAACAATATATACCTAGAAAACAATGTTATGTTTATGTCAACACAGGAAGTGGTAAACAATGTACATGTACCTGAAGAGTGGCAGCAAGCTTCATGGCAATTTCCTCACAGCTCAGTGTTCTCATTGTTTTCCTACTTTCATCTGTAAGTGTAATACAAAACATGTTGAATTTTTGTAAGTTTTACATTCCGTTTTTTAGCAAGCCCAGCTAATTTTGCATGTTACATGTTGACATTTATGATATTTATTAACACCATTTAAAAGGGCTCATTTAAAGCTTTATGGAACTGTTTTTCTTTTCTAAATATCTTAAAAAATAATAAAAGTTATGGAATTTTAAAGTTGGGAAAAATCATCCGAAATCTTGAAACTTTTCCTCATATAAACTATTTCATTATTCAGGTGCATATATACAATATGTATAATAGTTTCCTAGTTTTATCAAATTCTTTGGGACACAGAAAAAAAATTGGTGCTTATCTGGCTCTGACACTTCAGCCAAAAGAGGATCCTACCTGAAATTTCATAACTAAATATTTTTTTTTAAATATCACATAATTATTGTTGTTAGTATGATATTACTCACATGGACAATTAATTGGTGTTTTAATTTGTTGCTTAGTTGCTGTGTTTGGATGTAAATAGAACAGCATTTTATTTCCTTCTTTAATTACCTCCCCAAAAAGGTACCATTCCCAAAGTTGATGGGTGTCTTCCCAATTCAAGCATCTGAGCTTTCCCAATCCCCAAAACTACTGTTCCCAACAACAAACAGTGCCATTTCCCTATTGACAAAAGTTTTTCGAAAGAAATGTTGTACACCATAAACAATCCTTACGTACAAATGGGAGTTAATCTTATCATCCATCTGGAGACTCACTTAGTCGTTGTCAGTAAATAAATTACAGACATGTAGTGAAACAGTCTATGATCTGGTCCATGTTTTATCCTTTTTTCAGACTGGTTTATGGTCAATAATTGCAAGTTGACTGATTCTTATGGGTAAAATTGAAGCGGGTAGACCAGTCTCCAGAAGCTGAAATAAGTTTACAAACTTCACAACAACGTTTGAAATGAGCTTATTTTGTGACTAATTTTTTTCCCAATTTCAAGATTTAATGACGCAAATTTTCCCAGTTGTAGGGAAAGGTGTTGGGGAACAAAAAAGCTGTAGAATTATAAGGAAATTTTATGACTACCTATTTATTTCTATTTTTCTAACTTTTTTTTATTGAATGATGACATTGCAATGAGTCAATGACGACTTTAGAATGCCCATACAATGCTTAAAACTATATACCCTCTTAAATTTAACATGTAATTTTGTTTAGACTAACAGCATAGCATCCTATTGTTTCAAAAATAACTTTTCCTGATCAGGAGAAAAACTGTATTAGTCTGTCATGTCTCTAGTCCTGAGGTTTGGACCTGGAGACACTTCCTTCAGAAAAAATATTAAATAGAAAACAATTTTTTATTAACTTTTCAAACTAATTTTAAGAAGTATAGTTATAAAAGAGTTGACATTAAATTATATACAGTATGTTTAATGATGTCAAAAATGTGAAAATATAGTACAATTATTATTTATATATAAAGAAATAGCATAATTTAATAAATATAATTTGGGTTCTTGTTGATTAAGGTGTAACAGTTGATTGCAATGAATCCACAGTACAAATAAATGTTACCTTTTGTTTTGATATCCTCTGATGAGTTTGTAGAATTTGAACTTGATACTGTCACCTTTTTACGCAATTCTGAAATGTTGTGATTGTACAACTCTTTTTGTTGTCTTATAGAAGTCCCATATTGCACATCTGCGAATGTTGGAAAATTTACAATGTCTTGCGATTTTTCATTGCACTTTTCACACTGTGAGTTCGAATTAATGATGCCTTTGCAGTTTGAACATTCAGACTTTTTACAAAAATATCTGTCGTCATAAATCTGGTTTTCTTCAATTGACCCAGGACTTGTCTCCTTGCAACGACAAGATTTAGGAATCAGTTCTGCATATTGTAATTTGAGGTCATGAATCTGTCGTATTGGCATCAATGTCAACTCAAACTCATCATCTGACTCGCCATCAGAATTAATGTATCCGAAATTATCAGCCGTGTCCGAATGACCGGTCTCTTTTGACAACAAATCACTATTACTCGAGGCCGAGAACTCTGAGGCTAATGTGGTAAGTCCTCCCGGCTTTAAACCATCCCCGAGGCCAAGATCCGCGTCTTTCATGTCATCGGAGTTCTCTTTTTCACTCATTTACAGCAATAATTTCCAACAAAAAGAAAGACGAAAACAATCTTTTGTTGTTGTTGTTGATGTTATCACTTGCCCGGACCAGACGTATTTCGTAACGACGGAAACTCTGGACCGTTTGGATATTGTTCAGACGTCTCCGAAAGTTGCACAGATTTGTTTTAAATATTTATACCTGTTTAGACCCTCCTTTGAGAAATATATTAATTTAAAACAAAAAATTGTCTTGGTCATATCGTAACCGTTCAAAAATCCTCTGGTCAATTCGTAACCTTTTAATTTATGATTTTGAAATATGAATAAAAATGATCTTGATGTAATCATTAAATTATAAAGTATATTATAAAATGTCAATTAAGGGGGCACTAACATTGCAAATAACAAAAACTGGCTAAAACATTAATCATTTGAATATTTTACAATTGTTGCAAATTGATATTGATGAAAAGATTTTCTTTTAATAACATTTGAAAATGAACATTTATTTATTCTTGGAACCAACAAATACGTTTTTTATTGAAAATTAAACAGAAGGTTTAATGCAACTAAAAATAATTAAAATGTGTTATTAGAAAATTGGAGATTTTTACAAGTATCAAATTAAAGGTATTATTTTAAAAAGGTGTTATAAATAAAACAATAATCAAGATCGGAGGTGATAATAATAATTGCAATAAATACGTATTTGTTATTTTACTTATTAAAAGTTGCTTCCGACTAATGTCTAGAGAATATTTATCTATTATATATAATACAATTTTATTATCAAATACAAGTATTTAAATATTGTCACTGTTGGTTAAAAACTTGTTTTCTTTTTTATAGGCTTGTGGTCTAGCTACAGAGTACAACGATGGGGGTGACCTACAGTAAATCGTGAGACGTATGCTGGCCCTTCCACTGCTCCCAGCAGAGCACATCATAGAGGTGTTCAACAGTGAACGTGCCAAGGCTGCCAACAACGCACGGCTAATGGAGGTTTTCCAATATATTAATGACCAGTGGATAGAAAATGCTACGTGGGCCCCTTGCGACTGGTCTGTTTATGGAAAAGCCGTGAGAACCAACAATGACTGTGAAGGGTATCACCGACGTCTCAACACCCGAGCGCAGAGTCCACCACCCTTCTACGTCTTGGTCGAGCTTCTTCATGGAGAGGCTAAATTTGTTTAAACACAAGTGAAGCTAGTCTCCATGAAGAAGCTCACAAAACACCAGAAGAAAACAACAAAACAGACGGAGTCTAAAATATTCTCTACGTGGGCCGAATACGCCGAAGGAGGGATGTCGGCAGAGAAGCTTCTACGAAAATTGTCAAGAGTTTATTCCAAATAATAAACATCTAGATTGTGATTGTTGACGACTGAAAAATGTGCATGTGCTATCATTTATGTTATTAATTTGACTAAATAAAATGTGCTATTATTTATGTTTGTTAATATTGTGTATATTGTATTATATCTTATATGTGCTAGATGGTATGTTTTTATATATATGTATATCTAAATACACGTCTTGTATATATGTAAATATTTCATAAAATAAATGTTTCCGGTAAGAATAGCACTAATGTTATGATTACTGTAGATTAATTCAATTTATCGTTTCAAACTTTCTGTTACATTTATTTGTGAAATGGGGCTTTAAATAATGAATTTGTTTATTTTGTTTGCTTGTGATATGCATATGAAATAAAGTTATAAAAATGAATTGGATTTCTCTCAATATTCATGGAATTTACACACTGTTTTGAAAATACAACACTGTGGAATGTGTTATAAATTGAGATCGCGCATTTGAGAATCGATAACGAGCCATTAATTGTCAGGACTTTGACAAGTATTTCAGGAATGTCACATCTCCTGTACAAAGTGGGAACACAACAAAACTGATTCAGTGTCAGGGTTACGATCAAGATACACACAGTTGGTAATTTATAATTTTAATATCATAAAAAATACAAAATCGTTAAAGTCAAACTTGAAACTTAAACAATAAAATAATTTGAACAAATCTAATATCTTTCAAACTTGAAACTTAAACAATAACAAATTTGGACAAATCTAATCTTTTTCATCTGAAGTGATCATCTGAAAAGAAAAAAAATAAATTAAGGTTTACTAGAATACATTAATAAAAAGGTGGTCGTAAAAATATTTCGAAAAATATCTATATTTACCTTTAAATTATTTTCAAAATTATAATAAGAAACAAAAAAGATTTAACAATATTAAGTGAAAACATTTAGATAAAACAATAATCGCAATAAGTGGAATCACGAATAAGAAATCTGATCCAAAATTATTAATTGATCAATTTCCTTTATACATTTATGTCTTATCAGTATCAGCACTGAAACTGATTTTTGTAGAACCATAGTTCAATACAAAATCGTAACAATTCTTATTGATGAAAGATAATTGATACCACAACGAGGTGCGAATGGTTCTATTAGCACCTCGTTTAGGATTTCAACCACTTTATTATAGCTGTTACGAACTGACCAAAGGAGTTTTGAACGGTTACGATATGACCAAGACAATGGTTACGAATCGACCAAAATTGTCGGTTACGAAATGGTAAGGTTACGAAATGACCAGTTCCCCCCAAACAGTCATTCTCTCACCAGAGGGCGTGCTACACAAGTTTCGCTTACACCTCTGTCAACGCCCGATGTACAAGATTCTTGTACAAAATATAAATAATGAATAAAATGCTCGTATATTTTACTTAAAATGAAAATGGGTATTTTTATTTTTTTTTAGAACAATGTTTAAGATATATTTTAACCCAAATTTTCGGGGAACTATTTTGCGGAGTGTATGAGATATATCACGTGTATGAGAACTACTTTTCCCGGCGTTGACAGAGGTGTAAGCGAAACTTGTGTAGCACGCCCTCTGGTGAGAGAATGCCAAACAGTGTTTATTTCGGTTGTGGGTAAAACCCTGACCAGACCCAGACCAGACCCCGGAAACTAACGATATGGTACGGAAATCTTCGCTCGTTTCCGACAATAGTCTAAAACAATCACGGTGACTATAAATAAAGAGAGATTTTTTTCTTTTTTTTGTGGAAAACTATAGAAATTTGGTCAGTATTAAGCATTCTATAAGATGTGGGCGCTTATGATTTTTTTATCAAATTGAGATTTGCCCTAAAGGGTATTAAATCAAAATTATATCAAAATGTACGAACTATTGTCATTCAGTTATGGGATTGTATTAATTTTGTAATCAATTAGGTACGCAATTAAATTTGATGAAATTCTTTAATTTTAAGTCACAAATGTAAATCATAAAAAATTACAGAAAATAAGATCATTGAGGTTGGTATTGTGTATTTACTGATTTAAGCTGTAAAAAGTCACCGCTTAGCACTTAAGAATCGTAATATGATTATTATGCTGACTTGTCTTTAAATGGTTTAAAAATTATTATATTGTGTGATGATAGTTTTAAAATCTTTTTTTTTCATAACTAGTAATGATAGTATTTGGCGAAAATTGCAATAAACAGAATATTGACCAGAGCTTTCTCACTGAGTTTTGTCCGGCAAATTATGATTATGGAGATTGTAAAGCAGTCTGTTTTCAGTTAATTCTGAAATTTATTATTTCATATTTCTGGCAGTGAAAAGAATTAAGATTAGGAAATAATTTAAAGCTTAAAAAAACACACCAAAAAAAACAACAACACGAATCGCTAATTAACACACAATGTCATGTCGTTATTGTTATCGTAATGTAATGTCGGAAATGAGCGAAGATTTCCGTACCATATCGTTAGTTTCCGGGGTCTGGTCTGGGTCTGGGTCTTGTCAGGGTTTTACCCACAACTTTTATTTCGGCAAAAATAATAGTTTGCATTGGCCCTGGGATGTACTGTAGTAGAAGTTTAAATCACTCCTGACTGGCCCAAAAATGTCTGGATATGAAGATATACATATGTCTTAAGGGGCTCTATTCAATGAAGATGGTAAAAATAAACTGAAATTTCAAAATGACGATTTTGGAAAAGTACTTATTGCCGTTGATTTTTTTTCTGTCAACGTATTTACATTTGCACGCTCAATCCACACAAAAATGTATCTTAAAACTAGCTTTACCAGGTAAATGCTTATATACACACATTTTAGGGACAATTAAGGAATGATTCTTGTAAATATATTTAAGGAATGATTCTTATTTTGGTGCGGTTCATGCAGATTGGACGTGCACGCGAGAGCTGGCAAATCCATAAAGCGTGCTAGCGCTTTTTGGTAAATTTGCCAGCTCTCGCGTGCACGTCCAATCTGCATGAACCGCACCAAAATAAGAATCATTACTTATATTTACCAGGGTGGCTATACCACGTGACTTTTCGGATGTCGTGCACATATTTATATTGGAAAAATCGCTCGCTTCAGGTAGGGTTTTTGCTTATTTCTCAGTAATTACTTGGCCGATTTTGACCAGATAAAGCGCACCGTACTTCTGTTACCAAGCATTTTCATCCACACTTAGTCTCTTCTTTTAGTTTATGGCCGTTTTCTCAAACATTCAAAGACAAATTTTGTCTGAAGCGTCGAATGTTTTGATGTCGTGCACACCCAATCATAAAATCCAATGATTCTCGCGCATAAAACTTTGTTAACGCTTACCATGTTATTTAGCTTGTGTCATTTAATATTCTGGAACACACACACGCACGCACTCACGCACGCACACGACACTGACGTGTTAATTATAAGAGGCGTGTACGATGGTCTAGCATCAAACTTAAATGGTTACCATCTATGTGTTAATAAATAATAAAAAATAAATAGATAATAAATATCTGTCTTCAAAGAATATGAAATACCTATACAAAAACACTGCACCCGGTGACTAAATAAGAAAACCAGAGTGTGTACGACATCGTCTATTTTTCCAGGTGTGTACGACATCCGTTTAAAAAACTGTAAAAAGCTCAATAAGTAGCCCGAGTCCGGATGAAATACAACATGCGTGTGTTCCAGAATATTAAATAACACAAGCTAAATAACATGGTAAGTTAGGAGTATTAGCGACATTATATGTTTGTGTTCTTTTGCAGGATACATTGTCGAGTAGATGGGTAGGTTAAAGTTAATTCACCAAGACTTCTTGTACTTGTTCATATGAGAACCTGTAGGGTAAACTTGTATGATGCTGGTGCATCCTAGAACCTGATTTAACACCCAATGGCAAAATGTTTTTTTTCATTTAACGTTTTAAGAAGGCAACCTTTCAGGTTCCTATTTAGGATATTGGCCCAAGATCATAAAACTAAGATTTGAGATCAGTCTCAAATCTCAAGCATCTGATTGGCTGAAATGGCGACCAGTCGCCATTTCAGCCAATCAGATCCTTGAGATTTGAGACTGATCTCCACATTTAGTTTTATGATCTGTTGTGTTGTAGTTTTGGAAATTATTCTGATGATATACCTGTGCCCAAGGTTATAAAACTGAGCATGGAAACCAGTCTCAAATCTCAAGCATCTGATTGGCTGGTCGCCATTTCAGCCAATCAGATGCTTGAGATTTGAGACTGGTTTCCAATCTCAGCTTTATAACCTTGGGCACTAAGCTTTCTTTACCGCTTTACTTTTTGGTCTTGGGTGAAGGATATGCTTTGAAATTTTTTTTCCAGATAATCACGCATATTTCGCTGTTTCTAAAGTAACTTTACAAAGTATCTACAAGATCAATATTGTTAACATGTAGTACTACACTGTTTGCTTGGAAACGCTCCTAGTTTCTTATGTTTTATACATTATCTTTGCTTGACAATGCCATTAGATTCTTTGCATGCAATATTGTCGAGTTGGAGCTAATTTACCAAGACAACTTGTACTTGTTTTTTATTCATATACAATGTGAGGTTCGTGCACAGTAGAACCTAATTTAAACTTCCGGTGGCAAATTGTTTTGCCACTGACTGTTGCAAGATGGTAACCATCACGTTTTCTGTTTCGTTACTTGTTTGTTGTGTCCTATTTGGAGTTGATCATTTTTTGAAACCATGCTCTCTTTTCATCTCTGCTTTTTTTGGCTGTGTGGATGGTTCTAAAAATGAAAACTGCAGTAATATTAAAACGCATGCAAGCTAACAATACATATAGTTTCTATGCCGTCACTAGTCATTGTTCACCACTTTTAAAACAATAAGTGACCCACTATTCTCAATGAAATTTTGCTGTAGAGCGACAATAAATGTGCAAAACAACATTCGCTGTTTTAACATTTTGTCTGTTGTTCTTCTTTCCTCGTTTTGTTAGTTAACTTGATTGTTTTTGTTTTCCTTCTAAATGCTGTTTGTATGATGTGTTTCCTGGCATGATTTTGTTGTATTCAACAAATTTGCGGTGATTATATGTGAATATCACAAATTACAAAGCTGAGTTATTCGTTTGAATTTTTCAGGTATGTAAACGTTATTACGAACGAATTTTTCATAGGTAGCGTACAAGACACATTATACTAACGGATCTTTACTATTAAAGGCTCCTGGTCAAGTATCAGGACGAAAATGTGAAGTACTTTCAAATATAAAGAACTTATGATCATTTAAATTGTAGAAGATCTGTAAACGAAGTCAATGTGCTGTTATATTCTTACACCGTCAATTTACGATTTATTGTATTTAAAGCCGAAGTTGTTATATAGCGTTAACGAAGTAATTTTTTTTTTCAACAAGTGCTAAAATGTAATGATTAGTCCATAATTTCACCGAAATTGGCTTCTCTTTAGTCTTTTATAGGCATTACAAAGCTTGAAATACATTTTCAACATCATAACCTATATTGCTTTCTACATGACATATACTGTTTTAAGTATATGCCTATTTTTTCACATTTATGTCCCGTTTCAATAATTGTATTTAAGTTTTATGCATAATATATCTTTTATATTTCTAAAATGATAAATATGGAACTTAAAAATTAAAGTCTCTCGTGAAGAATAGCTTCAATTTCAAATAGACCTTTTTACTTCCTAAACTTTAACCTGGAAACAGTTATCGCTCTTTAACGTATAATATTCTTTAAAGCGTTTATTCATTTGGTTCATATCTGCAATATCTACATCTTTGTGGGCGTAAATGATTTAACAAAAATGATCAGGGTGGGTGAGGTGTCCGTATACAAGTTTATTGTGTTGGAGCTCATACGGATAAGTTTTAAGAGGCAAGCGCAATATTACACTAACAACTGAAGAAACAAACGTAAATTTCAAGAATATTTCATTAATATTTAATATAATAAAATTGTTGCTGCTGTAAAATACATGTAACTTAATGAAGGAAATTATCAAAACTTGTATCCTCCAAAAATGAATGCTTAGATGCTAAAATTATTGCACCAGAAAGAATGCTAATTAAATGCATTACGATGGATAAGTGAATAACACAGATGTTAATTTAATGCATTACTTTTTACAGGGACGTGCTATTGTTTCATCCTCACATATTGTAAAACGCAGTCCATATATGTCCATTCTACACAAGAATCGCAGAGAGGATTTATTTTAGGTGTAGTTACTATACTTTCTCGATAAAAATTGTTAAATATTTAGTTGGTTACCTTTAAACAGTGATTTGTGTAGTACAGAACATTATGCAAGTCTATATGTAAGCACCAGCTCACTGAATGTGAAACGGAGAAAAAAATAACTAGACGACAAAACTATTGTTTTGTGAATATGATTCTAAAACTAAATAAAATGCATCAAAAGCGAATAAACAATTATATATACTTCGTACGGAACGCTGAAGATATGACAACATTGGCGTTCCATAACCCCGATTCCTTGTGCAGTTGATGGTCAGTAACACTACGATTTTTTCGCAACTTCTGGTACTTTAGTTTCATGTTAGTTTAAGGTTAAAATATCCAGGCAGTAATGCATTTCCTGAAAAAACTATATTAACATTCATGAAGTTAATTTAATTCAGTTCTGATATACTTTAAGAATTCCGTGCCTGGACGCTGGTGATTTCTCCTGTTTTACAGTTTCTTTTGTCGGGAGCGCACCTGAAAAATAAAGACCAGAGCGAATAATATCAATACCTCAAAAAGATGAAAAGGGAACTTTGAAAGTCTTTAAATGTACGAGGAGACATTTTACGCCTGCCAAACGGCACAAACAACGCCACTCTATGTTTAGTGAATAATGCATATTATGTTGAAATTCAAACAAGACTCGAACTTTCACGAAATTGATCGTGTTACTACATAACAGAGTAATTTTGATGATAATGATGCAAGTATATTAATTGTTTCATTATTCTGTCCTTTGATGTAAACAACCTTGTAGAAAACTTGTAACATTTAGAACGACAAAAGCCGAAAAATGACATTTTGCGCTAACGCGAATTTACACAATCAGTATAAGACATCATTATAAGTACATGTTATTGTTGATTTGTAGAATTGTATGAGGTCCGACGCAAATGCTGAAAAACTGTATTGGTCCTGCTATGGTGACATTGGGATTCTGTTATGTCTTTAGAGTGATTATAGTAAGAAATGTTGGATTTTAAAGCCTTTACGCAATAGCAAATTAAGCAATTGGTTAAAGGATTTATAAACTCCACAGTACTAAACCATACCTTGCAAAACATCACAGAGGTGATCCCGATGCATATAAGAAGTAGCACGATCAGCGAGGTCAGAGTGGCTATCGCTACAGTACTGTTGACGCATTCAACCTGTTTGTCCACAAAAGCGGCTTCTGTAAATATATATCAACTAAGCTCATTATTTTAAGTTTCTTTTTAAAATGACTACTTGTTCGGTTGAAATCAGTACTCTTACCGTCGTTGCGTCGTAGTGATAACTAGTAATCCATTTTCATCTTTTGTTAGTTAGCGATATGTTCAGCTAAATGTTTAGTCAGTATAAACATATTTATATCTGACACAACACACTGAATAGTTTAAGGACCGATTTGATTTCATCCACTAATCGAAGTTGCCCGGTCATGTGATGATTCTGGTTCCCGGTATATTGATTCTGTTTCCCGGTACATTGATTCTGGTTCCTGGTACCTTAGAATGCAGTCCAACTCTGGAAACTACATGTCGATATTTATAACCATATACATGTTAGGTATTTCGAATACTTACCACGGGGGTTTTCTATTCGGATAAAGGTTTCCACCGCAACATCAGGATATGGGTTCACATCCGCAGTTCCATTTACATCTCTTTTTCGTCTGGCCCAATCAACGACTGTATTTGCACAACTCTTAAAACAGTAAAGAAGTTATATCATCAATTAAAAAAAGACCGGCTAATCAAAGTCTCATTCAACAAGACAGTCTGATGGACAGCGATGAGGTCGTGTAGAAAGCCCTTTATGGCCTTTCGGCAAAAATTTGTCTCGGTGAAGTTAAAGATACTACAGCGGTGGATCAATGCTTTCTTTCTCTGGACATTTAAACCCGACCTATTCTGATTAAATTCAATAGAAACAGCTTTAAGAATGAAATTCTTACAAATTCTGATTAAATTCAATAGAAACAGCTTTAAGAATGAAATACTTACATCAACACATTTTGAACTGGATTTATTATTTGTATATCGACAGAACCCAATGTTACAGCGGAAGTAGATCGTATTGATACCTCCAACCAACCATTTAGCCGAATCGATTTTACCCGAACTTTGACAGTGGTTATATTCTCCGGTATTCACGGTGGTTGAATAAAACGACTCCTTAAAGGACTCTTCCATGTAGAAAGCTTTGTTAGAGTTTTGCGCATATGCAGTTCTACATCTGTAAAACAATAGAATATTGAAATTATCACCAATAAGCAGCCAAATTATATTTTATGTTATTGGATAACTCTCAAAACTACAGCTTGTTTTTCTGGACGGTTTATTGTGCCCAATGTTATAAAACTGATCATGGAAACCAGTCTCAAATCTCAAGCATCTGATCGGCTGAAATGGCAATCGGATGATCGAGTTTTGCGACTGGTTTCCAAACACAGTTTTATACAATATGTGCCTTTTCTAAAATCCCATATACTACTCTTTTACATCTGTAAAACAAAAGATTATTGAATTAACACCAAGCGTAACACATAATTAACGTTAATGGATACCTCCTTTCAAAACTGCAGCTTGTTTTTCTGGACGGTTTACTTATGAAAGATGTGCCTTTCTGAAACCCTTTATACTACTATTCACATAATATCCAAACATCTAAGAAGAAAAAAGCTAACAATCTAAACTTTATTAAAAGTAACACACCTAGAGGTAATATGGAAAATATTAAGAGACCAAAATACCATATAATAGGAATTTCTTTAACTGTCTGGTCTACCAGGTCGTAAAACGTTTTATGGAAACCATTGTCAGATCGCGAGCTTTCTATTTGTCAGTTCTGAGAATGTGCCCAATGATAACCAATATGGCACAAAGGGGATACGAGACAAGTCTCCAATATCATTTTTATGATCTTTGGATGTGTATCATTAATCCAGAAAGAAAAATAAAGATGAACAGACCGAATCTTGCACCAAATCAGTCATATCTTATTCAATTTAATCACCTTCACGCACATCTTTCATCAAATGCAGGGCCAAGTCAATCACTTGGCTGCAGGGACTTTAATTAAGGCAAAGTGAAAGGACTAACACTGTGAGAGATAAAGGAACAAGTTATCGTTAATGAATATATTAACTATAGCCTTGCGAAGTGAGAAAACAGAGATTATTTTGGAATTTTAGAAGCTAACTCTCCGCAGTGACTACTTTCCCTTCCCCGCAGAATTTGCCTTGTGTAACTTGATTGAAAGATCACAGTGGGTGGTTTGAGAGCAAGCACCTCTAGCAGCTTCTTCCTCTTTCGGCCAGCGGAACGTGAAAGGGAGATCACTGCGAGAGGTTAAGGAGTTTTACCCAGCAACAGTCGTTAACGTTTCCATCCTGTTGGTTCCTGTAGTCGAGAAAGCAGCGCTGTTGGCAACCATACAGTCCTTAACATAAATTCCATACGGCTCTGCTCCATCTGTAAAAGGAATCATACATATATGCCTTTTCAACGTGTCGCATTTTTTTATTGTGTTTTTGATGCCTAAACTCTATGCGTTTGGATACAACTTGTTTAAGAAAGGCCAAAACCTGTTTGTTTATATGTCGCCTGCAGCGAGCCCGTACGCCACTTGATGACAAGAATATCACCTGATTCGCGCGCAACAAAATTTAAAACAGTGACAAATGCAAATCAGGAATATCCGAACTAAGAAAACACTGAGGTCACACAAAGCCAAAAATAAAAGAGAAAAAGAGGTTCGTAAAATGATCAATTTCAAAAAAGTCACAACGACAATTTACGGAAAAGAGAATCTATGGAATCGTAAGAATATGTTATATTGCAAATATATACAACAGTTTTTAATTAGAAGGTAAGTCTAATGGAATATTTTTTAATTAATTGTTAGAGAAATGAATGTTTTTATTTTTTCCCTTTTCGGCAAGGGTTTGAATTTTACAAAAAAAAACAATTATGTATTTTACATAAATTTTATGAAGATTGCTACACTGTTTCCTTAAGGTTAATGTCTCAAATTTAAGATGGTAAAGCGTCCGTGTTAAAAACTGGTAGATCACTATAGAAAAATTATGTTTTTGCTTTGATTAATTTTAGTAGTGGTCATCCATATATACATTTTTACCGAAATCAATGAGAGTATGATGACAATAGTGTCAATGAAAGTGTAAAATCCCTTGTATATGATTTGACCTAATGAACTAATTTTTTTCTCAAAAGACCCAGTGTCTAATTGGTCTGTAATATCATTTGCACAGGCATGTTCCTGTAGTTAAATAGTATTTGGATAAAAAAGTGGCCAATAATGAATGTTAATCAGGTGACATTTAGGGTCTACCATCCGATCTACATGTAGTATTTATCTCAGGTTGACCCAGTCTCTTAAAGGGCCCAGGGCCCAAGATAATAAAACTAAGTTTGTAGATCAGTCTCAAATCTCAAGCATCTGATTGGCTGAAATGGCGACTGGTCTCAAATCTCAAGCATCTGATTGGCTGAAATGGCGACTGGTCTCAAATCTCAAGCATCTGATTGGCTGAAATGGCGACTGGTCGCCATTTCAGCCAATCAGATGCTTGAGATTTGAGACTGATCTCCAAACTTAGTTTTATGATCTTGGGCCCTGACACTATAAACACAAACATATTTAGTCAGATACAACTTTTGACTTCTACTGTATGAACAAAATATTTCATTTAACTTGACCTAGTGACCCAGTTTTAGTCTAACCAAATGCACGTGCATGTGAGTATCCATATTGAAAAGTATTTCATGAAAACTTTAAAATACTTTTAACAAGCAGCCAAATAATCATGATATTTTGTTACTTTTTTTACTTTTCTTTCTTACCAACGGGAGATCGACTGCCTGTATTATAGCATACAGTCAGGAAAATATCTTTGCCCAAGTCAACAGTATCGCCTGCTGCAAACTTGGTACTCATCAGTGAGTTCGACCAGGGTTGGCGGTCGTTGACAAACATCTCAACTTTTCTTCCTGTCACGGCAGGTAACTCGGTAGAAGGGTACCCACTGCAATAGAATATTCAACATCATAACAAGTCAAGACAAGTCAAGAAATGTTAATGACTATAAAACCAAAAGACGCACGCACTTACACACACATACACGCACTCAAAATTCATAACTTATAAAAGTGTATGTGTGTCTTTCGTCAAACTTGTTTTAAATGATATTGCTCCGAGTTTGAAGTTTGAAGGCTACTGGAGAGTTCCGTGCGGCGACATCGCCTAGATGTGCAATGCCCATTACGCTGCCTTTTAGGCTAACCGGGACAACCCAAAGAGGCTGATCGGATAACCTGATAAACGTAATAATCACTGCATGACACCGGAAACCGAATATTTACTGACAACAGTACTAAGTTATTTTTCTACATCAAAAAATTAATAATGTCATCTGCCAACCACACGAGGCAGTTTAGGCGAGAAAATAATTGAAAATCGCTCATGAGTTCGTAGAAATTGAAATGATTAAAAGATGAGGTTAAATGAAGTCGAGGGTTTATGGAGTAAACCTAAACCTACTAATTTTGGTTTAGTTTTTGCAGCAAATGATGAAGGCCCAATAAACTTGTCAAAACGTTTTTTTTTTCATTGTGAAAATTAATTAACCACTTTGACCCTTTTCAAAAGAAAGTATAAATGACCAAATATTTATGTTCTCAAACAATCCCCAATCATTGAGACCCTGTCCGAACAGTATTTTTGTAGCCCACAAAATTACTAACCAATGTTTACAATCACTCGGCGAAAAGTTATCGGTTTTTTCCGTACGTGGGCCGTAAGAACGCAGAACGCGATGACGTCATCCCGGTAACGGCTTTTAGTGGGGAATATGTCATAAATTTATGCACGGTTGCATATTATTAGCGACCGTCGCTTGCCGAGAGCTGCCGAAAATCAACTCGGAAAGATTCGCTTTTTGTTTTGTAAACAAGATAAACGATCCGCAAAACATGCTTCAAATCAATAAGATTATACCCTTTTCTTATTGTAAGGTTTATTTTTTGTGTTATTATGCATACAGGTGAAATCTAAAATGTTTAGGTTAACAAAAAATATGCTGTTTGACAAGTTTATTGGGCCTTTAAGCCAAAACGTACCGAGACAGAATGTACGCGTCAGTTCTGCCTGCAGACATTTTTGGCTAAGATTCTGAATGCGTTCATCGGTCACTCTTTGTTGAACCGTAACTTACAAGTATCTTTAGGTTGGTTGTATTCAAAATTGTAAGATCTAAAGAATGTGCCACTGAAACGAGCCGTGTTTACAAACAATACAAAAACAGGTGTGGCCTGCATACATTTTGAGATAATGCATGATCAATTTTTTCCCAGAAGGACTGGGTCACGGACTGACGGACGGAGGGTAAACTTACTGTCACCTAACAGTACTGGACTAACTATGTTAGGATACCGTCTTAAAATTGTCCGTAAACATGACACAAACAGTGATAACGTCATGAGGAATTGACTTACTCAAATGCTACATTTTTTTGCAACTCCATAGACAGTATTTCACACGTTCCTTTCAGTATGACGTCACCAGGCTTGACCATTTCTGCGGCAGTGTTGTCTGTCTGGTCGTATGTTTTCAATGCAAAGTTAAGTGTACTCTGTAATTATATAGAACGCCAAAAGAAATATAGTCTCGTTATTTTCCCCCAAGTGAAATGCATTTCATGAGAGCATTGAGCTTCCACTCACTCGAATTCCACCATTTTCAAGTCGATGAATCTTCACAAATTTTGTGCGATTGAATCGCATTATATCCTTGGATTGTTTTTTTTATTTTTTTTAATAACACTTACTTAAATGTATTATTAGTATAAGAATTATCTAAAAAAAAACTCAAAGGTATTCCTTAGTTTAACTATCTGCATGTGAAGATGTTTGCTCGTGCATGATCTGCAAAATCATACCATGGATGCACATATAGTAATAATAGGTCACTGTATGATTTCCGACACGACAAGCAATTTTTATCAATAATAAGTGGGCGAGACAGGTTTGGTCAGTAAGCAATGCACTCACCGTTACGGCTGTATATTGGAAACCGCAGACAAGGCTCGAGGTTGATACTTCTATCGTATCATAATAACGATCGCCTGTCGCAGCCGTCAGGCTCCGTTTACAGGTGGCGGAAGTACTTGGCGTAATGGTGTTGGAAACTAAATCGTTATAGCTGAGGAAGATGAAAGAGGTCCATTTCGGTTTATGAAGATTCACGGTCACTGAGACTGTATTTGCTGTCGCTGTTTGTTTACAATATATGTCCTCTGTGAAAAAAACAAGGCTTAAATCAAACCAGAACGTTATTCATTAACAACTTTTCATTCGAGTCCAGTAAGCATCAGATTAGAGAGATTGAAAAAAATTCAACCATCCTTGAAAAAAAACGTTCATATTTTAGCATTATAGAGACGCTTAATTAAATAATCGGTTACCGATGGCATGCAATCATGATTACTGAGTAAGTTTATCAGGGTTATCCGATCAACCTATTGGGGTGTTGTCCCGAATAACTCAATAAGTAGCGTAATTCGAATTGCGTGGCTCGGCGATGTCGTAGGGGCAAAACCATTTTTTTTAATACAGGATTTTGAAAAAAAAATATTTCGATGAACAAAATCATGAGAAGACTATACGTGCTGTGTAAGAGACGCTGTGTTCCGGCGTGATAGATGCGATGACGAAGTAAGCAAAATCAACTTATTCCTGTCAGCGCCCATTCAGGTGTTTGAAGTCCACTCATGAATAAAGGAAAATAAGGTACGTGGTGTTTATCTCTGTTATGATAAGCTTGTTAAAAGAGAAGGTATGCATACCAATACAAGTATCCTGTAACGATCTGGAAGGTCGGCAAGCTAGCGGAAGCTGCATGTGATCGTCGATCAGAGGAATGGCTAAAACATCAAATGCCAAGGTGATTAATGTAGATGGCTTTCGGGATATACAATAACATGACATACGTAATAAACGTTTG
This sequence comes from Corbicula japonica, assembly GCA_038501625.1. Classification (NCBI taxonomy): domain Eukaryota; kingdom Metazoa; phylum Mollusca; class Bivalvia; order Venerida; family Cyrenidae; genus Corbicula; species Corbicula japonica. The sequence continues at coordinate 901,411 of JAZAYU010000029.1, forward strand.
AGCGACCCCCGTAAACAGAACAGAAACAAGGGTAGCACCAGAATATATATATATATATATATATATATATATATATATATATATATATATATATATATATATATATATATATATATATATATATATATATATATATATATATATATATATATATATGTATATATATATTAAGCACAAACATCTAAACAGCATGTCAGGAATTATTATAACCAGCATGTTGTTTGATTAAAACACGAACCAAAGAAATATTGTAACAAAAACCAAAAACATGTATCGGAAAGTAAACTTAAGTATGATTTGTGTTATCGCATTAACACATACACGTTATTTATCGGTATCATTAAAAACAATATCCAAAACTTCGTTGACACAAAAATACTGGTATATTCATAATTACGACAAAAGGGTGTTAATATATACATAGACTTGATGAAAACACATTCAATATTTTTCGTTTTATCAGCCTTAGAAGTATTGTTTTATAAAAACACCGTCCGTTTAATTAAATCAGCACTGTTATCATTTAAACTTAATATGCTGGCCGTTTTTATGGTCGGTTTTGATATCCGAGCAACAGCAGCTTTGATTATTGCTCAACCATCGTTAGGAATATACCTCATGCTTTATTTGTTTGACTCCGATGTCTAGCATGACGATAAACGTGGTCGGCGTCTTGTGAAGTGCTGCTGTGCAACAGGTGTTTACGGAAGTTGCTCGCTGGGTCAAAATATAATCCAAATCGAAATTTGTAGTATATTCTTTTATAGACCTAAAATACAAACCACATTGGGTCGTGAGCTCCGCTTCTGTCTTCGCGCAAGTATTACTTATTTCTGTGGTGGCTCCGCTGTTATCTGTAATAAAAGCAAGATATCAGTTCAATTACCTCCCTTGATGGCAATATAATAATTTCAAACTATGCAGAATGTTTTGTGGGTAGCAGTATATTGGCATACTCGAACTTTCCTTTACAGGGATACAGATGGTATGTACTGTGTCTGTCTCTGCATGGTTGGCTTGGCGCCTTTGTTTAGCTTTTAGGTTTTCTATTCATTTTACACATGTAGCAAGATTATAATTTTCACTCTTTACTGTGACAATAAATTTTAATGTAGAAACAATGTATGTTGAATTTTGGTATTAAAACCATAAGGTTTTTCTCCGTTCGTCATTGCTTTGCCATAGACAAAAAAGAAAAATATCAAAATCTCTCTTACGGCAAAAAGCAACTCAATAAAACTTTGCACAAACCAATGCCATTAAGGGCTTACCACACTTCTCCCAATCACGTTCATCGATAAAAAGAAAATTATCAAAATCTCAATAATGGCAAATAACAATGAAACTTTGCACAAATGAATGTTACCTATGTATCTTTATTTTGCATACAGCAAGACACGTTAGAAAAGTAAAGAAAAAAAGCTAGATCTAAAAATTCCTAAAATTCTATTTACCTAAATCATAAAAACTAAGCGATACAAAACATAATTTTAAATTTCCACGTGAGTGCAATGATGCTGACAAGAAAATGTTGTGTACTTTGTAAAAACAACTTTCAACTACTAAAAGAGAAATCTGCGATAGTCATCCATTTAGGCGACCAGGAAATTTAAAGGTCAAACACACTTTTACTAATATCTCGTTAAGTTTACAGATGTAAGTCACGAGGACACAATAAAATTTTGTCAGTATCATATTCATGTGTGCATTTAAAATGATGTTCTCTGTTGTTTTGTTTTTGTGAAGTATCTTGTTGCAGTTCTGATTTAAAACTGCAGTTGTATATTTGAATTAAAGCTTGGTATTAGTGATAAAACATGCACATCGCTTTTCTTAATTTGTGGTACCGATTCACCTGTTTTAAAAGTATTCAATACCCTTTTGCGTCACATGTCACGTGATCCAGAATCATACACCTTCTGAGTGACCTGTAACATGAGCCACAACACAAACTCTGCTCGACACGATCAAAATCAGATATCTCTTGTGTGACCATTCACGTGGTTTAGAATGACACACCATATGCGCGACCTGCAACATGATCCAAAACACACATTTCCTGTAAGAATAGTCACGGCACGATTGAAAATCACACATCAATTGAGTTATCAGTCAAGTGGCCCAGAATCACACACCCACACATTCTTCGCATGACCAACCAACATGATCCAGAATCACGCTCGCCCTTGCGTGACCAGTCACATGATCAAACATTCATTGGATGACCAGTCACATGATCTAGAATTTCAGACCCTTTGCAAAGCCTTTCTATCTGTCCGCCATATTGTTTTTCGATAATATTTGTAAGGTTTATTGATGTTTCTTACCTCTTGTTCTAAACACATATATTCCTTTGTTCCAAGATCCACATCGACAGTTGGACTTTAAGTGAATGTTCGAAATATCCACTGCGACTGCATTTTTCTTGTAAGGACATACAGCCGCATATTCTCTCTGAGCAGCGCTACCATATTGACCGTTAACGAACCCCTGAAAATAAAACCAATTTTATGTCTCAAAATAACAACATGAAGAAAAGGCGGACTCTTTACAGATATATAATAAATAAAACAGAATTCAAAATAGTTTCCCTTAAAGTATTGATATTTGTTTGTAATTGATTTTCAGCGTAAAGCTTTTTATTTAAATTTTCTTGAAATTGATCTGTTTATATCGGTTTTTAGCTTGAAACGAATCATTAAAGCTGTTTCAGGTAAAATTGCTACATCCTGTTTATAGTTCTCGATATGGTTGATATATTGCGAATCTTTGTAAAAACTGTGGTGTTTGTTTTTGTGCGCAGAATAGCACCTGAACCACTTTTTTCACTCTGATCTGAAAGGAATAAAATGTATTGTATTGTATTGTATTGTATTGTATTGTATTGTATTGTATTGTATTGTATTGTATTGTATTGTATTGTATTGAAAGAACCATAAAGAAGAGTACTTGTTAGTTTTCAAGTAAGAATCTTGGAAATTAAGCTTGATAAAATTTAAAATTCAAGTTAGTTTGTTCATGGGGTGTTTTATGGGTTTTAGTTATTTCACCAAGTAAACGTGTACGTGTTTGTTCATATGAGAACATTTTGGAGCACGTATAAGGTTGGTGCATCCAGGAATCTAGAACTACCACAACATTCCTGGTGCATCCTAGAACCTGGATTAGACCCCCCCAGTGGCCTGTTGTTTTGCCACTGACCGTTCCAAGGCGGTAACCCCAAAGGTTCTCTTTTCGTGAATTGTTTGTGCTGTCTTTTTTAAAATTAATCTTCTTATTAACTCGTGCTCTCTTTCCATTCTATATTTTGGCTGCATGGGACGGCCGTGTTTTCTGGGTGTGGCGGTTCCTGATATGCAATTTTCACTTCAATGGAAATCAAGGTAATGTGTTAAAACATCAACTTTTATCTTAAAAAATCAAGTTATTAAGTTGAAATGTTAATATGTTGAAAATTGAACTTACCTTTAATAAGTTGACGATTCAAGTTATTGAGTTGAAAATTCAAAAAATATGTTAACAATTCAAGTTAGTATCTTTAAATTCAAGTCAGATGTTTTCAAGATTAAAATAAGTATCTTGAAATATCGACTTAAGTAGTTGACAATTCATGTTACTATGTTGAAATTTAAGTAAATTAGTTGTAAAAAATGAAACAAACAGATAAATTTCATCTGGCCCTAATGGGCCTCCCTAGGTTTCTGAACTGAGACTGTAAGATCTTTATTTCGTCTGAAGCGACAGATAATTGGTAACCGTTGAAATTAGCTTAAAATAATAAGCAAACGTTTTGATTCTAGTTTCCAGTCTCTGAGACCAGGATCAGATTCAGCAATCCGAATGAAATGCCTTTTAAGCTTTTCTATAAGCATACGTGTAACAAAATACTTACGGTCAAAAAAGTAGTGACGCCGGTTGGCAGATTAGATGGGTCCCCGTACACAAATATAATGTACGTCTCTCGCTCACTGTCTGATGTCTTACTGTCAATAGCGACAACTGCTTGCATGTAATACTCCTGAAATATAATAATAATAATTAACTCTATATAATAACTTCACAAAAATAAAATAAAATACAATAACAAATCAACAACACAGAATCACACACGTTAATTGAGCAGTATTCTTAGAATATTAAAATGTTATACATTATAATACACATACATAAATAACAAATATATATATATATATATATATATATATATATATATATATATATATATATATATATATATATATATATATATATACAGAAATATCGTCAGATATGGGGTCTCTGTAATAAACCTTAATCAGGGGTTGTATATATATACTAAGAAATGTGGTAAGTTACGGGTCTTACTTCGATATTATACCTATATGTGTGGTTCTATAAAAGTTACGGGGTATATATGGTACCCCGCTAATTAAATGTCATTTCTATGCACTATCTGACCTTGTAAGTACTATAAGCTGTAATATAAAAATTTGGTTTATGATAAAAAAAAATTTCGGTTTTTTTTTATAGACCGAAAATAAATTTCGATAATAAACCGTGTTACGGGAATAAAGTTTATCGTACTTAAGAAGTCCGAATATGCATAGAAATGGCATTGAAAATTACGGGGTACCATATATACCCCATTACTTTATAGCACCTCACATAAAGGTGTAATATCGAAATTAGACCCGTAACTTACCACATTTCTTAGTATATATATATATATCAAAATAAACACGACGGTAAAGTAAAGGGGATACTTTCCTGAAAAGCTTTATAAAAGCTTTGTAACACACTTTTTTACTGCATGAAAATGCATTTTCGATCATTTAATGATGGAAGAGGTAAAATTGGACTTTGGAAATTTGAAGAGACGTTTTGCGTTACGATTATGCAGCTTACTCATTACAGCTACCCAATACAGCTGCATAATGGATGGATCCTTTCGTGTGTTGGGCATTGAGATATAACTTAAAGCAAAACGTGTAACACTTACAAGGGGGCTAAGTTCATTCGGTATTATCATTATTCATTCGAACAAATTCATCATTGATTCACTTGTTTCCAGAGGCTGAAGTAAAACAAACCAGGATATGATTTATGTAGGACATCTTGGGGTAAGCAAAAAAAGCCCTAGTGCCATTTCTGGCCTGCCAAAAGAATTTCTTTGTTTAGAGCAAGCATTACACTTCAATTGTTAAATGTTATTACCTTTTGATTATTGAAAGGAAAATCTAAATTAATAAATGTTAATTTCAATCATTTCCAGATACTGTGGGTACGGATGGTATGTATTGAGTCTGTCTCTTGCATGGCTGGCTAAGCGCCGACGCCGTAATTGTATGGCCTAGAGCTTATCTATAAGATTAACGAAAGAAAATGTTCTTTTATACGCGGATTTAAAGAAAGAGTTAATTAAACCATACTATTGGATTCGGGCGAACTTTATAAAATTTGAAGAACTGATAAACGCGACAAATAAGACAATAATTACAAAACTTTCAACATATATATTTAAAGCATTTGAAACACGACACAATATTTTGAAATACTTTTGATGTCATTGAAATGTTTAATGGTTGTAAAATACATAAAACTCTTCTGTCTCTCTCAAATCTCTGCATGCCATGGATGAACTTATTGTTACCATTTTCAAATACATGATTGTTTAAGTTTGAAAAGGTGTAATACATGATTGTCTTTAGTTGCTTACCATGGCTTACCATGTCACATGTTTTACTGTTTCTGTTCTATGTATATTTGTTCATGGGCCATTATGGCTTATTACGAAATAAACTATACTATACATTTATTTGTACCTTTGTGCTATCTTTGATCTGCCATGTAACAATAACAGCTTCAGAGATCTTGCTGTCCCCAGTCGGGTTACGACTATTGCTTCCCGCATCGTTACAGTCAAAAATAATGTCCTCGATGCGCTGTAGGTAGCACATGGATGGTCCGGTTGTCAGATTATCACTAAAACAAAATGAAATTAGCCCCAAGATTACAAAACGGAGAATTGAAATCAGTCACAAATCTCAAGGATCTGACTGGCTGAAATGGCGACTTGATGCTTGAGATTTGAGACTGGATTCAAATCTCAGTTTTATAATCTTCAGCACTGATCTCGAATCAATGAAGAATTTACTGGAAATAGGAAATTTATCAGATCTGCAACAATTAAGATTAAATTCAAATCTTTTTACAGTAAGACGCCTCAAAAGACTTAATAATGAAATCTTGCGGTGTTATAAGATGTAATATTTCATAGTTTTTCAGATAGTTTCAAACACGAATATAATGTGATACAGGCAAATCAAGTTAATGAAGCTATGACAGTTAGAATTACAAAGAATTTTGTGTTCTAGCACTGTCACTGATCTAATTAAAAGGAGTTTAAGACATAATAAAACGAATACAGTTATATAATTGTGCGACATACGGACACTTTGGTAAAATTTTAATACCCGCATATGTTGTCTATGTAACTCTAGTAAATGAAGCACTTTGGTTTCAACAATATAGTGCGTATCGCACTTTGGTTTTCAACAATAAAGTGCGTAAGGCACATTGATTTTCAACAATATAGTGCGAACCGTACTTTGGTTTTCAAAAATATAGTGCGTACCGCACATTGGTTTTCAACAATATAGTGCGTACCGCACTTTGATTTTCGACAATATAGTGCGTACTGCACATTTGTTTTCAATATAGTGCGTACCGCACTTTGATTTTCAACAATATAGTGTGTACCGCACATTGGTTTTCAACAATATAGTGCTTACCGCACTTTGATTTTCAAAATATAGAGCGTACCGCACTTTGGTTTTCAAGAATGTAAATTGCGTACCGCACTTTGGATGTCAACATCATAGTTCGTAACGCTTTTTATTGTTCAACATTTGTCTGACGAGGTGTTACCGATGTGTTCTTAAAAATTAATATTTGAGACAAACTGGAAATGAGACAGATGTGTTGAACACACGATAGGACGTACATTCGAAGCACATTTGTCTCACATTCTATCATATCCGACTCAATTTCTAGTTAAACGGAAACTGTTTCAGGTTAGTGCATTTTTAATGTCCGAAAAGGCTTTATCACTGCTGTTACATGTTACAAGACTTAGTATCCAGAATCATTTTTTCAGTCATTCTTTGCGATGGCGATCCTCTTTTAGTTGTACGGAAGTTAAATCTTGTTTGTTTTCAATTCAGTTAGAGCTGTTATCAGTTACTTTCTTTTAAGGTTGTTGAGCATGATACGTATATTTACTATGAACTGGGTTTATAGTACTCTTAAACATGGAATGGTATTTATCTGAAAATACCGCATTGAAGGTTCCGCGTCACAACCATATGCATACCATCGTTTGGGATGGAGCAAAATTGTACTGTTATTATTGTTAATATTGAGTTGCGCTCAACCGATGGCTAGGCGGCGTGGGCAGTAATATGCATTTCCATTATTGTCCATGAACAGGCTCAATAAATCCGAGCCTGCAATATTTTCATGGTGGCTTTTTTTGTTTCAGCTCATCACTTATTTAAAAATGTAATTTGAAGAGTAACAATATGAACGGTAAAGGTCTGATTGAAACAAGTTATTGCATTTATTCACTTTGAGAACCACGTTTAATAAGACACGGAGACCATCTTACCTATTGATCAAATCGGATCTTTTTATAACACGATATCTGAACCTATACTCTACGTTTGCGGAGGTGTCGTCTTTAAACCAGAGAGGTGCAGCAAAACTCTGTTGTAGAAGAGGAGTGTCAAATGCTGAAAGAAAAACTCAAACATCAGACTAGAATAGCACAGATTAATGTTATTAGTAAGATACAATCGTATCACTCGAGGATATAGACACTTGGACATTGATGTCGTTCTTCTGGCAAATTTTCGTTTGATAAATGATTGTTGTATGAAAAGTTTGTTATTTCAAGGCAAATCGGATGTTACTGGTACAAAACTATGCATTTACTATATGCAATCAACGAGAAAACACAAAGCAAAATCGAAAAAGTTAGATGCTACTATGTTGAGGATAGGTACACTGGCATTAAGGATAGGGTACACTGGCATTAAGGATAGGGTACACTGGCATTAAGGATAGGGTACACTGGCATTATAGGTAAGAAAGTGTTCAGCTAGTATGGTGCATAAATCTTTTTTTTTAAATGCTTAAACGTATTTCTGTTAAATCTAATGGACAGCAACGAAGTAGTTGTGCTATAAAACTAGTAAGAACGTTAACGATAATTTTTAAACAAACAGAATTTGAACTAAAATGTATTTTTCTTTTTGTCATTACAAAAAATAAAGAATAAAAAATAAACGAATCTAAAAGTATTCATTTAATGACATTGATTAAATACTTACGATAAAGGCTTACTATTAAAAAGCTAGTATGAATATAGATATGCCTTGGTAATGTTATTATAAGCATGAGGATTTTTGTTTACCAAACAATTAGAAATTTGAAAGCTGACAATAGACGAGGTAGCATACAAAAAATCCGGAACCGCATCATTTTTCAAAAAGAAAGTCTTACACATTGCTTGGATACATGACATGCTCCCATAAACGGAATAAAAAAAACAACAACATAATATCGTTCTTCATATTGCTCTGAGTTCATAATACTTACGTCCATTGCTACCTGTATATTCAAAGGTTTCTGTTACGCCCGAGCCTGGGACGATGCCGAAAGAAATCAAACCCGTGTCACGAATCTAAAAAAAGAATATTTTATTGTCAAATAGTTGCAGAGCCTTATGATCGCCAAAACTAATCCCCTGTGCCCTATCTTCTTCCGGGCAATGTTTTCTGTTTGCCCTATTTTCCTTCGGGCAATGTTTTCCCTTGGGTCGGAATTTCTGATCCGAACTTCACACAGACTTAAATACGATTATATAAAAGAAACCGATTCAGTTTTGTAGTACAACCCGTTTTTTCATGTAATTCCATAGAATAATCTGCAGTGTTTAAATTTGAATGTATCCTGACACTCTGCTAAATGGATGTAGGTAGGTTTAGCAGTCACAGAATGGATATGAACATCTATTCAATCTGTTATCGTAATGAACAAGTTGTAGCTTTCCAAAAAGCTAGTCGGTCTTTAGCATAATATTTTAACAGTAAGAAGTTTATGACCGCAACAAATAAATACATAAATTAAAATTTATCTTACGTTAAAAAACATATGTAGGATATGGTCGCAGCAGATTTACACATAGAGGCATTCGAAATTATGTGATGTTTGTGAAACAGTAAGAATGATATGACATTCAAACGCGTCATCAAAAGGATGACAATGTAGGTAGGTCGCAACAGTATCGACGCAATCATCAAACAGAAGTTTATTAACGCAACAGTTAGTAGAATACAATCACAAAAGAGTCGTTACAGATATCTTAAACTCATAAAACAGAAGGTAGGATATAGCCATAAAATATACTCATATATTTAGACTTCAACTTCGTCCTCTACGATGAAGTCTTATTCATCTTACGAATCATAATTTCTAATGGTAAACAGTGTGAAGTAATTATTTAAAAGGCGTGGCTATAGTAGAACCGTTCACAATTTATTGGTCGTAGCACTATGTTTTGACGTGTGACGTCGCCCAGCACGCACGTTTTGCCACAAGTTGCTGCGAAAAAGCGTGCCGTTATTCACTTTGTCGTCAATGTTGCTGTTCCAACAGTCATTCAAAAAGCCGTAATATAACGAATTCTTTTAATAATTTCTGTATTAAAGAGAGTATTAATGTGTGTAAATATAAGGATTAAATCGATATTTGATAGTTTTCATTTGGGTATGAAAACCCGTTGGATTGTTTAAAGTATGCGTGAAGCCCTTCGGGCTTCACACACTTTAAACAACCCAACTGTTTTCCATACCCAAATGAAAACCATCAAATATCGATTCAATCCTTAAGTAAGAATCATGAGATAGTATTCGGGTATGGTTGCAACAGAATCAATAGAGACACACAGTCAAGCTTATACGAACAAACTAGGAAACAGAATCGAGACAACTTGTATACATTTGAACATACATTCAAACTGTTATCATGTAACAGGATATGGCAACGGATTGTATTTTTTTCAAACTTTATTTACATGCTAAGGTTCCTATTACAAAGAACAACAATAGCAAAATCATGAAATATACACAATAAGATAATCTGGAATGATTATCTGGAATGAAATTCCTATTTCCATTAAAAATTCATATACCCTGAATTTATACAAAAAATCATACAACCATCATTTATTGACAATAAATTCTTAAAATGTATCATATACACACAAACTGGTTACTGCCCAATGATTTGTCGTTGCTTTTTTTCTTTACTTCGTGAGTATGTGTATTATAATGTATAACATTATAATATTTTGCCTTCTCAAAATATTGCCCAATTAACATGTGTGATTTTGATTTGTTCATTTTTTATTTCATTTTATTTTAATTGTGTGTAGTTATAATATATAGTTTATGATGACCTCTTGAAAATAAGATTTGTATAATTGTTGTTTTATTTTATACAAAACTTAAGAGTTACCATCTATAAATAAAGAATTTATTATTATTATTATTATTATTATTATTATTATTATTATTATTATTATTATTATTATTATTATTATTATTATTATCAAGGACGGCAATATAATTGGAAAAGACGATTCAGCTTTATTTGTAGTTGTAACTAAATTGCAATGCATAAACAACAATTGTTGATACAGAAAATTTATTTTACGCTTTTTAGTGAATTATAGAATTTTCCGGGTGAAATAAAAGTGGTATTTCACTGTTTTCAAACAGTGGAATATCATTTTTATTTTCACTGAATTTTTCACGTTGGTACCCAAACGCATATAACATACCAAATGAGAAGGCTTAGAAAACGGGCTCAAATTTGTATATTTTGACGTCATGACGTCACGACATAAGCAAGCGGTTTTTGTGCCATTTCTTGCATCTTTCCTGTCAAATTCACGCATATTTTGCTCTAAAAGCATAAAATAAAAAGAAAATGTGTTTTTACCAGTGAAAGATAGAAATATATTTCACTTGTGAACTCCGGAATTATGTATTTTCACGAGTGGCTTCGCCACTCGTGAAAATACGAATTCCGGAGCTCACCGAGTGAAATCTATTTCTATCTTACACTGGTAAAAACAAATATCCTCTATATACTGTGTTGGAAGCGCGGCAATGATAAATGGATTATTTTACCACGGTCGCTACAATGGAATGACTTGATAAATGGATTATTTTACCACGGTCGCTACAATGGAATGACTATGAGAAAATGTTGGAGATCGTGTTAAAATAAAACTAATATAACTATTTCTCTTAGGGAAGGATTGGAATGTTCAACGGTGACAGATAGCATTAAAGAAGTAGGGGAAAATAAATTAATAAATGGTCGTCTAATACAGACAATACTAGGTCGTTATTTTAATCAACATTAACGAGCAATTAAAGTCTTGGAACGAAACTTAAAGACGATTGCGATATTATACGTGTTCACTATTTGCATGACGCGCTCAAAATCGGCAAACTCCGTTGTTGAACAGAATTGAATCGGTCTCTCCCTTGCCAGTAGATTACGCAATTAACATTTCCCTGAATCAAAACGAACCTAAAAACGACGTAAAATATGCAAACGGTGCTCTCGTAAAATTCATTATAATATCCTGCTCGCCACGGGAAAAGGTACATTCGGTAATATTTTGTGACATTTTAGTTGTGTCTATATTTGAAGAACTTACAACTATTTTTAAATTTCTCATAACCAACAAGTGTTTTTCTTACACATTTTGACATTGCAATGGTATTATTAACGCGAAACGCATGATAATTAGTGTAGTCTGCTCAACTTTATGACGTTTCAAGGATTGACGTCAACTGTCCGAAGGTACCTTTTCCCATGACGCGCCCAATATGTGAATCTGAAACTACCGCAATTATCTTTAATTACCCTTATAGTCTTCGTATGCGCAGAAAATACATTGATTTGCTGATCGAATGTAACATCAAAGCCAAAGTTATAATTGGGTCCTGTATTTGCGCCTGTTCCAATGATGTAGTCAGCATCTCCGCTATTCATGTAATAGTTCTTGAAAAAACCTGACGATCTCCCGTATTCGCAATTCGACGTCACTCTTCCCAAAAAGAAAATCAATAAGAAAACCGTGGACAGAATCTGAAAAAGATTAAAAAACAATAAAATATATAAAGACCATATTTTAAATATAATAAGGAAAATATATAAGAACACTTTAACAGGGAGGGTCATAACATCACTATTTATAAAACATGCTTCCTGGGTTGACAATTTCTTAAAATAGTAATTGGGGAAAGCAGCTTTTACATATATACGGTGTCGGAGGGCCGTCATCAGATTTAACATTTTGATAGATCTGACTTTAGTGAGATTGCATCCATAGTAAATGTCGTCCATTTTGTTTTCGAGATATGACCTTTGACACGGATACAAAACGCTTGATTCTGATCTTCTAGGAGTTGTGTAAGAAGGAGCCGATTACACTTCAGAGATGGAGAACAAGCGAGGAAATAATGGTTATCATGGAAAGAGAGGCCTCATATCACGCCTTGCATATCTGTATTTTTATTTGTGGATTTGTTTATTTAGGGTATGAGGTGGGAGTGAGTTACGAATTATCACTGACAAAAAGAAAAATACAACATTGTTTGTAATCGCCCCATAATCAACAATTTTTGTTAGATGTCTGATAAAATATCAATTTTCGCTTATACATTTCAATTAAAATTTCCCGCGTTGACATAAGTATTGGCAGCAAAAACAACGATTTCAGTAAATGCTTTCGGTATCTAGAGCCTTGTTAATACGGTACATCGCGCTGAGCTAAAAAGTAAAATACATGTAACATCATTGGTTTAAAAAGTAAGTATGACTTGCTTTTTATCTTGTTTTACGGTCAGATAGATCGGGTCATAAATGATTAACCTTCACACCTGGGTGGTCTTGTCAAAACAACTACGATGGATTAGTTTAGTGAAAGCGATTCTGCCATGAGAAACATGCATGTTTACGAAAGTAGAAAATACATTACCAGCAGTTTCCGTCGTATTGTTCAAAATAAAAATACATTTCAGATGAAATCAGTATTACGGAATGCCTTTGATTGACCGGGAATAACAAATATCGTCTGTTCACCTCTAAGAACACCGACGTGCCGCTCGGCAGGGCCAATATACTGTATACGATACCACCAATTACAAATAATTGGAAATACTGAGTGATCGGCATGAATAAGTAATTGCTAAATCCGTCTTAAAACGTTTATTTAAAGCTCCCCTAGGGGCCCAGTAAGTAAAACATTTTAAATGACATCTCTGCCATCTCTTCCACGCGCACACAAACCCACAAATCATATACAGTTTTGCAAGGAATGTCTCTTATTTACAGTGGAATCGCGATAACTCGAAACGCGATAACTCGAAATGACGGTTTAACTCGAAGTCGGCCGCCGGTCCCGTCAATTTTCCTTATATATTCAACTAAAAAAAGTTGCGATAACTCGAAATTCGCGATATCTCGAACATATTAATAATTCCCTTGAATAGGAAATAAGAGCAAATTAATCGCGATAACTCGAAGTACATATACTGACTCGGTTTTTCACACCTCCCGCGAGGTTGTTCGAAGTCTTTTGTTAATTGCCAACTTGTCAACAAGATTTGTTAGTGACACGTCATTTTAATGATATGAGTGTGAAGCAAACAATAAGAGTGATTTGTCTCAAATTAGTGTCATACAAACATTTGGAGTTGTTAATTTTTCTTTCTATAAAACGTCCTTTAATTTTCTGAATTCCATATTCCACAGCTTGTATCAATCAGCAGACGACAGTTCGCATACGGCATAACGAAAAATAATAAAATTATTAATACATTTTTCCGAGCAATCCAGCGAAGGGCCCGGGTAACTGGGAGGATACCTGGATCGGAATACAACTAATCTTTCTATTCCGAGTAATTCAGTGAAGGGCCCATGTAGGTCGTAACGCTATTGTGTGTATTTGAATGATGATGCACTGTATACATGTATGTCTCGTGTTGGTACAATGATATTTGTTAACATTTGTTAAAATGATGTTTCTACGTCGATCTTTTTGTATATAATCATGAAAAAAACTGAGCAATAAAATAATTTAAAACATAATTATCTTGTTTTATTGAGCAAACTTTACGACAAACATTTGTTACGTACTTACCGTATGGTGTCGTAATAATTGCACGTCGTTACTTTCTTAATTCTCGCATGGTATTTTGGAAAAGTCAAAGTCGCGATAACTCGAAGTTCGCGATAACTCGAAGTAAATCGTCGGTCCCTTGGGACTTCGAGTTATCGCGATTCGACTGTAATTGTTTCTAGAAATCAAAATGCTACCATGCAACGAGCAGCTTTTCAATGACTATCATTCGTTTGCTTCTATAAATCAAAATATTACCAAGCAACGAACAGCTTTTCATTGACTATCATTCCTTTGCTTCTAGAAATCAAAATATTACCGACCAACGAATAGCTTTCAATGACTTTCATTCCTTTGCTTCTAGAAATCAAAATATTACCGAGCAACGAACAGCTTTTCAATGACTATCATTCCTTTGGGTCTAGAAATTATGATATTACCGAACAACGAACAGCTTTTTAATGGCTATCATTTGTTTGCTTCTAGAAATCAAAATATTACCGAGCAACGAACAGCTTTTCAATGACTATCATTCATTGCTTCTAGAAATCAAAATATTACCGAGCAACGAACAGCTTTTCAATGACTATCATTCCTTTGCTTCTAGAAATTAAAATATTACCGAACAACGTACAACTTTTCAATGACTATCATTCCTTTGCTTCTAGAAATCAAAATATTACCGAGCAACGAACAACGCTTGGGGAAATCAGTTTATTATGACAGATACATTTGTTAAGCTTTTATACACAAATACCAATAGAGAATAATAATAAATCAGTAAAATTATGAAAAATTGTGAAGACTTATATTATTGCGACAAGAGATATTATATAGACATCACACAAGGTATGTTTCACCTAGCCAAGAGCGATTTCTAGCATATCGTATTTCACAACAAAAGTTCCTCATGACTTGACATTTACATACAAAGTGCTTAAGCCTGCAACTCTGTATTATCGACGTACTTGTTAAAAAAAATCAATGATTCTTATGCAGTTCCCTGATATTCTAAGACCAACTCTTATTACAAAACCAAGCACTTGTTATCCTGGTCATACCTATAACCACGAGTCTTAAGTTTGCCAGGGCATATTAAAATAAATGTACAACAACAATCAACTGTTATGAATGTAACTAAAACTATCCATTATCTTTAGAAAACAGATGATTTTTGTTTGAAAATTCTGAATCCTTTATAATAAAATTCGATTTTGCAATGAACCACTGTGTCAGCCATTGGTTTTTCGTTGTATACATATTACCACGATTCAGCCAATTAGGATACAGGAACAGAAATCTGGTGATATAATGTAGCTTACTTGACTTAAATTCTGCTGGAACAAATCATTAGTAACTGAAAAATGTTTACTTCATTTAATTAAATATATTAAAACCTTTTGAAGTTATTATTTTTGATAACAGTGGTTATCCAGTTCTGTATGAAGTTAATTTTTTCTGTTAAAAAGTAGATCTTTTGAAACTTAATATTATTTGCTGTTCAAATTGTTTGAGAGATGTTGGGAGATAATGTAAACAAATCCTAACAGAAAAAGAAGTGACATCATCATGTATGCATGTGAATTTGTTCTTACCAAGGCACTCGCGGTAATAGGTATATAGCGGTAATAAGTATAGTGAGTATAAATAATAAACGGAAACTACTTTTGATTCACAGCATCTTTGTATCAAACTTTTACATTTACCTAACTCCTTTAACAATATTACATTATTAATCATAGACAAAATACCGAATCCACGCCTATTTTTTCAGCCTGAACTTGTCATTTGACAACTCGTTTATTACAATTAATGAGAACACTGAAAAAAGACACTCACCATCGTTCTTTGAAAGCCCGTCGACCTCAAAGTGACAATGTGTAATGTAAATCGTCTTAATTCTTTTAAATTCCTGACCGTGGATCGACGCAACGAAGCGATCGCTCTTGGTACCGTAACTGATCGGTAATGTATGAGGCGAACAGGAGTTGTTTTATGCTTTAATGTTAAATTAAGTAATTGTAGTTTATGTGCTTAAGTACCAAGAATGGACGGGATGGTGAGATGGTCAGGTTCCTACTGGACATAGGTAGCGCTAACATTAACCGTAATTGTTCGCCAGGTTTCTTAATTAATGTTATTGTGTATGGTAGATTGTCAATCGTTACTAGTACAAAGGAATAGGTAGCATCCCTAAAATTTGGAATCGTCCGATAGGTCAGCGTCCCTCTGTCACATGTCAAACATAAACTTTGATACTAATATCAATCATTGTAATTTATTGTAAATTAACATAAAATGAATATTTTCCCTTGTATAATATAATTAATTTAAATACAAATAAGCCTTGTTTTCTTTGCACTCGTTACAAATGTTGAATTTCACATAATAGACTTAATGTCTAAAATAGTATAACAATTATAAAACAAGGCAGTCTGAACGACAGCAATATCCCCCGCCGCATGCAGGAATGTTGGAAAGGTTATGGATGCTTAGTTGCAAATTAACACATATATCTCCAGCAGTTTGGAAGTTATGGAGCAAATATGAAAGACATGGTTAAATATGAACATTCAAAGACAACTAGTGACCTTGACCTTAAGCAGGCCAGGTTGTAACATGGGTTCTGCACATCATCTTGGTGAAATGAACATTTGAGTAAAGTTTGATAAAATTCATTGCAGGGGTTCAGAAGATATGAACCGGACACAAAATACATAGTTCAAATCTTCAATGACCTTGACCTTGAGCCAGCCAGGTTGGAACATGGGTTCTGCATATCATCTTGATGGGTTGAACATTTGATAATAGTTTCATGATATTCATTCTAGGGGTTCAAAAGATATGAACCAGACACAAAATACATAGTTCAAATCTTCAAACATCACTGGTGACCTTGACCTTGAGCTGGCCAGGTGGGAACCTGGGTTCTGCACATCGTCTTCATGGGCTGAGCTTTTGACTAAAGTTTCATGAATTCCCTTCTAGGGGTTCAGAAGATATGAACCGGACATGAAGTACGTGGTTAAAATCTTCAAACACCACTGGTGACCTTGACCTTGAGCCGGTGTAACGTGGTAAAGTGACCCCCATAGAATAATGACCCCCGGTCATTATTTTATATAAAATGATGACCCCTTTCTATAAAATACTGACTCCCCTTATAAAATAATGACCCCCCGATTTTATCTGTAAAATATTGACCCCCACCTAGCCTATTACTAACAAACTCTATATCGATTCAAGTCACTGTCGTGTTTCTATGGCTTTTATATTTGTTGTTGTTGTTGTTTCTACTGGAGCCGCTGCATGCTGCTGCTGCTGCTGCTGCTGCTGCTGCGTCTACATCTATTGAAATGAAATTTAAAATTGCTTTCATTTGAATTTCATTTGAATTATCATCATTGTATTACAATATACATAAGTCGCTTTAACGTAGCTGTATATGCTTCAACTTCAAAGACAACATTTTTCTACTTCATCTGACGTTAGATAGATCAGGTGGCTGTACAACTAGGGCGAGACATGTTCAATGCTAGATATAGCTGCACTGAACTGCTCTGGGGTAATGAGGAGGGCAACAGTAGGTGGTAGGTTGTTCCAATGGTATACAGTCCTAGGGAAGAAAGAAAATTTATAATAATCTGAGATTGCTGTAAATTAACCTGTAACTCAGATCTTTTGAATGCATTGCTTATCCTTTTTGTGCTAAATGACTTCTAAAACCACTTTTCGAATCGTCGTGGAAAGGGAAACAAAAATAATAATATTTTTAAGTTATTTCATCATTGCTAGTTCCACTAGTTACACTGTGTGGGACGTTTAATCACTATACAACTTAGATGACTACGAAAATGATTCAAACCACTAACAAACATGCACTTACAGTGATCCTGCTTGTATAATTAATAGATATTTGGTTTCAGTCGCAGAGTGGTTTATGCAGTTTACTCCTAATCCAGTTGCCCAGATTCGATTCCCAGGCGAGGACGCTATCGAAGTATGTTACATCAGATCAGGATTAGACGAGTTCTGGTAAGCAGCCTAGAGATACTAGATTGAAATCCAGCCACCCTCGCCGCCTGAAAACTAGCTAGTTCTGTGATTATAAATATTTTTTGATGATTAATATTCAAACAGGTCGTAAATTAAAAAGTAGTTGCGTATCTTATTGATGGAACGTTCCTATGCAGTCCAGCGCCTGTGTTTTAAATGATAAACTGAGCGCCGCACAGTATGTATGCCTGTCACCCATACACGACCCTGGTAGGCATCGAACTCACAACGGTGAGGGGCAAGTGATTCTCGGTCGGAGACCTTAACCATTTTTTCTTTCCACACAAATAGGCATCGGTAGTGGAAATCACTGAAGCTTGGATCAATTCCGTCTAATTGCGTTCAAAAAACCTGCACGTGCGGACGCATGCACGGACGGGTGCCATTACTCCTCCGATGCCTATCGATGGAGATAATTAAGTATACCATAGAGGTTTGGGTCGGGGGTCCTTGTTCAATAGGGGGTCACATTTCTACGTGAGGGGTCATTATTCTACGTGTGAGGAGTCATAATATTATAAACCCCCAGTCATAATATTATGACCGCGGAGTCAATATTTTATATAAAATAATGACCGGGGGTCATTATTCTATGGGGGTCACTTTACAACGTTACACCGGCCATGTTGGAACGTGGGTTCTGCACATCGTCTTCATAGGCTGAGTATTTGACTAAAGTTTCATGAAATTCCTTCTAGGGGTTCAGAAGATATGTACCGGACACGAAATACATGGTTCATATCTTCAAACACCACTGGTGATCTTGACCTTGAGCCGGCCAGGCTGGAACATGGGTTCTGCACATCGTCTTTATAGGCTGAGCATTTGACTAAAGTTTCATGAAATTCCTTCTAGGGGTTCAGAAGATATGAACCGGACACGGAATACATGGTTCATATCTTCAAACATCACTGGTGACCTTGACCTTGAGTCGGCCAGGTTGGAACATAGGTTCTGCATGTCGTCTTGATGGGGAGAACATTTGACTAAAGTTTCACGAAATTCCTTCTAGGGGTTCAGAAGATATGAACCGGACACGAAATACATGGTTCAAATCTTCAAACACCACTGGTGACTTTGACCTTGAGCCAGCCAGATTTGAACATTGTTTCTGCACGTCGTCTTGATGGGGAGAACATTTGAGTAAAGTTTCATTGAATTCCTTCTAGGGGTTGAAAAGTTATGACAGACAGATGGACGAACGGACGGACGAAGACCATTCCTATATCCCCCAGCCGCTATGCGGTGGAGGATAATAATACAAATGACACGCTTATTTTGAACTTACATCAGAAAGTAACATTCCATACCGTAAACAAAAAATGTCTGCTTATTTATTATTTAAAATTTATTTTGAGTAACAAGCCTAATCTTGAATAGGAATATCTTAAAAGTTGGTTGTCACTATAGGTTTTTGGAGAGTTATGCAAGATACAGGGGACACTCCAGTTCCAGAAACGTACCTTGTTCTTTCCATATCCATAGAAATAGAATAACTCTAACACAGCTGCTAAGAACCTTGAGAGATTGTTGTATAGTATGGAACCCTATAAAAGGCTGGGCTCAATTAAAAAGAGTCCAATATGACAAAATATATTGATGATATGCGATGTCAATACATCTTAATTCTATACTTTTAAAATAAAAGGTTCGCCGATTTGTCGGAGAAACAGCGCCCTCATAAGATATTATGTTCTATGGCGCTGAAGCACTAATATATGATCATCTAAAGTCAACTTTTCATTTTTTTTTAAATAACCACTGATATGTATTAAAATTAATTAGAAGAGCCTAAAAAGGAACGTAAATCACTGAAGGCTAAAAAGAAAAGCGATACATGTAAAATTTGCTTAATTAATCGAACGATTACTGCACTCTTTAAAATAACGATGCATCCAGGGTCTATTTAATCAATTAAATAGACCCTGATGCATCCAGTCATTATCTATATTTATTGTAAATTCATTGGTTTTGCAAATAATTAAAAGTGTCCTTCAAAGTTGAAGAATAATCTTAGATAACCTAGGAATTTAATCCATTTTGCGAAACCAACTGACAAAATGAGTTTTTCATTTTCACAAAACTGTCCCACACACTCAAGTTAAGTTTGGCCCCTGTGCATCCTTAAGAAAAATTACGATTTTTTTTTTCATTTAGTTCATTCATGCAATAAAAGTAAAAATTAAACGGTGTGTGACGGCTTAAAACTGAAATAACCATGCTTCGTCAAGTGGAAATGTAATTATCAGTATTATGGGTATGAAGTTTACTGATTATATGAGAATTATTTATAATATTTTTGTGAGGTTTTGGTATATAAATGTGGACGCCCATTCGTCTTGAAAAAAAAAGTATTATTTCGATAAATATTTCAAACGTAGCTTTGCGATGAACAATTAAAGTCTAAATATCCATGGCGATTTTCATCAAATTTCCGAACTACTTTTCAACCATATAGCAAATTTCACCAGTGAGTTCATTCTTGTAAACACAGTAGAACTTAACAAGAAAAAGAAAGCATTCTACAATTTGCAAAATGAGGAAATGTAAAAAAACTGACCGAGTTTCACTTTTGTCGGTATCTAAGAACAAAAACACAGAAAGAAAGATTGTTACCAGACAGCGCGTAATTTTATACCGCGAAACGGCTTTACGTTAGAGTAGACAATTAATCTAAACTTTGCTAAGTTGCACAGACTGTGAGACCTAAATCTCGGATTTTGTCTGTTCAATGATGTTCATAAGCAACCCCAGTCAATATTTGCAGAGTTGTTTGGGTTTTTATTTAGCTTATTTTAAATCTCTCTTAAGAAAGCTTCCATGAATAGTTTATTATTCTCAATTATCTCTACTACAACACAAGTTATTATGATATTTTGTACTTTAAATTTATCAACTTTCGGATTTTTTTTCCTTATATTTTGGCCTGAAAATTAATTAGCGCGGAACCGATCAAACTTATTTTTTAACAAATAATGTCATAACATTTGTTCTAATAACGATTTTTTTAAAAAAAAAAAATTCAATTTTACGTTTTTCAGTTAATCAAACTCTTGTTCTATTTCTGTGACTTGGATCTCTTTCATCGTAACAGACGTAACACCACACTAACGTTGTTTGTGTCGTGTGGCGGCCGTCAAACGTCGCTCCGTACATTCAATCAGAGATGTTATCAACCCTTTGAAGGCTGTGAAGCGTAATATTTATATTTGTGGCTAGACGGCGATTTCCTTTACTGGGCATTGTAACCATACACCTTTAATTATATTTATTATATTGTTTAAGTAACTGGTGACTTATAGGCCCATAACCTTTAGTTAGTTACAAACGAAAACGCGTTTACAACTTAGAATGATGTCAACCTGCACAACCGTGCAGGGAATCACTGGCTATTTTTTTTAATAATATCTCAGCAACTGCTAGACCAGTTTTGGTCATGTAAGGCGTGCTATTCTTCTGTTAGAGAAAGGCAAATATGATAAGGAATGGCAAATTGCAAACACAGCCTCTTACACAGTCAAATATTGGAGAAAAAAGACTGCATGGAGCAATTGATCTGGACGATTTTCGGCAAAATCCGATACTTTCCGGAGATACGAGAAGTTTCAGGTTCGGCCAGCGCATTTTGAAATGAGCCCCCATTAAAAGCTGCTTCTATCACAACAAAAATATATAATATTTTCTTTCAGATACAAAATTAAAGAATAGCATTTAAAGTATGTAAAGTACTTTAAGTGGAAATTAATAAATCCTTCTCCAAGTTATGTAAAATATTTTAAAAATTTGTGTATATCTTTTGTGATTATTGTTAAAGATTTAAGCTTCCATTGTTTACCGCCATTTTACATAAAAATTTATTTAATCAAAATGAATTAGGTGTTCTGCGAATCGGCAGCTCATTGCCTACTGCATATATTTGCATCTGTGAAATCAGATGCAATTTAAAGATGTACATTAAACAGGTTTGTTTCAAAGAAGTTTTTTATGCTGCCGTTGCTGTTATATTGTTGATTTTGTTGAAGCTGTTTTGGAAAGAAAATAAAGCTTTGTCATGTTTGTCTTCCTCATGAGGTACCAAGGGTACCTGATAAAAATACTACTACATTCCTCCCCACATGCCAATGTACTTGTCAGATTTTGGCAAGCAGACCAACATATGATTTTATCATGAGTGATTTAAGTCCTAAATTATGACATCATAAATGCTTATTTATCATTTTTAGCCGGCGGCTATATAGCCGCAG
This sequence comes from Corbicula japonica, assembly GCA_038501625.1. Classification (NCBI taxonomy): domain Eukaryota; kingdom Metazoa; phylum Mollusca; class Bivalvia; order Venerida; family Cyrenidae; genus Corbicula; species Corbicula japonica. The sequence continues at coordinate 923,953 of JAZAYU010000029.1, forward strand.
GCTAAAGAAACCGCAATTTGAAATTACAGACCTTTCAGCAGGTGCGCTCAAATGAAAAAGTCGAAGTAAAGCAATCATAGAAAATCAGTTGTTAACGATCATTTAAATTGATTGCTTTTAAAGAATAATCAGTAAAACTCTAACTCAATGAAAGCAACGAAGGCGTACTGATAATATCGATATATATAATCAAATAAACTGCGTATGTGTAATACAATCAAAATGACGCAATATGGCGGGTAAATAGAATTACCGAAAACTACCCCAAAACACCGACTAAGACCAACATAACCGAAAACACCGAAAAAAACAGAAAAGAGTACCCAAAAACATTATTTTTGTACCCAATACCACTTTTAAAATAAATAGCATTTATGTTTAAATTCAATTTTTAATCATATTCGGTCCCTTTTTCGGTCTTATTCGGTTATTTGGTTGTTTTCGGTGATTCTATGCACCGTCAAATGGCAATATTCTGAACACAGACACATTGCAAAAATGTTGAAGTGTTTCAGTATTTTGAGGGATGTATTTTTGATTTATTCAAAATATATAATGTGTCGACAGTTTTACGTTTTGTTACGTAAGACGTATGGGGTTTAGCCCAAACTACACACACCTCCAGTGATCTCCCCTCAATTGTGTTTACCTAAAACATTAAACATTTTCGAAGATTTTGTTTCAACAAAAAGAGCGCTCTATGGGGCTAATGTTTTGTGCAAATTTTAATTGTGAAAATCATGAAAATGATGCCAAATGTGTTTTTTTGGAAGTGGAATTAACTTGACTCCACGAAATCCTGGAAGGATTACAAAATTTAAACACAAACATCGACAAAAATTTATTACAGACACTGTGTAATTTCCGAAAGGTCAGGAAGAGTTTTGAAACTGTTTCAACTGTATTCCTAAAATTGCATGAGGGCAGTCATTGTATGCATAAATGTGCAATCAACTTTACTATAAAAGTTTGGCATATTTTGCATTTGATGATTTGTATCAACCAGCTGCATGAACACACATCTGAATATTGTTTACATTTTCTGGTGAGGATGTAAAGATAGACACTTCAACTTCAACATGTTCATGCACTTTGGAAAACAATGTTCCGTATCACACCGGCAATTACACCATCCAGATTTACAGGTCTTTACAAGGTAGATAGTTTTATTTGTTTGCAAGAATAGCTGAAATCAGCTTCTTAAGCTTCAATGATATGCAGACAATATGGCCGGGTGATTTGGCCCAGATTAATGAACTAAACAGATGGGACATGCAGACTATAAGGCCTGCAGTCAGAGACAAACGGCCAAGCTTTAAGACCGCCCAGATATATTTAGTAGGTCCCAGATATGAAATGAATAATGCAGCACCTTCAATTTTGGAAAAGCTTTTGTTGCTCAAAATTGTTGAAATTTATTTGATTTATCAATACTACCACATAGCCTAGGGAAACCAGTATTTTTAATGTTAAAATTACCTAGTTTTCCCAAGGTAACCAAAAAAACAATCTCACTTTTTTAAGACAAATTTATATCAGTGTAGAATAAACTTGCAAATTAACCACTGACTTGATTTCCCACCTCAGGGGTTTCAATTTTCAATAGATCTGTATGCAGATTCTTGCATTTTGACGTAAGCAACTAAGTTTTTTCCCACATTTGACCCCACCATATTCTGAGCTTGGGAAAAAACATATTTCAAATAAAATATAATTCTTATCCAGGGTTCCTCCATGTGCTAAATCTGAAAAGTCATTTTCACCTCATTTTAGTGGATTCACAATCAGCCAAAAGTAAAGGGTTAAAATGCAATAGACATGTGCACAATATTAATCACTATTATTGCAAAAATTGACCACTTAATTATTTAAATTCTCCAACATCAAAATGATCCCAAACTCAAAATGGTGGGGGTGTTAAATTTGAAAAAAAATATGCTTGCATCAAAATGCAAGAATCTGCATCTAATGTCTCTGAATTATATCTTCTTATAATTTTTTTTTTAGTTAAATTAATATGGCATATAAAGTGTTAATATTTCTGACTAGCAATATATTATCGCATTGACTTAGTTAGTAACTGAAATAGCTTTATGAAGTAGAGTAATTTCTGAAATAGATTCTAGTTGAAGATGATAATATTCATTAAGAAAGATTGTTCATTCTAAGGGGCATAACAAAAACTGATTGATATACAGCCCCTTTCTGCCATATACAATGTATATGCCTTTATCACATGTGCATCTAGTGTAGATCCGGATCAGACTAAATATTTGTGTCATCTGATCTGGACCTACACTGGTCACATCTTGTTTAGAAATAACCTTATGAATCTTAAATTGAACAGTGCAGATCCTGATCAAACAGCACAGAGATGCAGGGTGATCTAATTCTACACTGCCCATGCCATAAACTTAAGGTTCATATTAATTGGAGTTCAGGGTTAAAGTTAGAAATGAATTTTCTGTGCAAAACACAAGTATTCCATGTTTTATGTCTAATTTTTCCATGTTAGTAGACATAAATTATTATGCATAAGTATAAAGGGGCCTACATGGATACAGCTTTTATTCCTTGTTTGACAAGGTTAGACCATATCAACTTTCATATCAGTGGAGGCTGGTCAGTGGAGTCTGTTCATGTTTAGATCTTTTAGATACATGTACTTTCTGATCAAGCAGGGATTTCAGTTGCTTTTGAAAACCAGGTGTCATTTGACCCCTGATGAGATTTTCAATGGGTCAAAACCTGATCTTCACAAGTCATATCTTGTATTAAGTGATACTTACACATGTATTACTTAAAATTAATTTGCAAGACTTAATTAAGTGCTAACTTCATATTAAAAATGCAATTTCCTAAATACTTATCCTCATTATTGCAAAAATAAATCACTTTTTAAAAGTTTTTGTGCATCAAAATTACCCCAAGCTCAAAATTAGGTGGGGTCAAAAGTGGAAAAAATATCAAATTTGTTTGCATTAAGATGCAAGAATCTGCATCAATTGAAATCACTGGATCAAGAATCAAAGTGTGTGGATTCAGATCAGATGGATGCCTCACATGCATTAAAAAGTCTAAATAGAGTTCACAGATAACAGTGGGGGGGGGGGGGGGGGGGAGAGTGTCTGTTAAGGGCTGTGCTAATGAAATGAATATAAAGAGCCCCTTTATCTAATTTATTAGGTTGGACACCATTAAAATATGATTACATTAACATAATGCTGACTCCCTGTGACACATTGTTATACATAAAACCAAGATCAAATAGCCTTTCACAGGGTCCCTGACTCCCTGTGTAATTACTTTGAAAGTGGAAATAATAAAGAGAAATACAAAGAAAAGAAATAAGTTATAATAATATAAGAAATAAATATAATTTTGCTAACCCAACAATTTTCATACTTTAATTGACACAAAACATTTGTGCCTCTTTCATTTACTAAATGAAATTATAAGGCATTGGCATTGCCCTAAGTTGTGATATATTGCTATAAAAAATGGATATAAAATTATATTACCCTCGTCAAGTTCAACTACTGTTTAGCATCCTGACATGCACTCCACTGTTTGGAATGAACTAAAATTGGTACTTGTGTAAATATTGAGTTGCATTACAACCATGGCTAGGCATTCTAGACAGTGACGCATTTGATTCTGATATTGCTTGATCAAACATGACCTGTAATATTTTGTATTTGTCCAGTTCGATTGCTTTTAATGTTCCTTTTTTTCATTTATTTCAGTAGTTCTCCTCAAATTACTTTTTAGCTCATCTGTCAAATAGTGACAGGGTGAACTTTTATACTCACCTTTTGTCCTGCGTCCATTCACAATTGTTGTCAGTCCTCTAGCTGCTTAATTTTTATCAGATCTTCTTCAAACTTGGTCAGAATGTTTATCTCAATGATATCTAGGTCGGATTAAAAACTGGGTCATGTGACCTTGAAAACTAGGTCACCAGGTCAAATTAAAGAAAAACCTTGTCTGCAGTCAAGAGGTCTTAATTTTGGTCAGATCTTCTTCAAGCTTGGTCAAAATGTTTATCTCAATGATATCTAGGTCAATTTCGCAACTGGCTCATGTGATCTTGAAAACTAGATCACTAGGTCAAGTTATAAGAAAAGCTTGTATGCTTTTGAGTGGTCTTAATTTTGGTCTGATATTCACTTCCATTACCATAACATCTTAGTTCCTTTCTTGAAATTGCAATCTTGCATTATGGATTCCGGAGTTAAGTGCCAAAATAAACTATTTAGACATGTCTGCACAAAAGCAGCTTCAATTTTGATTTGCATTTGATCAGACTTGTACAATAATTGAGTTACTATAAGATCTTGGTTCCTTTCTTGAACCGGCTAGATTCCGTCAGGGATTCCAGAGTTATGGCCATTGAAAGAGCCAAAGAAAGCTATTATCATGGCAATTGCATTCGCATCCACTGACTCTTGAGCAGTTGTTGACAGGTGAGCGTCATAGGGTCCTATGGACCATCTTGTTAAATATTTTGACCAGTTTTATTATGAGTGGTTTGTGCATTTTTGCAAGCAAATGACATATGTCTTCCATAGGAGTTTCTTCATTCTGTTCAGATATTATATATTTACAATGGCTGGAATAAAACTGGAAGTCCTGTTACATTGCACATCATGGGGTTGTTTTATATTGATTATGTTTACGATCCGCCGGCTTCCAGCACTTTCAGTGCTTTGATTTTATTTTATGGCAATTACGACTTCATATCGCCGAACGCAGTTTTCTTGTCGCATGTTCCAACCAATTTTCAGTCGGGACAATTATCTTAGTTATTTGCAATTTTAAAACATGACCAGCCTAAATCATAGTACAGTTATTAAGGCAGTAGCAGATATGGGGGTATTGCAGATAGCCTGTTTCATTTCTTGGGCATTTTCTTTATTTATACATTTAGAATAATGAACCTTTATACCAACAGAAAGAGTGAATTCTCCTCTTCACTTTCATGTATTTTTTTTTTTAATTTCCAATTTTGCAATGAGAGTTTATCTTATTTATATGTAGAACGAGGCAATCGGAAGTCGATACCTATATCGTGATTTCACTAATGGAAAGAACAATAAACATGAAGTTTTATATCAAAAGTCTGAAAATTTTCAAAGAGTATGGTTTGGTTTATAAATCAGTGTTTTTTTTATGCCAAATATTTGGAGAAATAGGGCCCCATTCCCCCCTCAAAATAGTATATATTTTTCCCCTATGTCCAATAAAAAATTCCCCCTTTGCTGGAGTCTGTTACTGACGATTTGATTGGTTCTGCTAATATGTAATAGCATGAAAATGATATTGAAGATGATAAATCTTAAATTTTTTTTCTGATGCAAGAATATTCAACTCTGGGAAGTACTAAGAAGTGTAAGATTTACTTGGTTGAACTAAAGTGTTCCCAAAGCAAAAAGTAAAAGATCAGTGAATAATTTTTTTGTTGTGTTTGACAGCTGCAAGTATCTTCCAAATATTCCCCCTTTGTGTTGAAATTTTTCCCCTCCAAAGGGCTGCGACCCCCTTCCCCCCAAAATTGAAAAAAAACACTTTAAATTAACCTGTTATTACTCATAAAAACATGTGCTTATAAACCTGCAAATTGTCACCAAACAGAGATATAGATAACTACCATGCACTTAGTCAGTAACGGATTGCATATGTATGCTACTTTAGGGGATCGTCTCCAAATCGATCTGTCAAATCACTGTCAGAGACAAGTTGAACATTAGGTATGATGTGTTGGTGATGATTAACAATTGAACTAATACAACGCAATGTAGTGAATAAACAGTAACTGTATATGTTTATGTATCAATGAATGGGCAAGCCAGAGGAAATTCTGACAGTGCTTTCAACAGAAACCTTATAATAACACACGAGTCAGGTGTGCTAATGGTTAAGTCATCATTGACTTCTCCATTTTTTTTTCAATTTGGCCATTTTCCGAAAAGAATATGTTTCCACAGCCATCATTTTGGAGAAGTCTTTCATTTTATTGCGCTATTCATTCTTTTTGTTTGAGAACTCGCATACATGTACGTAATGGGTGAATTGTGTCTGGCCACTGAATTTAGTTATTGGCAGTAAGTAAAGATATTTTTACTAATCATTCAGCCTTTTGATATGATAATACTGTATATTCCATTTGATTTCTGTGTGATTGCAGTCTATGTGAAAACTTTTTTTCCCCTCACAGGACATTGCGACAGGTAAACACCAAAATTTTACCTGTCGCAACAACTTTTTGCCTGTCACAATTTTATTGACTGTATTTCGTGACAACGACTTAAAAAATGTATATAAATTACAGTTTTATTATAAGTTTATTTATTTCCTATATCTAGCTTTAAATATAAGATATTTTAACATATTATTTTCATTAATTTTAGATTTTCTAAATAATCACAATAAGAGCCAAGTACCTTGCTTAATGCCAAAATGTTGTTAATGTATGGATATTGTAGAATGGTTTATGGCCATGTTTGTAAAAATGTGTGTTGGATTTACTTACCAAAAGTTTCACGTACCTACCACTTCTTATAGCCTATAGGCTGCCATATCTCACACCACACTTTCAAATCGTATCTTCAGATATCCTTAGGTGATATTGTTGCAATTAAAACCTAATCAAATTAATTCTATTTAAACCCTTCAATGATGGTAAAAAATTTATCACTACCACCAAAGCAGAGTTTTATCATTTGATGTGCTTATTTCTTACATTTGTCATTTGATTCACCAAAAGTCCGTGATTGTAGACTTCTTGTGCCATCATTCAATGATTTGACATTTACATCGTATCACGTATCCACATTGAACAGAAACCTTAGTCTGCAGATCAAAAAAGAATAAATATTTTTATCGGTTCTTCAAATGTTGACCGCCATGATTGTTTACTATGACGAATTGAATTGTGGGATAATTAGCAACCTTGACCCGAAAGCATTTCGAATTTTGCCGGAGTAGTCAAAAACAATGTACTGGGGTTTGCATATACCGACTCACGGATAAAAACACGCAGAACAATCATGATATTTCAGTTAAAAATAGCACTGAAAATAAAACTGAAAGTAAGTTTTCCAAAAATGAAACCTTGATATAGACAACCTTCCTGTGACTGTAGTTTAATACTATAGTGGATAATTTGGAAGTTTGGACTCCCGGCAATAAGGCTACACTCAGTGAGAGAAATTGTTTCATATTTCTAATTTTTTATAATTCCTGATTGACCTGTAACATTTATATGCCTTATAATTGATATCTGAAGTAATAAGAAGATTTATAATTATTAAATAACATGAATTTTATGAAAATAGGTCACCACACTCCCCCCAACTTTAACAGTATATTGTGACAAATGATATCACCTTAAAGACCACCAGACCCCTTGCTTTACAAATAACCTATTCACTTCTGCATGAAAAAAATGGCACAGATATTTTTAAAAGTGCTGAATGAATATATGAATATATAAAAGATGCCTATTTATATTAAATACACATTTAATGTCAGCTGCTTTTATTGCAGATAAAAATTGATTTCCCATTCTGTATAGTTCCACAACCAGGTGAGGTAGTTGGTAATATAACCTCGAGTATCGACTTCGTCAGCGGGCTTGATGAGCTATCCCTTAAAAAATTTCTGGGGAGAACCCTGGTATTGAATTTTATTTAATAAACCCCCGCACATGTTTAAGTACATGTCATAATAAAAATACAATTTTTGAATTGGTTTGAGAAGCTCTGTCAGCGACTTACAATAACTATCCCATACTCCCCGAAGCTATCCGCTACTGCCTCAATCCATGTATATCATAAACAAAACCTAGGGCAGGGAAGTTATCACAAAATTTAAAAAATAATTATGTTTTTAAGAGAGAACATTTTTGTCTGTTGAATGATATTGATAAGTCCATAGAATTTCTACTTTTAAAGACCCGTAAAGTGGTAATCGGCTTAGATATCCGCTACTACCTGAACAACTGTAAATGTAGCAATATTTTATTAATATTACTCTTATTCTTGCTTCAAACACAAAAATTACTTACATTATCCAGTTTTAAACTGCAATAATCCATTTTAATTTCCACTACAGTGTTTTTGTCTATGCCGCGCTCAGCCGTTTAGACATTGCTCGATTCTGATTGGCTCATGCAAATCACGCAACCGCCTCATGTTATACAGTACCAATTGGACGAATTATAGATAAATAGATGTTTTTTATAATATAAATCATACTTCCCCATAAAATCGGACAGAAATATATATTTTCTTGATAATTAAAGTTAAATTACAATAGTTTGATTGTTTTTCTTACTGTTTAAAGGACATAACCTAACTATTGAAAATATTATTTTCGTCTACAAATTTTTTTACGCAACTGTCAATCGGCAATATGTCAAGTGAAAGCTCTGCATACACAGTACTTGAATATAATTTCTTACTGGATTTAGTTCATGTTTACCGATGATTTGATGCTTAAAGGTGAATATTGTTATATATTTTCAGTGTCTAATCATTTAAAGCTGAGATTATGACTTTCTGTAAACTTTTTATGCCCCCGAAGGGAGGCATATAGTAATCGCACTGTCCGTCCGTCCGTCCGTCTTTCCGTCTGTCCGAAATAATCTTGTCCTCGCTTCTCCTCATAAACCACTTGAGGGATTTCTTTGAAACTTCACAGGAATGTTTGTCACCAAGCCTAGTTGTGCATATTGTCAGGAATTTCTGCTCGGATTATTTTTGGCTGAGTTATGGCCCTTTTAAGCAAAATCTTGTCCTCGCTTCTTCTCCCAAACCGCTTGAGGGATTTCATTGAAACTTCACAGGAATGTTTGTCACCAAGTGTAGATGTGCATATCCGAAGGAATTTCTGATCGGATTATTTTTGGCGGAGTTATGGACCTTTTTACCTAACCCTAAACCCTAACCCTAAACCCTAACCCTAACGTAAACTGAAACCGCTTGAGGGATTTCATTGAAACTTCACAGGAGTGTTTGTCACCAAGACTTATTGTGCATATCCAGAGGAATTTCTGATCGGATTATTTTTGGCTGAGTTATGGGCCTTTTTACCTAACCCTAACCCTAAACCCTAACCCTAACCCTAAGGTAAATTTTGTTAACGCAGTAGAGGTTACATTTTTTGTCCGATTGTCATGAAATTTGGTCAGGATGTTTGTCCCAATGATTTCTCGGACGAGTTCCAATATGGGTCATCAGGGTCCAAAAACTAGGTCACTGTTTCTAAAAATAGAATTTTCTTGTTAACACTCTAGCGGTCACATTTTTGTTCTGATTGTCATGAAACTTGGTCAGGATGTTTGTCCAAATGATTTGTCAGAAGAATTAGAATACGGGTCATCTACGTCCAAAAACTAGGTCACTGTTTAAGTGTTACTTAAAATAGAATTTTCTTGTTAACACTCTAGCGGTCACATTTTTGCTCCGATTGTCATGAAACTTGGTCAGGATATTTGTCCCAATAAATTCTAGGACGAGTTTGAATAAGGGTCATCTGGGTCCAAAAACTAGGTCACTGTTACTATAAATAGAATTTTCTTGTTAACACTCTAGCAGTCACATTTTTGCTCCAATTATCATGAAACTTGGTCAGGATATTTGTCCCAATTATTTCTAGGCTGAGTTTGAATATGGGTCATCTGGGTCCAAAAACTAGGTCACTGTTACTATAAATAGAATTTTCTTGTTAACACTGTAGCAGTCACATTTTTGCTCCAGTTATCATGAAACTTGGTCAGGATGTTTGTCCCAATGATTTCTAGGATGAGTTTGAATATGGATCATCTGGGTCCAAAAACTAGGTCACTGTAACTAAAAATATAATTTTCTTGTTAACACTCTAGCGGTCACATTTTTGTTCTGATTGTCATGACACTTGGTCAGGATGTTTTTCCCTATGATTTCTGGGACAATTTTGAATATGGGTCGTCTGGGTCCAAAAACTAGGTCACTGTTACTAAAAATACAATTTTCTTGTTAACACTCTAGAGGTCACATTTTTGCTCCGATTGTCATGAAACTTGGTCAGGATGTTTGTCCCAATGATTTCTCAGACAAGTTCGAATGTGGGTCATCTGGGTCCAAAAACTAGGTCACTGTTACTAAAAATAGAATTTTCTTGTTTACACTATAGTGGTCACACTTTACTCTGATTATCAGATTGTAAAGAAACTTGGTCAGGACATATGTCCCAGTTATTTATTGGACGAGTTTGAATATGGGTCACCTGGGGTCAAAAACTAGGTCACTGTTACTATAAATAGAAAAATCTTGTCCAGGCTGTAAATTTGTTATTTCTCATTGGATTTTAAAATAACTTGGCTCAAATGTTTACCATGACAAGGTGTACTTTCGCGTACAGTACCCATGCCTGTTGGTCCAAGGTCAAGGTCACCTTTACAAAAATTAACATTTTCTTGTCTGGGCTGTTTATTCCTAATGAATGAAGTGATTTCAAAATAACTTTACATAAATGTTCACCATGACAAAGGCATGTGTTGCTTACAATACCCATGCCGGTAGGTCAAAGGTCAAGGTCACTGTTACGAAAAATAGCATTTTCTTTTCCAAGCTGTAGATTTGTTGTTTCTTATTGGATTTTAGAATAACTTGGTGTAAATGTTCACCATATGGAGACGTTGGGTCTTGTACAACACAACTTTGTTGTACTCTGGTGAGTGATAAAGGGCCATCATGGCCCTCTGGTTCATATTACCCACATCACATGTAGTAAGGTTCATAACTCTAATAATCATTTTCCAGGATAATTTCCCCAATAATCTTCGAATTTTCTAAAAAAAAATGTCATATTTAACTTTATTTAACTATATATTAACTACAGACTTAAAACATATGATCCTTTCATCTTTCACATTATATGCATGCAGTATGCTTTGTCTTCCACAAGCATATTTTTCATTACATATGTTTATTTATTACATATGTATACCTATTCGATTTCAAAGCTGCATTTCGGGGGCATATGTCAATTTCAAGTGACAGCTCTTGTTGTTAAAACTAAATATGCGACACATTTTTAGTGCATCGCGTTTAGAGGTAACGCTTGCCAATAAATGAAAAATATAAAATGTCAAAATATTAAATGTTAAAGGTTAAAGAAGCATGCTTTCCTCTAAATATTTGGAGTAGAGAGCTTTTTGATATGACTATGATAATGCACTCCCTCAGGAAACGAATTACTTTGAAAACAACAACAAACATCCTAGTATTTATATTTCACATTTGACCCTATATGCCTATACAAAAAACATCAGAAATAAAACAATCCTTGACCTGTCCCACAAACCTCACTTACCTCAGTCCTCTTGTTACAGCAGTGATGAGTTGTTTTCGGTAAATCATTTCAAGAAAACTGAACTCAAAGCTTTGCAATAATTACACAGGTTTAAGCAATAGTACTTCTGGATTTAGCTATCTAGCATTCTTTCCTATTTTAATTCAATCATTGTTATATTTTGCTCCAAAGATATTCACACCTTGACTCAATGATATTGCAGAACAAATTGCATCTGATCAGGTATAAAATGCTTTGACTTATAAAAATGTTTTTATCTCGTATTAGACTTGAGTGATGTAATATGCAGTAGAGCTCCGATATATAGCAAATTTTAATGCATCATGGTCAGAATGTGAATCCTGTTTTTGCATAAGTAGGGAAGTAAAGAATTTGTGTTTTTCATTTTTTTTTTATAAAAACTGCCATTTGCACATATTTGAAAGGGAAGTAACCTTTTTCCATATCATAAACTGATAAATACAATGACAATTATTTCGTAATATTAAATTAGGAATTTTTGTTTGTCATCTTTTATAAAAACTGCAATTTGCACATATTTGAAAGGGAAGTAACCTTTTTCCACTGAAGAAACTGATATATACAATGACAATTATTTCGTAATAGCGCGGGTCGGATAACCATTTTTTGTTTGTCATCTTTTATAAAAACTGCAATTTGCACATATTTGAAAGGGAAGTAACCTTTTTCCACTGAAGAAACTGATAAATACAATGACAATTATTTCGTAATAGCGCGGGTCGGATAACCATCAGAGTTTGAATGTATGGACACCGTCAACCTTGATATATCAGAGCTCCACAGCATTATGTAAAAAGTTTGACAGGGCTGTAATTTAAATAAAAATTAATTTGAGAACAGATATTTAGAATTAAGTAATTTTGACACAACTGGAATAAGATGTTACTAAGGACACATATAAAACAAAATCTTGTGTTTAAAACAGGCAAGGACAATGCTTATAAATAACGTGCCTGCTGTAAATAAACACCAATTGCTGGTATGTGTAAGTTTCGGTGAGATTTGAATAAGTTAATTAATGTTCATTTCCTGTAGATCAGGTAGTTCTGTTATGAATTCCAGGTAATTATCCAAGGATTCAGGAGTTACAGAGAACAAACTGTAGTAGAGCCTTTCAGCAGTAAACACAATGTGATAGGTAAGTAATTAGTATCAGCTTTAATAGTTAATCTTTTAATTAAAACTTACTGCAGTGAGATTTGAAAAATTAGAATGAGGACAACCTGCAAACGTATAGAATGTGTAATCAAAGTTTATCCTTGGAAAAGAATACCAAATTATTTTGAAAATCTGGAATCCACTCTACTTACTAATTCAGAATTATTTACTGATCCGCAGTTGGTTCAAATGCATGCTTTTCAAAAACCGTCACAAAAACATAATGAAAATATTTATGCTCACAACCTTGCTTTTGATGATAAAGCAATAAAGAAATAATAACACAATGTTGCAAAAACTTTTTTTCGGCCAATAAAGTAGGTTTTTATAATGGATCAGGGCTTTTCATTCTAATACAACAGAGGCTTATAAAAAGCCTCTTCCCAATCCAAAAACATACCGTATTCCGCTATGTATAACGTGCATTGATGTATAACGCACCCATAATTTTGGTAAAAAATCGGCGGAAAAGCCGATTTTGGATGTATAACGCGCATCTAAAATTGGCGCAGACATAAGAAAATTGGGTACAGATCTGAAGTTTTGGGTTAAAATAAAATGAAACAAAGTAAAGAAAATCATTAATAAACAAATAAGATAGTAAAAAATCGGTTTGAAGTATTAAATTTGGTGCTGAAGTAAAAAATAACAAAAAACAGAAAATCTTAATTAATAAACAATTAATACAGTAAAATAATCATTATAATTAATGCAAACATGTCACCACCTACTCCAACAATTGCATGCCAATCAGCTTATTTATTGTAACACCTGTCAGGAATAAGCTCCATTTATAATCTTTGAACAATCAATGTGTTTGCATGTGCTTCAAACAAGGCGAGAGGCGTGAAAAATATTATGAAAAGGTCCTTTGAAACTCGAGGTTAATTGTTAGTAACTATCAAGATTTCTTAACAAGTCCAGATTGAAAGATGTTTCTGTAACATGTAATTATTATTAAGCATACAATAAATTTCAAATGATAAAACCAATTATTTTATAAAACTCGATTTTTCGCATTGTCAGACTCAGACGAGATGACAACAGCTTCTGGTACAAATTTTTACAACAAATGACGGCCGATTTCGGAGTTAGTTTAGCAAAAAAATCAATGTCTTTTATGAAAGATCTTTCCTTAACTTTAAAGCCCCAGCCCTAAACTTAAGTAAGAATATACTATTGAAAAATCATATTTGTCTATATAGACTCCATTATATAAACTCTCTAACAGAACACAAAAGGTCCGATCAAATTCTTTCTTATAGACAGGATTTTCAATGATATTGTTAAAGGAGTATATTACAATAGTTTACGCGTATATTTCTGCGCAAGCGCTAGTTTCACGAAATGTAAATTTTCTCAGTGACGGGTGTTAGTTGAGTAGTACTTCGACTGTTGAGTAAAATCAATCGATTAAATATTTCAAATTATTTCTCACAAATTAGTCGTCCGTGAGAATGGCCTCACGCGAGAAAAACAAGAAGGGCAGGTTCGTTAGTGATGGAAATCACCAAGATGTGAAGAAACGTAAATTATTTGGTTCGATAATTTGCCCTGCCAATGATTCAAGTGTTTCGGATAATTTGAAGTCCGGAGTAGATAATAATTAATAACCAGAGTACGTGTGATCTAAGGACAATTTCTGTTGTTCAGAAATTGTATAATTACTTAATGGATCATAAGATTTAGGGATTGTTGTATGATTTTCATTAATTATCAGTGTTAGGTGTTTTTCGATATGTATGGAAACTTTGGCAACACTTAGGGCTGCATTTGTGGGAATTTTATGAAAGAAATGTGGTAACTGTAATGTAATTCTTGATAAAGAAATAGTTATTTCTTTCAAAATATGAAATCAGTTTTGATGAGCATGCTTTAAAACTATTTATACATGTTATGATGGACATTTGTAGAATTGCATTAAAATTAGAGATATTTTTGACTTATATGACCAACTTTGAAGGAATATAGTAAAAATTTAAGCCTGGAAGCACCTGTTTTTTAGCTCACCTGTCACGTAGTGACAGGGTGAGCTTTTGTGAGGGGGGTTCGTCCGTCGTCCGTCGTCCGTCCGTCCGTCCGTCCGTCCGTTCACAATTGTTGTCCGCACTCTAGCGGACAGAATTTTGGTCCAATCTTCTTCAAACTTGGTCAGAATGTTTATCTCAATGATATCTAGGTCAAGTTCGAAACTGGGACATGTGACCCTTAAAACTAGGTCACTAGGTCAAATTAAAGAAAAAGCTTGTCTGCACTCTAGCGGTTGTAATTTTGATCCGTTCTTCTTCAAACTTGGTCAGAATGTTTATCCCAATGATATCTAGGTCAAGTTCGAAACTGGGTCATGTGACTTTGAAATCTAGGTCACTAGGTCAAATTATAGAAAAAGCCTGTCCGCACTCTAGTGGTCGTAATTTTGGTCCGATCTTCTTCAAACTTTGTCAGAATGTTTATCCCAATAATATCTAGGTCAAGTTCAAAACTGGGTCATGTGACCTTGAAATCTAGGTCACTAGGTCAAATTATAGAAAAAGCTTGTCCGCACTCTAGTGGTCTCAATTTTGGTGCAATCTTCTTTAAACTTGGTCAGAATGTTTATCTTAATGATATCTAGGTCAAGTTCGCTACTGGGTCATGTGACCCTTAAAACTAGGTCACTAGGTCAAATTAAAGGAAAAGCTTGTCTGCACTCTAGCGGTTGTAATTTTGGTCCGTTCTTCTTTAAACTTAGTCAGAATGTTAATCCCAATGATATCTAGGTCAAGTTGGAAACTGGGTCATGTGACCTTGAAATCTAGGTCACTAGGTCAAATTATAGAAAAAGCTTGTCCGCACTCTAGTGGTCGTAATTTTGGTCCGATCTTCTTCAAACTTGGTCAGAATGTTTATCCCAATGATATCTAGGTCAAGTTCGAAACTGGGTCATGTGACCTTGAAATCTAGGTCACTAGTTCAAATTATAGAAAAAGCTTGTCCGCACTCTAGTGGTCGTAATTTTGGTCAGATCTTCTTCAAACTTGGTCAGAATGTTTATCCCAATAATATCTAGGTCATGTTCGAAACTGGGTCATGTAACCTTGAAATTTAGGTCACTAGGTCAAATTGTAGAAAAAGCTTGTCCGCACTCTAGCGGTCTAAATTTTGATGCGATCTTCTTCAAACTTGGTCAGAATGTTTATCTCAATGATATCTAGGTCAAGTTCGAAACTGGGTTATGTGACCCTTAAAACTAGGTCACTAGGTCAAATTATAGAAAAAGCTTGTCCGCACTCTAGCTGTCTAAATTTTGATGCGATCTTCTTCAAACTTGGTCAGAATGTTTATCCCAATGATATCTAGGTCAAGTTCGAAACTGGGTCATGTGACTTTGAAATCTATGTCACTAGGTCAAATTATAGAAAAAGCTTGTCCGCACTCTAGTGGTCGTAATTTTGGTCCGATCTTCTTCAAACTTGGTCAGAATGTTTATCTCAATAATATCTAGGTCAAGTTCAAAACTGGGTCATGTGACCTTGAAATCTAGGTCACTAGGTCAAATTTGACCTTGAAATCTAGGTCACTAGGTCAAATTATAGAAAAAGTTTGTACGCACTCATGTGGTCTTAATTTTTGTCCAAACCATTGAACAGATGTTCACAGGTGAGCGACCCAGGGTCCCTTGGACCCTCTTGTTTTGTTTTTGATTTGTTTAGAAATATATACTGTGTCATTTTATGGAGTTTAAAAAAAATCTGTTCGTTACAAAAATAGATATCTAGATTTTTTGCAAGTCAGGGACTGAATTGTCTCCCTTTTTTATTGGATATTTTGGTCATTTTCAAAGTTTTTTCTTCAAATATACAAAAAAAATCTCACATAATTCCATCCAAAACCATACATACACATAATTCCAAACAAAAAATGCATATATATAAGGTGTTGATTAGGAATTCCAGATGTAACAATCATTTAAAAGATACATGTGCGTTTTCTCAAAATCCCTTCAAAATGGCCGTATAGAGGGGTCTAATAATGAGCGATTACTCAAAAACAAGCGTGGAAAGCTATATTTTTCTTTATATCATTTTGTTTGTGAAGGAATTCTCTTTAATTGTGCAAAGTTTTAAAAAATTCTGTCCGTTAGAACTTATTGTCATATACTCCTTTAAATTATCGTTAACGAACTTTTAAGAAGCTAAATATATTGGAGGTATATTTAGCAACCTATTTTGACAAAGAGACCACTTCATGCACGATCTCGATATCTGTGATGTTTCGGAAATCCTACTTTCGCTTTTAGCAGTCTTCGACGTAAGCGGGTTGCCCGAAGCCTGGGACAAGTAAATTACGGTCCGGACACCCGTAGTGTGCCTGGTCGGTTGTCCGAACAGACAAGTCCGTCCGGGACGGTTTTTATGCTAACAAACTGTCAGGATCGTGACAGACGGACTTTATAACTTGTAAACCATGACGGGTTATTTTTAAACTACACTGTAATCACGTACACTAAATGCTTATTGCAAATAACGTAATAATTATCTGTAAGACGCTTGTAATTTCGATAACCGATCCATTTCAATTTGTTATTAGTTATGGCGAATTAAAATTTTACGAAGGTGCACAGCCGGGTAAGTGTGTGAAAAAAGAGGAGATCGGCGATTCGATAAAGGTCAAAAAAGCATACGAAGATAAACGAGACAGGGACTTTCAGGATTCCTGGAGGGACAAAAGACCGTGGTTGGTTTATGATTGTGAAAAATCCTTAATGTATTGTAGTGCCTGTAGAAATGCTAAAGTTGAAGCAAAGTCTGCATTTGTAGTGGGAACAAAGTCTTTTAGAATAGATGGCATTAAACTCATGAAGAGGCTGAGTTTCATATAAGTGCTGTCTTTTTTATTGAGTTTATATTATCTTGCATTTTCGGACAACTAAAGTCTGGGTCCTGGCAAGTAAAAATCCTATCCTACTTGCCCGAACGGACAAGTGGTTTTGAAACTTAAAGGCGAAGACTGCTTTGAGTCAGCAGACCAAATTTATTTTAGTAAATTAAAATTTTATTAGCCCGAACTAATGCTGCCAATATGTGCCTATAGTTCCAAATACATGTAATATTTAAGTAAGTAATAGAAGTAATGCCACTTTAATAATTTGTTTCTTTAAATAATTACAGTAAGTTTTACTGTAATTCCGTGTAGAATCCAAAAATGATTAAAACTCATCTGAGGGGTGTTGAAAAATTGAATTCTGAAAAATAGAGTGCTTAAAAAATTAGATTTTGTTAAAAACACCTATTACTATTCAATTTTATAATCAAGAACCCATCTTTCAATTAATTTTATTTTCCCTAAATAAACAATTATCGCACATGAATTTCCCAAGTGAAAAGGCCAGGGCCTCTTCCCAATTTTCTGATGAAAAGCCCTGTGGATGTCACGCTAAACATCTCCGTGGTGAAAATTTTCGCTTACAAGCTACTGCAATACTCTTTGTTGATGCAGCGCTTGACCATTCAGTAAACAACATATTAAAGTTTTAAGTTCGTAAATGTTCAGTTGAAATGCTATTCATTGTGACTAAAAGAGTATTTTTACTTGTTCTATTGAACTATTTCATAGTGTTTGCCCGATTGTCGCCGACAATCGATAATCAGTCGGATAACTTCAACGTCGGCGACAATCGAGTCCAATTTTTCAGAATCGATGTCGCTAGGTTAGGCGGATGAATGTTTTCTCTCTTTTCGGTAGTAGCTTGCCGGTAGTTTCTTTCTGATTATTTCTGAAGGGAGGTAATCCATCAAGACAGTAATGGATGGCAACAATAACGAAGACCTTTTTCCTTACCTGGTAAGGACGACTTCCCGGGTCTGGAAGTATTTTTACTTCCGAAAAATGAAAGATGGAGCTCTAGTTAAAGAAAATTTAGACATGAGCAGAGTCATTAGCAATGCTTTGCAGGAAATCCTACGCCAATAAATGTATGAAAATAATACCCCACCCACACTATCACGCTTGTTATGGTTATGTTACCCAAGATATTTTAAAGCCATTTTCGATTTGAG
Source organism: Corbicula japonica (assembly GCA_038501625.1). Lineage (NCBI taxonomy): Eukaryota > Metazoa > Mollusca > Bivalvia > Venerida > Cyrenidae > Corbicula > Corbicula japonica. Next base: position 942,528 of record JAZAYU010000029.1, read on the forward strand.
TTCCCATTTTTGATACTCGGTACAACAACTGGACATACAATTTCAGAGCTTACTGAACCCTCCTTTTTCAGTTTAATAATTCTGCAGTTTTTTGTGAGAAAAAGTTAAATCTGTGAGAAAGGAGTGGTGCTGTTTGTCAGTGTTTATTTTCCATTTTAACATATATTAAATCAGTATCTACTGATTTGTTTATAACAAAAACTAAAACAGCTAATGAAACAACATGTTCCGATTATCCGATTATCAATCGGTTGAGCCAAACCGATTTTCTCCGATAATCGATTCTGAAAAATCCAGTCGATTCCTAACACTACTATTTCATACATCGGATAGGAAATATAAAAGATGACCAGAACTGGTTCATAACCGGAACTGGTTGACACTGTACACTGCTAGCGCATGCAATAAACCTGTGAATGATTAAAAGACGATTTTCTTGGGTAAATTTGCAGGAATCTATGATTGTGGTAATTTGTAGTAACTTTGGTACAAACTCACACAAATCGTTTTTTTTTTCTTTTTCTGAATTTGATGTTAAATATTGTTCTTGATAAGTTGGGTTCACATGTGATGCAAATCTAAAATTGTTACTATAAACTGTTATTGTTACATGTTATAAATGCCTGACCTGGTTTTCTTGAAATTGTTTATAATTGTTGATTTTCTTTTTCAGTTGGTAGAAATGGATCTGGGAAAAGTAATTTTTTCTATGGTAAGATAACCTTGGATGAAAATACAGTTCATTCCAACTCAAAGAAATTTTTTCATTTATAATATCCACTAATATTTCAAACTTGAAAGCTATAGTTAACTTAATAACAAAACCATAATGGCTTGAATAAAAAGTAAATATATAATGGTATTTTGAAAATCCTTTAATTCATGTATGTTCTATTGTGTGGTGTTGTTTCCATTATCATTTCAATGATATTAACCCTATTCCATGTATATGCATTCATGGCACAGGCAAACAGTGTAGATCAAGATTAGCCTGTTCATCCGTGCCATTTGATTATTTAGGTTATTTCTGACCAAAAAGCGAACAGCAAATGGCACATATGTGAAATGAAATGTGTTTGAATATACATTGGTCGCACATGCGATAAATGCATATATATGGAGTAAAGAGTTAACTAAGAATAACGAATCTGACTGTGATTTCAGCAATCCAGTTTGTCTTGTCAGATGAGTTCAGCCACCTGCGACCTGAGCAGCGTCAGGCGTTGCTACACGAGGGAACTGGACCAAGGGTGATCTCGGCGTTTGTTGAAGTCATCTTTGATAACTCAGATAATCGGATACCTGTAAGTGTTTGTTTATTTCTATATTTCATGTTTATGTTTATCAAATAGAATCAAACAGAGATAGTGAACTATAAAGAGATATTCAGGGAGAATAGACCAATAACTCCATCATCATGAAACAAACAGTCCACACTTGTTGTGTCAGTGTTGAACTAGTTTGTTTGTTAACTTGAATTGCTTTAAAAATACTTAATTCTTGAAGGAATTCTTTTGGTTTGGCTTACTTTTCCTTTAAAGTATTTGAGGAAATGCCGGCATAACAGAATAGCTGCTTAGAGTAAGATCAGATGATAATGTCAACTAATGTGATTAGGAAGTTTGTAAACATGATGTTTGTATCTTCCTTGCTTAAATTTCAGATTGATAAAGATGAGGTTGTGCTGAGACGTGTCATTGGGTCTAAGAAAGATCAGTACTTCTTGGACAAGAAAATGGTCACGTAAGTTTCTCTAAGTTGAACAATGTTTTGATTCAATCAGCCTTGAGGCCTTATGGAGCTTTTAAATCTTTATGAGAATCGTGTAGCATTAAGTAGATATATCTGTATCATAACGAGAATATAAGAATATTATCACATCTAGTTTGAAGTTGTATGAATTGAGTTTCTATGGTTACAGGAAGGGAGATGTGATGAACTTGCTTGAAAGTGCTGGATTCTCCAGAAGTAACCCCTACTATATTGTTAAACAAGGAAAGGTAGGCATTGTAGACAAGGCTTTTTTTTCATCTTGTACAGAGGCCAACTATAGACACCAAATTCTTGCATTTTTCTCATCCATTGTTAACCCTTTCCTCCATATATACACATTTTTACGCATGTGCAACCATGGTAGATCCTGATCATCCGGCACATCTGTGCCTTCTGACCAGGATCTGCACTGGTCGAATTTTGGTTAGAAAAACCTAACAAATCAAAAAGCGAACAGTTTAGATCCTGATCAGACGGCACAAATGTGCCGGCTGATCTGGATCTAAACTGTTTGCCTAGCAATAAAGAAGTATCTATAGAGGAAAGGGTTTAACGACATCAGTGTTTGTTATTCTTGCCTTTTTTACCGAATTGTCTGCTATTTTCAGCAGATTGTGAACAATATAAAAAATGTATGTGCTAAAAATTGCAAATGCATTGAATAGCTGACATTAGAATATGATGAATATCACATAGCAAAATCATTGAGCTATTTATTTTAAAGTTTCTAACAAAGCTTTTCCTAAAACCTGCAAGATGAAACTGGATTCAGCAAAGATTGTTGTTCTGTGTTACAGATCAACCAGATGGCGACTGCTCCTGATTCTCAGCGGCTCAAGTTGTTGAGAGAAGTTGCAGGCACCAAGGTTTATGATGAGAGAAAAGAGGAGAGTAAAGAAATCCTTCGAGAAACAGGTAACTCTGTGAGATGTTGACACTCTACCCGATGATGTGACCTTATAGAAAGAACCTTTCTGATTTCTGTTTAACAAGTTTGTACTACAAACTGTAGTGTCCTGTTGCTGCGGTAGAAATGAACCACATCTGTCAATTTTAGCCACAATGTAAGGTGTTCATGAAGGAGTCCTACAGCAATCTGTGTAGCCCCTAATTGGACTTTGTGCACAGGCAGATTGGGTATAAATTGGCTGCCAATGTGACATGCTGTGCTTATCACTAGAAGGGAATGGGTTAAGTAGATATTAATAGTTGCTAAAATACTTATTATTGACTCTGCCGTCCAACTTTAACCATGTGTTAGTGAAATTTGGCTTTAACAAATATTTCAATAAATAAAAAAAACGAAAATGTGATGGCATATTACAGAGGGAAAGCGTGAGAAGATCAATGATCTACTGAAGTATATTGAGGAACGATTGGCCACACTAGAGAATGAAAAAGAAGAGCTGAAAGAATATCAGAAGTGGGATAAAATGAGACGGTAATACTTAAATTATGTTTGCTTTGTTAAGGTTTTTTTCAGACAACCGTCATTATTGGATTGGGGTATGTCTTTGGGTGGGCAGGCATCAACATTTCATTAAGTTTTTATGCCCCCGCCATGAAATGGCGACGGGCATTAAGAGTTGCTCCTGTCCGTCTTTCCGTCCGTCCGTCCGATTTTCTCGTGAACACAACTCCTCCTACACAACTGGTCGGAATTTAATGAAACTTGAGCACAATGCTTGGCCTGATATGTAGTTGTGCATGAAGGTGGGGTTTCGCTCTTACACGTTCCGTTCAGAAGTTATTGCCCTTTGATACTTCCATTTACATTAGTTTTAATAGGAGTATATCTCGTGAACGCAACTCCTCCTACACTACTGGTGGGAATTTAATGAAACTTGACCACAATGCTTGACCTGATATGTTGTTGTGCATAAAGGTGGGGTTTTGCTCTTACATGTTCCGTTCAGAAGTTATGGCCCTTTGATAATTCCATTTACATTAGTTTAAATAGGAATATATCTTGTGAACGCAACTCCTCCTACACCTCTGCTGGGAATTTGATGAAACTTTACCACAATGCTTGGCCTGATATGTTGTTGTGCAAAAAGGTGGGGTTTTGCTCTTACATGTTCTGTTCAGAAGTTATGGCCCTTTGATACTTCCATTTACATTAGTTTTAATAGGAATATATCTTGTTTCTTATATTTTGTGCATTTTGCCCATAACTTAAAAACTACTTGAGATACTGCCTTGAAACTTGAAATATATTCTCACCATCAAAATCTACATCATAACCAACAAGACCCATAACCATGCTTCCATTATTTTCAAATTATGCCCCTTTTTCACTTACATTTTGTGTTAAGAAAAATATACACTTTGCCCTTAACTTTGTTTGGAATGGAGGGATTTCAAAATAACTTGGCACAAATGTTCACCATAACAAGGCGGTGTGTTGTGACTGTAGGTCCAAGGTCAAGGTCACTGTTACTAAAAATAGAATTTTCTTGCAAAATCTTGTCCGCTCTGTAACTTTGTTATTTCTTATTGGATTTTTAAATAACTTGGTATAATTGTTCATCATATCAAGACGATATGTCACATACATGCCCAAGCCTTTAGGTCCAAGGTTAAGGTCACTGTTACTAAAAATAGAATATTCTTGTCCGGGCTGTTACTTTGTTATAAATGGAGGGATTTCAAAATAACTTTGCACAAATGTTCACTATGACAAGGCAGTGTGTCCGCACAATACCCAAGCCTGAAGGTCCAAGGTCAAGGTCACTGTTACTAAAAATAGAATTTTCTTGTCCAGGCTGTAACTTCATTATAAATGGAGGGATTTCAAAATAACTTGACACAAATGTTCACCATGACAGGGCGGTGTATCGCGTACCATGCCCATGCCTGTAGGTCAAGGTCACTGTTACTAAAAATAGAATTCTCTTTTCCGGGCTGTAACTTTGTTAGGAATAGATTGATTTCAAAATAACTTGACACAAATGTTCATCATGACAAGATGGTGTGTCCCATACCATGCCCATGCCTAGGTCCAAGGTCAAGGTCACTGTTACTTAAATAGAATTTTCTTGTCAGGGTTGTAACTACATTAGGAATATAGTAATTTAAAATAACTTGGCAGAAATGTTCACCATGACAAGGTGGTGAGTTGTGTACCATGTCCATGCCTGTAGGTCCAAGGTCAAGGTCACTGTTACTAAAAATAGAATTTCCTTGTCCGGGCTATAACTTTGTTTTGAATGGAGGGTTTTCAAAATAACTTGGCACAAATGTTCACCATGACAAGGCGGTGTGTTGCGTACATTACCCATGCCTGTAAGTCCAAGGTCAAGGTCACAGTTACTAAAACTTAAATTTACTTGTTCGGGCTATAACTTCTTTATGAATGAAGGGATTTCAAAATAACTTGGCACAAATGTTCACTATGACATTGCATTGCATTACCACCAACTTCTTCACAGACATTTCCATAATGAGAAGACAACAGTGCCACAAATACAAATAATTTACTTGATCATCAAGTTTATGCATATTCTTATAATTACTCGAACATCACTGTCTTTGAAATGCTATTATTCCCATCATTGCACTTTAGTATCTGGAAACAATGCATAGCGGGGGCATCCGTGTCCTATGGACACATTTCTAGTTTTTTATTTAAGTTCACCTTTTTCTCACTAACCCGGTAGAGCTTTGAAACTTAACCTAGTTGTCTGACAGGATAAGTTACATAACTACTTTATTATAATTATGCCCCGTTCTCACTTAAAATTTAAGAAGAAAACCTGGTTTTATGGCATTGCAGCATCTTCTTTTGTTTGTTTTTTATTTTGGTATAACCATTTTTTTAGGTTGATGGAAAATGGTTTGTGTCAATTTTACCCATTTTGCCATTCTATGAGTTGGAGCCAGTCCATTTTTGTTTATGATAGTATTTGACATGAAATGAATTGACTTAATTCATTAATGGAATTGCTAGCAATGTAAACCCATTAGACTGTGACAATGTGCAGGTTGATTTTGATCTAGAGATATGACAAATTCTGTGGTTAGAAATTCAAAGGATTCACAATTCAGTCCTTAAGGCAAGGAGCAGTTTTGTTGAAACTTAAATTACATGTATGAAAACAAGTTAAGATCGAACAGTCACAAACCAGGTTTAATTTGTTTATGGATTATACCATTAATATCTCTTTACTCCATGGATATGTCTGCAATCACACATTCCCAATTTGGGCAGGGGCCTTTTTCCCCAAAAACCTGAAAAAGCCCTGAGTTTAGATAGAGATCAGGGCCCAAGATCATAAAACTAAGTTTTGAGATCAGTCTCAAATCTCAAGGATCTGATTGGCTGAAATGGCGACTGGTCGCCATTTCAGCCAATCAGATGCTTGAGATTTGAGACTGATCTCCAGATTTAGTTTTATGATCTTGGGCACAGGGAGCACACCCTTGCAGTCTGATGATGTACACCATTTGGTTTTAGATTTAAGGTTTTTCTGATAATATCAACTAATAACATATTTATATGCTTGTTTTTGAACAGTTACTTGTTTACAAACATACAAAATGAACAAAGAGCAATCAATGAATCATATCTAGTAGACTAGCTAATTTCTTTCATATTGTTCCAAGGTCCCTTGAGTACACGATACACGACCACGAGTTACGTGACACAAAGAAGAAGTTAGATGAGCTACAGGAGAAACGAGATAACAGTGGCACACAGTCACAGAAATTCAGGGATTTACAACAGGCGGCTAATGATAAAGTCAAGGTTTGACAATGCTATTTGAAAATTGCATTAACTTTTTTATGAGTAAAAACAATGGTGGTCTCTCTTTCGAAAATTTTCCGTTTTGCCGGCATAGACAACTCATTTTCTTTCCTGACTTTTCCTATCCGAAATTCATGACAGTTATCCGATTACCAGTTATCCGATTACTATACCACTAACTTCTTTTTTTTTGAAGAGTTATCATTTTCCTTGTTGCACCAAAACGTTGCGTATACATTTTTATAAAAACATCCTAAATTAAGATTCGTTTGCAAGATCTAATTAACGTTCTAATTATCAAGCGAGTATGGCATAGTTCATTTGTTATTTTCATACATGTCTCAAAAAAAGAGCAGCTTTCTTTTTACGATTAATCTATTTTTATTTGGGAATTTCCCGGTGATCATCTTATGCACGTAACAAATGAAAATTCTCGATGCGGGGAAACCCGTTTTTGTGACGTTATTGCTATAAATGTACACTGAAAACATATGCGTGCCAGTGAACGGAAGTCATTATGTAACACAGGTGATAAAAACACAGGTGTTAAACTATGACAGATTGATTGAGTTTACCGATAATGTACATTGCCTTTGGGCAGAAACGTGTGACTTTCAAGTAGGATTAGCGTCGAAATGCGTTATAAGGTGGGAAAATGCTATTCAAATAAACTAAATGCTGGCTGGGGCCTATTCAAATAAAGAGAGTATTTAGCATAGAAATATATAGAAATGCTTTTGTGTTTTAATATTCTAGTATAATAAGCGAAATATTCAAATAAACGCTATTCAAATAAGTGGAATGTACTGTATAAGTTTTAATTGGCGTTTATAACACCTAATTTATGGTTATTGGATAATCCTTAAATGAACACATCAGCATCTTAATTGACATGTTCCCAAGTTCCATCAACAATAGAAGTGTTACAACACCCTCCACCTCTTGACCATCCATTGTCATACACAAGTGTTAGTTGGCAAGTGTGTGTGGTGAAAATTGCCTTTGCTTAAAATAAAGATTTTTTTAAGTTGCTGAATCATTCTCTGTCGTTAGTTAGTTGATAAAATACTCAAATTTAAAGAATTCTTCTTTTGTCTAAAAACTCACCAGAATGAAGCCAATAGACCGTGTTTAGGGATTTTATGATCTCATTACTGAGGGAAATAAGACAAATTCTAAGTGGAAAGCATGTTCAAGTGAAGTTAGTTCTAAAGAAACTTAAATACAGTAAAACTTCGAAAACTCGAATACTCAGGGGGATTATGAAAATGTTCGAGTTTTCCCTGGCGCTCGAGTTTTCGAAGCTTCACTTTATGAGGTCCGATTTTTAAGTCAAGTCGTATAAACACATGTATGTTACCTTGTTGTTGAGTACGTTATCTGAATATCAGCTAAATTAATAAAGGATTCATTTCAGATTGTATTTTCTTTAAACCTGTATATCTGTTTGAAAACATTTTTGAGGTATTTTTTCAAGAAAACTGCTTTTTAAACCTTTCGTGTTGACATTGTCCGAGAACTAGTATACTTCACAGCGGTGCGTGGTTTTTTTTTTATACGCGTGTAAAATTTACTAGGTCCCGTCAACATAAAAAACAACAAACAACCTCGTCTCAACGCAGCCGCCTACCGAGTGATCATAAAATCATTTTCTTTCATCATAACCTGCTTTAATCAGATCAATTAAAACACAATAGACGTTGGCGATTGACAATAAACTGCCAATTATAACCCGTCACAACTTGTGAAAACCACGCGTCACCATTTACCAAATGCGAAAATTTTATCAGTCGTTTATTACTCGAGTTTTCCAATACAAACAAAGAAGAAATATGCTTCAAGGGACCGACACCTGTGTTCGAGAATTGGAGTTTTTGAAGTTCGAGTTTTCCATGGTATTTTTATATAGAATATATAAGAAAATTGCCGGGACCAGCAAAACTACTTCGAGTTTTGCCGAGTGCTCGAGTTTTCGATGTTCGAGTTTTCGAAGTTTTATTGTAGATATAAAATGAAAGTTTAATAGTTTGTTTTCTTCCTTTCTTTTATAAAAATCTTAAATAAAAGGAAAGTTTAATAGTTTGTTTTCTTCCTTTCTTTTATAAAAATCTTAAATAAAAGTTAAATTGGCCAGTATTGACCAGTATTGACCACTTGGGGAGTATTGATCGGGACGGTTTTAACCAGTTAAAACTGCCGGTTTAAACCAGGGGTGGTCTATTGGTGCCAACCCTGGTAACCATGTGATTAATATTTAACTTGTGTGTTCAGTCGATCAACAAAGACCTGCGAGAGCTGAAGACACGGATGCAGACTGTGTTTGATGAGAAAGAACAGCTGCAGACAGAGAACCAGGAACTGACCAAACAGAAAGCCAAGCTAGAACTCACTATTAAAGATATACAAGATGATCTAGAGGGCGATGCTAAAGCTAAGGTTAGTATTTATGTTCAGTGCTGATAATAAGACAAGCATAAACATTTTTGCTACTAATAGATTTTGATTAAAAAAATTTGTGTGCATGATTATTATCTTATGTAATAAAATAATGAAAAATACCCATGATTTATCACTCTTTACCACTTAAGATATTAATAGTAAGTTATACAAGAAAATCATAAAAATATCACATTGAATCATAATATAACTCAGTATTTTTTTAATTATGGCAGTTTATTTAGTTATGAAAGTGCATAAGTTGCACCATATAAAGTTCACCTACTTAAGACAGTGATAATATTACAGAAAAAGTTAGAAGAGGATTTACGGAAAGTGGATGAGAAGATAGGAAAAACCCAGCTGAACCTCCAGAATATCACACCGCAGTACGAGGCCCTGAGGGACCGGGAGGAACAGTGCACACAACAGTCAGTACTCAGGGACCGACAAATTCCTAAATTTTCTTGTTGCCCACTGGGCAAGTAGAATTTTTTATCTGGTTGCCCGGAAAATCGCGTAAAATTGTCAGTCGTAAAAAAACAGTTTGTTAAGCAATAACATTACATCCTTTATTAAAAACAAAATGCACACACCTGCCATAATGATTAGATAGTATATATACGACTTTTAAGTTTACAATAGTGGACTACAAATCTGTAAAAATGTTTGCTGTTTTTCATCTCTTTTGTTCATATCATATTTATTTGGTAATATTTTAGCGCAAACGAATTAATTTGTGGAGATTTTTTATTTTAGTTAATTTAATAATCAAACTAATTATCTCCCTTTTTACTTTAGACATGTATTGCAAAACTAATATTTGCCGTCGTATCCGAAATGACCCATTCTAAAATCTAATCCTAATTACTGAACACAGTAAAGCACATACATCAATAAATTAAAGCATTATTTTAAAATTATACTGAGGAATTTTCCGTAGAATAAACGGATTAGTCTATACTGTAAGATGTATAGTTTGGAATAACTCGATTAAAGTAACGACTGTGAACTAATTGATTCAATCATTAGCAATCAAATTACCTAATCACTTCTCGTCAAACATTAAGCGGCTACAAACGACTAAATATACACCTTTTTAATTGTCAGACACAATTTTGACAGTTTGTGTTATCACGCTGTCGCATAATCTCGCGAGAATCCAAATATCTCGCGATAAAGATGGTACCGATTGTTGTGAAATATAGGCGTGTAGAGCAGTGTAAATTTTTCTAGGATTAGCTTTGATTGGACGATTGTTATACAGGTAGGCGGTGCTGATTCATACGGTTCATCGATAATCTGATGATAAGCGAGTCGTTTATTGCTGTCTATTGATTTTTGTTTATTTGGCGACTTGATATAATTACCACCCCGGGCAACTAATTACGGATTTTTATGGTGGTCCGGCGGACTAGCTCTTTAAAATTTTACTTGCCCGGCAGATCAAAGCTGGTTGCCCGCGGGCACCGGGCAAAGGATTTGTCGGTCCCTGGTACTTCTCTTAATTCTGTCAAAAGCTTTTTGTGTCTGTTATTAACCAATTTTTCTTTGAAAACCCCTGATTATTAGATTCAGTTTGTTTGGTGGGTAAATAGATGAATACCTGTTTTGTTCAAGATTTGTTATTATCCCTTTACTCCATAAATACAACTTTATTGTATGTGTGACAAGTGTAGATCCAGATCAGCCAGCACATCTGTGCTGTCTGATCAAGAACTACAATTATTAGCTGTTAAATTTATGAGGTTATTACTTATTATTACCAATTGATGCTTGATTTGACCTTTTCCTCCATATGTGGCATGGGTAATCAGTGCAGATCCAGATCGGCCAGCATTGATGTGAAGATTTAATAAAGGTTTATGATGATATTGGCACATTTCAGGTTGCAAGCGGCAGAACAGAGAAGAAAGGAGCTGTATGCCAAACAAGGACGTGGTAACCAGTTCACGTCACGTGAAGATCGAGATAACTGGATCAAAAATGAGCTCAAATCTCTCAACAAAGCTATAAAAGATAAAGAGGAACAGGTAGGTGGTGTAAGATACATAAGACTGTACATAAAGTCATTAACCATAGCATATGACAGCAGTTTTCCTAAAATAAAGGAAGTCATCAATTAAAATGTAATAAAAATTTGATGATATTTTAAAGTTCAGTATTTTATCTTATCAACCTTTTACTCTATGCATACAGGTTCTATTGCATGTGCTAACAGTGTAGATAAGCTAGTACACATGTGCCTTCTGATCAGGATCTACATTGTTTCCTTGCTTATTGGTCAGAAATAACCTAATGAATATAAAGTAAACAGTTTAAATCTTGATCAGATGGCACATGTGTTCTACTCTAATCGCTCATGTGGTAACAGCCATATATAAACGCCTTCTTACAAATTGACTTGTTGAAGACTCTAAATATGTCAAATAATTTTCTTAAAAATTGTTGTAGGAATACTTGACTGTTTATCAACTCATAAATGTTAATAATGCATCGTTTTTCTCCTTAGATCCGAAAGCTGACAGAGGACACTGGGCAGGAGGAAAAGAGAAAGGAAATGTTAGAAACTAGAATCAAGGTAAGTCTCATCTTTATTTCTAGGATGGTGTCACTGACACCCGAATCAACACTCATATTACTCAAAGTACAAATGATAATACATGTATTGGAAAAATGAACTCAAGTGGTATTTAAAAGGTCAATATCTCGGCTTTAATGGTTTTTAAATGGTCCTGATCTAGTTTCAAGGCTTAAGTGAAACTCCTGATATTGTGACACAATATTGCTGGTTTCTGAATAATATACTTAAGCTCTGGAATACTTAGGCCTTAACAAAATAATTGTGTGGTTTGGGTTATAAGTAGTGATGTTCGATTGTCGCCGATAATCTAGTAATTGTCGCTGAAGTTTCAAAGTCGGCCACATCGATTCTGACTACAAAGAATCGATTCTAGTCGCTAATTCTTTAAATAGGTAAACCCCACTTTGAAGACAATTGACCGTTGTCTCCGACACGGCGACAGTCCAGTGTATATCTTTTCGCGCTTTAATCGTCTTTGTGTTACTTTTAAATATAACTGCTCTTAAACATGGAGAATACCTGGCCTGTCCGTGATTGAAATAATAATCAACTTTACAAATGCCCTGGTAATACAACATCAAAGGCATGTCGATATATTGGTTTTTATATGAAACCAGGGTGTCAGGGTTTGGCGCCCATTAAGGAAAACCTCGACACATCCAAAGCTACCTGTAGCATATGCTTCAAGACTTATTACAGCAACAAAGGTACCCCACCCACATTTTAGAATTGTGAATAATTTTCGGATTTAATTTTGACGAGCTAAATAATAATAATGTTCACATCTTCGAAATTGAAAATAAGTTTGAAGGCTCTTATTGCCTGAACAAAAAAAAACAGAACATGTCAATGCAGTACAAAAAGCAGTTGTGTTATTAATCTTGTTAACTAAAATAATAAAAGTAGTCCTATAATAATATGATTGAGACAGGTGTGCTTTTGGTACAAAATGTACACTACAGTACGTCTGATTCCGATTCTTTCCGATTAATCGGATCGGACAGGTATCAGAATCGGACCGATTAATCGATTCCACTTCAGCCGTCCGATTCTCATCACTAGTTATAAGAAAAAAAAAAATAGGTCAGTGCCCAAGGTTATAAAACTGAGCATGGAAACCAGTCTCAAATCTCAAGCATCTGATTGGCTGAAATGGCGACCAGTCGCCATTTCAGCCAATCAGATGCTTGAGATTTGAGACTGGTTTCCAATCTCAGCTTTATAACCTTCAGGCCAGGTTTGGTTGTTGATATGTTTCTACACTGTTGCTCATGAACAACAGCCATATCCCATGGAGTAAAGGGTTTTGATGAGAAGATAATGTTCTGGTTTACAGGAGATAGAGCAGAAGGTGGAACAACACAAAGAGATCATTGAGACCAACAACAAGAGCTATAACGAGATGAAGGCCAAGAAAGACGAACTCCAGAATGAGAGAAGGTAACTCTTGTTGACCAGAGTAGGATTTCTGATAGCTGGGCTTAAGATTATAAAACTCAATCTCAAATCTCAAGCATCTGATAGGCTGAAATGGAGACAAGTCATAATTAACATGAAGTAGACACAATATATGTCTGTTTTCTTAGAAAGTTTGACCAATTTTCTGAATTCTCCTGCATCACATAGAATTAGATGTCGAATCAAAATGCAAGACTCTGCATCAATTGAAATCTTTTATTTGATTTCAGTGCATTATGGCGAGAAGAGAACGCTCATCAACAAACACTGGTGTCATTGAGAGATGAACTTACAAAGAAAGAGCAGGGTCTACGCTCTATGACGGGCAAGGTAATTATAGTAAAAGGATCCATACTGTGTATTTTGTATTGTGACTTAAGCTGAATTATAAGAACCTTACAGGGTGAAGAAAGAACATCCTTTTTGTTTCCAGAAGACATAGAAAATTATTATATTTGTTATCTCTGTTTATACATAGCATATTTGCTAACTTGGGAACAAAAAAAAGTATTCAAATAAATATAAATATGATTCTAGCATTGCTTAGGATGGAAACCATGGAGTGTCCACCCAGAACATCATGCACACCCCTGCAGTCTAATGATGGTCTACACTGTTTGCATTTCTGTAAAAGACCTCTAGATACAACAAAGAAACTGACCTATATTGACAGAAAGATTAAAATTTTACATTAATTAAACACTGCATGATTACTCAAAGTATATACATATTTAACCCTTTACTACATATATAAGGGTACATGTGCAGAAATAACCTAATGAAACAAAAAACAATTAGATCCAGCTGAGATTAGATTGCACATCCGTGCCAGCTAATCTGAATCTACACTGTTCGCCCATGTGGTAACAGCCATATAGCATGGATTACTTTTTTATTTAAGACTATAGTTAAAGCATGTTCATTGTTCATTAGGCAACACTTAATGGCATAATGAGCGTACAGAAGGTGCTGCAGTCATTCCGAGACCGGAACATCAACCACGATGTGATCAGCGGCTACTACGGAACACTCATCGAGATGTTTGAATGTGACAAAACATTCTTTACATGTGTTGAAGTAACAGCTGGTGGAAGGTTTGTACTTGGGCACTTAAAATAGACTGCTAATTAAATCAATTAAGCAAACATATTTATACTTGGCAACTTATTCAACCAGACTTCTAGAAAAAATTGTGCAAATTGCCAATGCATTACAAAGCATTATGCTTCAGTGGAATAATAGGTTAACAGATATTTGAATTATAAAAAGTTCTAGTTAGAAAAAATGTCTGAGTGTTAATAGGGTTAACGACACTCGCACACAATATTGAATGCTTGCACCATTCTGGTTATTGTAATATTTTGTGAACATTGAATTGAGGGGATGTGTAACATAATGTTTATTTTACAAATGTTATCAGTTGTGCACTGAAATGAATTTTCTACACAGTATGTAAAAATGATTATAATTTAAGAAAATTAAAATTTCAAAACAATTGCTTTAGTAATGCTTCAGGTATTTGCAACAAAAGTATTAAGACTCTAGTTGGAAAAGTTGCCAAGTATATATATATTGGCTTAGTTATCAATTTTACCATAGGATTTACATCAACAGAAATTAAAACCATTGGTATGACACAGTAGCTTTATTACAAACTTGCAATTTTTGGTTATTTATCGTCTTATGCTTTTTCTGCTGCCACAAGTTTAAAGCTAAATATATAATAGAAAAATGAAATCAACCAGAAAACTTGACTTTTTGTCATAGTTATGCCCCTTTTTATGCCCCCGAAGGGAGGCATATAGTAATCGCACCGTCCGTCCGTCAGTCCGGCAAAATGTTGTCCTCGCTTCTTCTCCAAAACAGCTTGAGGGATTTCATTGAAACTTCACAGGAGTGTTTGTCACCAAGCCTAGTTGTGCATATCGTCAGGAATTTCTGATTGGATTATTTTTTGCCGAGTTATGAGCACTTTGTCATTTTTTGCTAACCCTAACCCTAACCCTAATTCTTGTCCTCCCTTCTTCCCCAAAACCGCTTGAGGGATTTCATTGAAACTTCACAGGAGTTTTTGTCACCAAGCCTAGTTGTGCATATCATCAGGAGTTTCCGCTCAGATTATTTTTGGCCGAGTTATGAGCCCTTAGTCATTTTGAAACTATAAAGGTACATTAATGAGCCCAAATGGCATCATTCTGAATTCCTAACCCTAAACCCTAACCCTAACGTAAACTGAAACCGCTTGAGGGATTTCATTGAAACTTCACAGGAGTGTTTGTCACCAAGACTTGTTGTGTATATCCAAAGGAATTTCTGATCGGATTATTTTTGGCTGAGTTATGGGCCTTTTTACCTAACCCTAACCCTAAACCCTAACCCTAAGGTAAATTTTGTCAACGCAATAGAGGTTACATTTTTTGTCTGATTGTCATGAAATTTGGTCAGGATGTTTGTCCCAATGATTTCTCGGACGAGTTCCAATATGGGTCATCTGGGTCCAAAAACTAGGTCACTGTTACTAAAAATAGAATTTTCTTGTTAACACTCTAGCGGTCACATTTTTGTTCCCATTGTCATTAAACTTGGTCAGGATGTTTGTCCCAATTATTTCTAGGCCGAGTTTGAATATGGGTCATCTGGGTCAAAAAACTAGGTCACTGTTACTATAAATAGAATTTTCTTGTTAACACTCTAGCAGTCACATTTTTACTCCAATTATCATGAAACTTGGTCAGGATATTTGTCCCAATGATTTCTAGGGTGAGTTTGAATATGAATCATCTGGGACCAAAAACTAGATCACTGTAACTAAAAATAGAATTTTCTTGTTAACACTCTAGCGGTCACATTTTTGTTCGTATTGTCATGACACTTGGTCAGCATGTTTGTCCCGATGATTTCTCGGACGAGTTTGAATATGGGTCATCTGGGTCCAAAAACTAGGTCACTGTTACTAAAAATACAATTTTCTTGTTAACACTCTAGAGGTCACATTTCTGCTCTGATTGTCATGAAACTTGGTCAGGATGTTTGTCCCAATGATTTCTCAGACAAGTTCGAATACGGGTCATCTGGGTCCAAAAACTAGGTCACTGTTACTAAAAATAGAATTTTCTTGTTTACACTATTAGTGGTCACATTTTTACTCTGATTATCAGATTGTAAAGAAACTTCGTCAGAACATATGTCCCAGTTATTAATTGGACGAGTTTGAGTATGGGTCACATGGGGTCAAAAACTAGGTCACTGTTACTATAAATAGAAAAATCTTGTCCAGGCTGTAAATTTGTTATTTCTCATTGGATTTTAAAATAGCTTGGCTCAAATGTTTACCATGACAAGGTGTACTTTTGTGTACAATACCCATGCCTGTTGGTCCAAGGTCAAGGTCACTGTTACTAAAAATAACATTTTCTTGTCTGGGCTGTTAATTCCTAATGAATGAAGTGATTTCAAAATAACTTTACATAAATGTTCACCATGACAAAGGGATGTGTTGCTTACAATACCCATGCAGGTAGGTCAAAGGTCAAGGTCACTGTTACGAAAAATAGCATTTTCTTTTCCAAGCTGTAGATTTGTTGTTTCTTATTGGATTTTAAAATAACTTGGTGTAAATGTTCACCATATCGAGACGTTGGGTCGTGTACAACACAATTTTGTTGTACTCAGGTGAGTGATAAAGGGCCATCATGGCCCTCTTGTTTATATTACCCACATCATATGTAGTAAGTCCATAACTCTAATAATCATTTTTCAGGATAATTTCCCCAATAATCTTCAAATTTTCTAAAAAAAATGTAATATTTAACTTTATTTAACTATATACTTACTACAGACTTGAAACATATGATCCTTTCATCTTTCACTTTATATGCATGCAGTATGTTTTGTCTTCCACAAGCATATTTTTCATTACATATGTTTATTTACTACATATGTATACCTATTTGATTTCAAAGCTGCATTTCGGGGGCATATGTCAATTTCAAGTGACAGCTCTTGTTCACTTTAAATTTAAGAAGAAAAACAGGTTTTCTCATATTGTGGCGACTTCTTGTTAGAAATGTGTTGCCACATGACCATATTTCACATTTGGAACATGTTAAGCAAAGTTAATTACTGAAATGGTAGTGTTTTTCCTGCTGTATAGGTTGTTTCACCACATAGTGGACAGCGATCAGACTGGTACAGCCATATTGAAGGAGATGAACAGACAACACTTGCCAGGGGAGGTAACCTTCATGCCCCTAAACAGACTGGACAACAGGGACACCCTCTACCCAGAAACCAATGTAAGCCAAATCCCTTTTACTTTTCAGTTGCCATGAGTATAAATATCATGTTTTGGTGTTCTGTAGCCACCAGTGAAATACCAGATTTTGGTGTCCAGTAGCCACAAGTAAAAATATCAGATTTTGTTGTACAGTAGCTAAATATAAAAATATCAGATTTTGGTGTACAGTAGCCATAAGTTAAAATATCAGGATTTAGTGTCCAGTAGCCACAAGTCAAAATATCAGATTTTGTTGTCCAGTAGCCATGAGTGAAAATATCAGATTTTGGTGTCCAGTAGAAATGAGTAAAAATATCAGTTTTTTGGTGTCCCGTAGAAATGAGTAAAAATATCTGATTTTGGTGAAATAACATAAATATTTCACTGAAACATATTTTCTTTAAATTTTATGTTTTCTTGTCAAACAAATCTGAAAAAATTGTAAGGTTGAAAATACCTGCTTTTTTCATTGAGCTGTAAAACATGAAATAAAATATGTGTAATTTATGCTTGCTCATAAATATCAATTACAACTTTAATGGAGAAATTTGTCGATGTGAAATTGAATTACATGTGTATACCTCATTTGAACGAAAGAAATTTAAAAGTGTTTGAGGCATTAACATTTCCTTATGTTTTTGTTTAAGTTCACTTTTTCTCAGTAACCATTCAAGTAAGAGCTTTGAAACTAAACATTGTTGTCCAACATCACATTAGAAATTATTACAACAACTTTCATAACTCTTGACTATTTTGTCATAGTTATGTCCCTTTTTCACTTAAAATTTAAGAAGAAAACCTGTGCCCAAGGTTTTAAAACTGAGCATGGAAACCAGTCTCATATCTCAAGCATCTGATTGGCTGAAATGGCGACCAGTCGCCATTTCAGCCAATCAGATGCTTGAGATCTGAGACTGGTTTCCAATCTCAGTTTGATAACCTTCAGCCCTGGTTCATAGCAATGCTTCATCATGTTTCAGGATGCCATACCAATGATCAGCAAGTTGAGATATGATGAGAAGTACAGCCCAGCTCTAAAGCATGTGTTCTCCAAGACCCTGATCTGTAGAAGTATGGAGGTGGCCACACAGATAGCCCGACCACAGAACCTCGATTGTATCACACTGGATGGTTAGTGTTTTTAATGATGAGGAGAGACCTCACTTGTTATAGTTTCCGAAACCTTAAACCCTTTCCTGTATAGATACACCTTTATTGCTAGGGCGAACAGTTTAGATCCAGATCAGCCGGCACATCCGTGCCATCTGATCAGGATCTAAACTGTTCACTTTTTGATTCATTAGGTTATTTCTGACCAAAATGTGACCAGTGCAGATCCTGATCAGACGGCATGGATGTGCCAGCTGATCTGGATCTACACTGGTCACACATGCGTAAAAATGCGTAAATATCAAGGAAAGGGTTAAAGATGACTTCCATTCCTGCGATAGAAATGCACAATGTGAAATTCTAGGAAAGATGCTTTATTTTAGAAAAAAAAATTCTATCAATTTAACCCTTGACTAGTCTAAGGTGAATGCTCTAAGTTTGAATTTTGTTTTTATGAACTTCTTCTTTGTAAATAACTGATTTAGCCTGGGAAAGACTTCTTAGATGTTAACCCTTTACTCCATGTATAGGAGTTTTAAATTTTAATGCATGTTCAACCAGTGAACATCCAGGTCAGCCGGCACATACATGCCTTCTTATTTCGATCTACACTGTTAGCTGTTCCGTCAGAAATAACCTTATGAGTCAAAAACCAAACAGTGTAGATCCAAATCAGAGGGCACAGATCTGCCAGCTTATCTGGATCTACACTGTTTGCCCACGCAATAATGGTGAATCTATGGAGTAGAGGGTTAAAATAAATAGAATCAAGATAAAACTAATTGAATGCACTACTTGGTTAACAGGTGATCAGGTGTCAAGAAGAGGTGCTCTCACTGGTGGTCACTATGACAACAGAAGGTCACGTTTGGAACTGTTCAAATCAAAAGAAGAATATGCACAAAAGGTAATTCTGTATAACAGCTTGTATTTAATTAAATTTATTCTATTAAATTGGATTTTAATAATAGGAAGTATCATTTTGTACATATTTAATTTTAACCCAGATCAAGTGTCACAGGTCTTACTAAGCAGTCTATTTTAACCCTTTACTCCATAGAAATACCAATATTGCGAGGGCAACCAGTGTAGATCCAGATCAGCCATCTGATCAGGATCTGCACTGTTTGCTCTGATTTATTAGGTTATTTCTGACCAAAAAGCAATCAGTGCAGAATCTGATCAGACAGCATGGATGTGCTGGCTGATCTGGATCAACACTGGTCGCACATGCTATTAAATGTGTATATATATGGAGTAAAAGGTTAATGCTGGTATTGTCTGTTAAAATAGGTAGCAGAGCAGGAAAGGCTGTATGGAGAGCACAAGAGTAAACTGGAGGAGTTGGAAGGCCAGATCAACAACCTCGTGTCCGAGATGCAGAAAATGGAGACAAGGAACAGCAAAAACCGAGATAACTTTGATAAGATGAAAGCTGATGTGCGACTTATGACAGAAGAACATAAAAATCTGCAGAAAAGTCAGCCAGGCAAGGTCAGTGTTCAGTATGGGATTTATGAGATGGTCTGTTCCTTAACCCTTTACAACGTATATATGCATGTGCTACCAGTGTAGATCCAGATCAGTGCCGTCTGATCAGGATCTACACTGGTCGCATTTTGGTCAAAAATAATCTAACAAATCAAAAAGCGAATAGTGTATATCCTGATCGGGTGGCTGATCTGGATCTACACTGTTCGCCCAAGCATACTGATCAGTATTCATTTAGCTTCCTTTTTGATTAACTATGTTGTAGTAAATTTGCTAAACGCTTTACTCCATAGATTATCTTTATTGCTTGGGCAAACATTGTAGATCTATATTAACCAGCACATCAGTGCAGTCTGATCAAGATCTACACTGTTCACTTTTAGATTAATTTGGTTATTTCTAACCAAGATGCAACCAGTGCAGATTCAGATCAGATGGGACAGATATGCTGCTGATCTGGATCTTCATTGGTTGCACTCAGGTTCGCACATGGCGTGCGAATTTATACATCTTAAGGCTTGTCAGCATGTGTTAAAATTCTTGGAAAATATTACAAATTAACAAAACTAACAATCACAGCTAAATATAATTGTAGGGCAAGAGTGTGACGAACCTACAGAGCAGTCTGGAGGCCATGAAGGGAACCGCACTGTCACTGAAGGAGGAGCTGGGAACCGACCTCCTCTCCCAGCTCAGTGTCGAGGACCAGGACGAAATGGACAAACTCAATGACCAAATCAAAACCCTCACCCAGCAGAACAAAGACTCACTCAAAGAAAGAATCAAGGTGAGACCTGGACAGAATAGAATGACATTTTATCAACTCTGTGCAAAACAGTATAAGTAACATTGAATTCAGAAGGAGTTATACCATTTTTACACAAAGGTGACAATTAAGACATTAACTTAATAAAGAGCTAGACAATAGATAATAGCTTTGGTATGAATCTGCTCATTTGCCAATGATGAGCAAAATAAGCACAGTTACATAATCATAAACTCTGCCTGAGTTTTATTATCTAAGTTATACTCTTTCATCAATATGTATATGCCATCATGGCTTGGGTTAAAAGTGTAGATCTAGATCAGCTCATCCATGCTGAAAAGTTCACTTTTTGATTCATTTTATTTCTAACCAACAAGTGATCAGTGCAGATTCTGATCAGACGGCATGGATGCGCCCTGATCTGGATCTACACTGGTTGGTACATGTGATAAAATGTGTATATATGGAGTAAAGGTTCAATGTTGATTATAATTTATAAAGTACAGGTCCAGTTGAAATATTACTTTGAACATTTTATCGACATGAACAAAGCTATTGCAGACAACAAATTTGACAACTCTTGATTGACTAATTTTGGGGTTATGCCCATTTTCAACTCGCATTATTCTGAAACTTGATGTTCCATATAACTTTGATAAAACATTGAAACAATTCGGTTAGCAACAAGTACTTTAGTAACTGAGTTCTAGATTTATCATCTGAATATTGAATAATAAATCTGCTATTCAAAAGAGTACTCAGAAAAAATATATTTGTAATTTGGATCATCAGCATGAACAAAGCTATTTCTGAGAAGAAAAAAAAGGTAAATCCTGATTGACTACATGTATGTTTAGTTATGACCTTTTCAAATTACCTGAAACTTCATGTTTGAAAGATCTTGTCCTGTTGGTACAATATTTGGAATATGTCAACTGCTTGTAAAAGCTATTTCTAAAAACAAGACTGATAAATCCAGATGTACTATATTATTATGATTACAAGCGATTCGTGAGTTTAACCCTTTCCTGCATAGATACACCTTTATTGCTAGGGCGAACAGTTTAGATCCAGATCAGCCGGCACATCCGTGCTGTCTGATCAGGATCTAAACTGTTCGCTTTTTGATTCATTAGGATATTTCTGACCAAAATGCGGCACATCTGTGCCATCTGATCAGGATCTGCACTGGTCGCATAAGCGTAAAAATGCGTATATATCAAGGAAAGGGTTAAACTTAGATACTCTCTGGTATATATAATTTGGGTTTTATTTTTCAGCTGGAAGGAGAGAAGAACAAGCTAGAAAACTTGTTAACGAACAACCTGGTGAAGAACAGAGAACGTATTCTTTCCGAGATGCATGAAGAGGTTGTCATGACAAGGAAGGAGAAACTAGCCTCCTCTGGTGAAGAGCTCAACAA
The DNA here is from genome assembly GCA_038501625.1 of Corbicula japonica. Taxonomy (NCBI): domain Eukaryota; kingdom Metazoa; phylum Mollusca; class Bivalvia; order Venerida; family Cyrenidae; genus Corbicula; species Corbicula japonica. The sequence continues at coordinate 964,592 of JAZAYU010000029.1, forward strand.
AGTTGATACAAGACTTGGTGAAATTAAAAACTCTATGAAAGGTTAGTTTTTTTTTTATACCAGTAGTGTATAAATTGTAATTTTGTAATCAGTAGGCCTACACCAGTTCAAGATCTTTGACTTTGATCCCATTCCTCAATATATATGCCTTTATGGCATGTGGGAACAGGGTAGATCTGCACTGTTGGCATTTTGATTTATTAAGTTGTTTCAAATGAAAAAGCGAACAGTGTTGATCCTGATCAGATGGCACAGATGTGCCAGCTGATCTGGATCTACACTATCCACCCATGACATAAAGGCATTTATATGGAGTAAAGGGTTAATTCATTGATAGACAGTCACAGAAACATGCCATGAAGTCAGTCTCAAACTGATTTAGCATTTCTCATCATATGCTTATGCTTATGTGCCAACTGCTAAGCTTACAGGTATCTTGAGCACTAAAGTAAAAAACCCAAAAATCATGATTATCTTGCTGCTTGAGGCTACAAAATTTATATTTTGATTCTTGTAACCAGCATTCCCTGTTCAACAATAATTAGGAATATTGATACATTTATTATCCCTTTCCCGTACAGACTCACCTTAATTGCTAGGGCGAACAGTTTAGATCCAGATCAGCCGGCACAACTGTTCGCTTCTTGATTCATTAGGTTATTTCTGACCAAAATGCGACCAGTGCAGATCCTGATCAGACGGCACGGATGTTCCGGCTGATCTGGATCTACACTGGTCGCACACGCGTAAAAATGCGTATATATCCAGGAAAGGGTTAAGATAATGCTGATTTTTCAGAGCTTGAAGACAATCTGGAAAAATTGAACAAGGAGCAAAAAGAACTTCAGAACAATATAGAGTACTGGAGGGTGAGTATGAATTATTGTTGAAGGTTTTGTTAGCCCAGTTGGTAAATCAATTATATTTTTGTGTAGGTCATTTCAAAGAAAAAGAAAATGCCAATTCATCAATTCGTTCATCTATCATGAGTCTGTCCAACCATCATGAAAACAGTGTTGTCTTAAACCTTGCCTTTTCTTAATATTTTTTGCTGCTGACAAAAGACAATTGGAGTAGCCAAAATATTTAGGTCATATTCACATTTATGCCCCTTTTTGTACATAGTTTGTAACCAAGGGCAATGCAAGTCTTGAAAAACCATCTATATTAAAAGACACCCCAGAATGTTAAGACGTAATATCATTTTTCAAAATGATTTTCTTTGTGTGGAAACCTAAACTTGTTAAAAAACCTTTTGCTAAAGATTCATTTTTTGTTTAAAAGCAGTGTTTATCCTTTCAAGTAGAAATTTTGTTGTCTATTGACTAAGGCATATTGATATAAATTTGAAAAAAAACAACACTTAAAATAAGGAGTTGAGTAACATGAAAGCTTCTGTGTGCCAGTTCCACTAAGGACAGTCATTGAGAAAAATGTACAATCAAATATCTTCACTTCCAATTGGTCTAGATAACACCATTAACCAGTAGGTACATTTCAGGGTCAAGAGAAAGAGATGCAGGATAAACTAGGAGAAGATTCAAAAGAGCTTGACAAAATGACCAATAAACAAACAGTGCTTCTTAAAAAGGTAACAAATATTAATATATTGATCAATAAATACATAAAAAGGTAGGTATGCTAGAAATTGATGAAGACAGTATGTAATTATAATCCATGTATTAACTACAGACTTCTATCCAGTTATCCCTTTTACTCCATATATAAGCATTTTTACACATGTGTGATGAGTGTAGATCCAGACCAGCCGGCATATCCATGCATTCTGTCTGATCAGAATCTGCAGTGTTCGTTTTTTGGGTGGTGTACATGCTTTACAAACATCTTTTTATGCCCCCGAAGGGAGGCATATAGTAATCGCACCGTCTGTCCGTCCGTCCGTCTGTCCGTCAGTCCGGCAAAATGTTGTTCTCGCTTCTTCTCCAAAACAGCTTGAGGGATTTCATTGAAACTTCACAGGAGTGTTTGTCACCAAGCCTAGTTGTGCATATCGTCAGGAATTTCTGATTGGATTATTTTTCGCTGAGTTATGAGCACTTTGTCATTTTTTGCTAACCCTAACCCTAATTCTTGTCCTCCCTTCTTCCCCAAAACCGCTTGAGGGATTTCATTGAAACTTCACAGGAGTGTTCGTCACCAAGCCTAGTTGTGCATATCATCAGGAGTTTCCGCTCAGATTATTTTTGGCCGAGTTATGAGCCCTTAGTCATTTTGAAACTATAAAGGTACATTAATGAGCCCAAATGGCATCATTCTGAATTCCTAACCCTAAACCCTAACCCTAACGTAAACTGAAACCGCTTGAGGGATTTCATTGAAACTTCACAGGAGTGTTTGACACCAAGACTTGTTGTGTATATCCAAAGGAATTTCTGATCGGATTATTTTTTGCTGAGTTATGGGCCTTTTTACCTAACCCTAACCCTAAACCCTAACCCTAACCCTAAGGTAAATTTTGTCAACGCAATAGAGGTTACATTTTTTGTCAGATTGTCATGAAATTTGGTCAGGATGTTTGTCCTAATGATTTCTGGGACGAGTTCCAATATGGGTCATCTGGGTCCAAAAACTAGGTCACTGTTACTAAAAATAGAATTTTCTTGTTAACACTCTAGCGGTCACATTTTTGTTCCCATTGTCATTAAACTTGGTCAGGATGTTTGTCCCAATTATTTCTAGGCCAAGTTTGAATATGGGTCATCTGGGTCAAAAAACTAGGTCACTGTTACTATAAATAGAATTTTCTTGTTAACACTCTAGCAGTCACATTTTTACTCCAACTATCATGAAACTTGGTCAGGATATTTGTCCCAATGATTTCTAGGGTGAGTTTGAATATGAATCATCTGGGACCAAAAACTAGGTCACTGTAACTAAAAATAGAATTTTCTTGTTAACACTCTAGCGGTCACATTTTTGTTCTGATTGTCATGACACTTGGTCAGCATGTTTGTCCCGATGATTTCTCGGACGAGTTTGAATATGGGTCATCTGGGTCCAAAAACTAGGTCACTGTTACTAAAAATACAATTTTCTTGTTAACACTCTAGAGGTCACATTTCTGCTCTGATTGTCATGAAACTTGGTCAGGATGTTTGTCCCAATGATTTCTCAGACAAGTTCGAATACGGGTCATCTGGGTCCAAAAACTAGGTCACTGTTACTAAAAATAGAATTTTCTTGTTTACACTATTAGTGGTCACATTTTTACTCTGATTATCAGATTGTAAAGAAACTTCGTCAGAACATATGTCCCAGTTATTAATTGGACGAGTTTGAGAATGGGTCACATGGGGTCAAAAACTAGGTCACTGTTACTATAAATAGAAAAATCTTGTCCAGGCTGTAAATTTGTTATTTCTCATTGGATTTTAAAATAGCTTGGCTCAAATGTTTACCAAGGTGTACTTTTGCGTACAATACCCATGCCTGTTGGTCCAAGGTCAAGGTCACTGTTACTAAAAATAACATTTTCTTGTCTGGGCTGTTAATTCCTAATGAATGAAGTGATTTCAAAATAACTTTACATAAATGTTCACCATGACAAAGGGATGTGTTGCTTACAATACCCATGCAGGTAGGTCAAAGGTCAAGGTCACTGTTACAAAAATAGCATTTTCTTTTCCAAGCTGTAGATTTGTTGTTTCTTATTGGATTTTAAAATAACTTGGTGTAAATGTTCACCATATCGAGACGTTGGGTCTTGTACAACACAATTTTGTTGTACTCAGGTGAGTGATAAAGGGCCATCATGGCCCTCTTGTTTATATTACCCACATCATATGTAGTAAGGTCCATAACTCTAATAATCATTTTTCAGGATAATTTCCCCAATAATCTTCAAATTTTCTAAAAAAAATGTAATATTTAACTTTATTTAACTATATACTTACTACAGACTTGAAACATATGATCCTTTCATCTTTCACTTTATATGCATGCAGTATGTTTTGTCTTCCACAAGCATATTTTTCATTACATATGTTTATTTATTACATATGTATACCTATTTGATTTCAAAGCTGCATTTCGGGGGCATATGTCAATTTCAAGTGACAGCTCTTGTTTCTGCATGTTTTCAGAAAGATGAATGTATGAAGAAGATTCGCGAGTTGGGTTCCCTGCCCAGTGATGCCTTCGAAAAATACCAGAATCTCAATTCTAAACAGGTGAGCTTTAACTTTTACTTGCTCTATCATCTGTTGATGTTATAAAGCTATTTTGAGAACATTCTATTGAAAAATGTCTTGTGATTATACAAATAAAACGTTAGACCATACATGCTACCTACTGAATAGTTTGATCTACACAGGATTACCTTGGAAGTAAAAAGTTATAAAAAGCCTCTGAATAAGAGGTGATTACAGAAACACAGCCAATATACTACCACAGCTGAATGCTTGTTTAAGTGTTGTCAGTTCTGTGTAAGAATTATCCCATAAGTCTGTCCATAGGGTGCAGTATCTTTGTACTTCGTAGTATGATTTTATTAAAACAAAATGAATTTATAAGGATAGGAGAATTATGCAGGTCAGACTGTCACAATACACCAATGTGTTCACAATACACCATAGTATAACTGACTTTTGGCCCTTTGTAACTAAATAATAGCCATTATTTATAAAGGAAAATTTCTATCAGGTAACATTACATAATACTTGTCAGTGATTTTTCTCTAAAACTTTACTTGATTAATAATATTTGGGTATGGGAATAATTGCAAATTAAATGCCATCAAAATTTACTTATGTACAGCAGAGTTATGGTCCTTTGTTACTTTTAATTAAATATTTCAATTTGTAGACCAAACCTTGTTCATTCATTAACTAGTGAATAGGTTCGGCTAGTGTCCTTGGTAGGTTTGTTTTTCATGTCAGATGCCCCCTAAAATTGAGGACAACAGATAAAGTTTTAAGGTGACCGTGACTGTAAATGCAAACAACTTCTGTTCACCAGCTAGAGTGCTGCGGCTTAGTGTCCTCATATTTGGTATGTTGGTGAACACTATTGATGTTGATCTCTGCAGGTAAAAGTCACAGTCACACTTGTTCTTTTTGGGAAACATTATTTCTCTATTATGATTTGTGTATAAAGCATTTTTACTTGGCTGTTTTATTTCCATGTGTTAATGTTATCTGATGATGCACACACAATTTTGCCCTTTTTTCCACCAGTTGTTTAAGAAGTTGGATCAGTGCAATGCGGAGTTGAAGAAGTACAGCCATGTGAACAAAAAAGCCTTGGATCAGTTTGTCAACTTCACTGAACAGAAATCAAAGCTAATCAAACGGAAAGAGGAACTGGATAGAGCACATACTGTAAGAGCTTTAGCATAGCTTATACACATAAAATGTTTAACACACATTCAATTTTCTGGCAGCCTACTGTCTGATTAACTCTTTACTTCATATATATGCATTTTTACACATGTGCAACGTGTATAGATTCAGATCACTTTGGTGCTGTCTGATCTGGATCTGGACTGGTTGCATCTTGGTCAGAAATAACCTAAAAGTGAATGGTGTAGATCCTGGTCAGAAGGCATGGCATTCTGGCTTATCTGGATCTAGACTGTTTGCCATCGCAGTAAAGGTGTACTTTTGGAGTAAAGGTTTAAACAGAGATCATGATATTTTTACATATTATTTTTACACTGCAAATTCAAGATCATGTAAATACTTGTTTTTACATTCAGTCTGAATATTCATTAATGGGTTTATTTAAGAACATGTATTAAGTAAAATAGAAAAGCTTATTTCCAAAACAATTTTGTTCAATTACCTATGATTTATTTTTAGTCAATCCTTGACCTGATGAATGCTTTGGACCATCGCAAGTATGAGGCTATCCAGCTTACATTTAAACAGGTAACATGATTATACAGTATATGATAAGAATAAATTAATTGTAGGGTGAAATCAAAATGGTTTTAAGTGATAACTAAATGAAGAACAAGATACAAACTTTTCATCTGTTGACACACAGACCTATTGTGTATTACTACTCCAGTTATGGGAAAAATATAGGCTACCTCAATAATGTGACCATTATTGCATTTCCCCGTATAATAGTGTTTGCACTTTTTTCCAACCCAAAATAAGGACCACCCCACTATTATCCTGGGCCCAAGATCATAAAACTAAGTTTTGAGATCAGTCTCAAATCTCAAGGATCTGATTGGCTGAAATGGCGACTTGTCGCCATTTCAGCCAATCAGATGCTTGAGATTTGAGACTGATCTCCAGATTTATTTTTATGATCTTGGGCACAGTCCCTATAAGGTGGTTTTAATAGAATGGTTTCACTGTACAATGATCAAAAGTGAGCTAGACAGACATTATTGTTTAATTTTAAGAGATTGTATATTGGAAAAAATTAAAGGTTTATGAAACCATTTTCTTTTATCAGATGATGCTTATACATAATATAGTTTTGGTTGATTGCTGATTGTTGGTGATAAAGTAAGTGTTTAATTGATTTGTTTTAGGTGTCAAAATACTTCAGTGAGATATTCAAGAAGTTGGCTCCCGAGGGTCATGCTGTCCTTGTCATGAAGAAAGGGGACACAGATCAAGGGGTACCAACAGTTCTTTTCGTTATAATTTATAAATATATTTTCATTTTTTGGTATGCATGTTATAGAGAAAATAGAGTTACAGTCAAACCTGTTTTAAGTAGCCATCCAAGGGAGTGACAAAAATGACTGCTTAACACATGTGGCTGTTCAAGACAGGTAAAAATTAGAACTAAATGTCAGTTTAGGACATATCCAAACTGGCTGTTTAAGACTGGTGGTTGCTGAATGCAGGTGGCTGCTTATAGCAGGTTAAGCTGTATATTTTGCAATCCTTGATTTGGACTATGGTTACATATAAATACTTAGTGACTAGATTAAGAACTTGTTACTGAATTAAACATAATTCTTGACTGGCAAAGTGAAGGATTTTCCTTTGCTCTAGAGTACAGTTGAGAGCTTTATTTTACGTTTAAATGTAAAATGCTGTCATGACAATTCCATGCAGCTCTACAAAAATGGAATAAAATCTAGGGAGGTATTTATTGGTTGATTGTGTTCCTTTGAATTCTATTTGATGGCTGTCAACGGTTATTATTCATGTGTTGTTGCTGTTGTTGACAGGGTGATGATGATGAGGGATCCCAGTCACAGGAAGTGCCACTTGTAGAGCAGTTCACTGGAGTAGGAATCAAGGTAATACCTGCATCTTCTTAGTGCCTGGCTTGCTAGAACTCGTATTTAGTATTTCACACTTATCATTATGAGATTAATACATTACGTAGAATGTATTATCTTCTTTTTATCAGTTTTCCTCTTGAAGTAGTATTAATAATTTTGCTAGGCAAAGAATTTTTGTCTATATTTGATTCATCTTGTTTGCATTGAAGGTATCATTTAGTGGAAACCGGGCAGAAATGAGGGACATGCAGCAGTTGTCAGGCGGTCAGAAATCTCTTGTGGCATTGACCTTGATATTTGCCATTCAGAAATGTGACCCGGCCCCATTCTACCTGTTTGATGAAATAGATCAAGCCCTGGATGCTCAGCATAGAAAAGCAGTAGCAGGTAAGAAATGAGCAAACATTCATGCTTTAAAGAAGGTCAAAGATCATAAATGTCACCATTTCAGCCAATCTGATGCTTGAGATATGAGACTTAGTTTTATGATCTAGTGCACAGCTACATTTATGATGGTTTTAAGTAGGGGGGAATTGCTGTGTATAAGCAAAATTATAACATATTCTTTCTGCACAATATATTAACTATTGATTTCTTCTTTGGGGATAAGAAAGTCAATTTTTGTTTTAACAATTCAAGTATGTACATGTATGGAACTCAAAAAAGAATCTGTTTAAATCAAAGTAATGTTTTTTTATTGTTACTGTATTGAAGTCCTGGAAATGCATTCACATGACTTTTTACTTTTTTTTGTTTTATTTTAGACATGATCCATGAGTTGTCCCAGAATGCTCAGTTCATTACGACGACTTTCAGACCAGAATTGTTGGAACATGCTGACAAGTTTTATGGTGTCAAGTTTAGAAATAAGGTATGGCTGACTATTACTGTTTTAACGGGCTATTTAACTCTTTTCTCCATAGATACACCTATGGGCGAACAGTTTAGATCCAGATCAGCCGGCACATCCGTGCCATCTGATCAGGTTCAGATCCTGATCAGATGGCATGGATGTGCCAGCTGATCTGGATCAACACTGGTCGCACATGCGTAAAAATGCTTATGTATGGAGGAAAAGGTTAACTCTTTCCTGCATATATACATCTTCATGGCATATGCAAACAGTGTAGATCCAGATCAACTGGAACATTCGATCTGCACATTTCACTATTTGATTTATTATGTTATTTCTGACCAAGAAGTGAACATTGTAGATCCTAATCAGACTGCATGAATGTGGTGGCTGGTCTGGATCTACACTGGTCACACACACTTTAAAATGCATACATTTGGAGGAAAGGGTTATGTTGCATTAAATGACTGTTAGTTGACCTCAGTCTAGTGCCTACAAATTTCCTCTACAAAATATTGTAGAATGGTGGTATACATGTCAAAATAAGTCACTTACATTTTGAGAATCCAAGATATTTTCTTTGAAATATTCTATTGGGCTGAGATGATATGAATGTCACTACTGTGTGAGTGTTAACAGTTAGATATATGTTTCATATTTATAGCATCATCACTGTGTTACAGGTCAGCCACATTGACTGTGTAAGTTACGAGGAGGCACAAGACTTTGTTGAAGACGATACTACACATGGATAAACTGAACCCACCCAGCACACAGAGATGTATGGCAGCTATAATCCTCACAGACCTTTAAGACAACACAGTTCTAAAAATAGATCTGAATTATTGTGCCACGGAGTTCCTGAGTGAACTAGGTTGTCTGTGAACTCTAGTTAAACCAATTCTAGTTTACATGGTTAACATTAATATTTTTATTTTCTGAATGACAAATAGTGTAGACCGACATATGAAGATTGATCTGGATCTACGATGGTTCGAATGTAAGTTGTTCAGTTCAAGCAATAGTTAGGGTTAAGATATATTTGTGCTATGAAAACAGATAACGGTAGTTTCTTCTCAATGAGCAAATCAATGTTGACAGACTGATGACCACAGTGGTTGTTGATGGAAACAAGCCATGCAGTTATTATTCCAAGTCAAGGATCAACAACATTCTATGTACCAGTCATTGACAAAAAGTCAGCATCTTGTAAAATATTGTGATCTCAGTTAGTGCAACAAGGAAAGGAGGAAAAAATTGGATTGCTGTGAGGAAAATTATTGAGTCACAATATCATCGGTTGTTTTGTTTTTTCATACTTAGTGCTGTGGTAAATGTTGACATTGGAAGTTGTCTGCAGAATCTTAAGTCTTAGACATATTATTAGTTCCCTCGTGAAACTGTTGTTTATATCACTCTTTGAGTATAAGAGACAGTTTTCTTTATATTTATGGAATTTTAGTGTTGCAATATGTGTTCATAGACGTAGTATAAGGAATATTTTTACAGCAATTTACTGCTGCATTGTAAATTGATAAAGGTATTGTTTTATCATTATTTTAACCATAAGGTTATTTATCATTTTTAATGACAACATTATTTGATCATTAACACACTCAAAGGATCATTTCATTAAATAACTTATGTTTATTTCTGCCTTCTGAGTTACGATGTTTATCTATCATGAACCCTTTCAGTGCTAAGTTTATTTAATGGACTTTCATTGTCTGACAATCTGTTCACATTGTTTTACAGAAATGTATTCACTTGACCCTGACTGGTGCCAAAGGTTATAAAACTGAGCATGGAAACCAGTCTCAAATCTCAAGCATCTGATTGGCTGAAATGGCGACCGGTCGCCATTTCAGCCAATCAGATGCTTGAGATTTGAGACTGGTTTCCATGCTCAGTTTTATAACCTCCAGCCCAGACTGTGTAGACATTGATCTGTGTGCATGGATGCCATTAATTATTTTGCAAGAAAGTCATCCTGCAAACTTAAGCTGTCGAAGTTTGGATTTGAAAATTTACTGCTGAAACCTGATAATTCAGTTATAGCAGGTCCAAACACTGAACCCATAATATGAAAACTATTTTATTTCTGTATAAATTACGTAGAACATTGTTTACAATGATAACATTATGAAGAATGCTTCATCAGTTTTTATTGTTAAGACATAGTGTTTTATGTGTTGTATCATGTAAACATTTTCTTCATGTTGTAAAATTTCATCAGGTTCATAAATGTTGCATAGTTCATCAATAAATTCTGCCAAATGTGAGAGGATTTGTATTACTTTTCCTCAGCAACGGACGTACATTGCATGTGAATGTTAGGCTAGCAAACAATAAATGAAAAAGATGCAGTTTTTCTGTCGCCCTTTCAAAGAGAAGGTGATACATGGGGATCTCTTTGTTTGTCCATCCATCACAAAAACGTTGGCTTTAACATTTACATTTCTAAATATTTCTTCATCAAACTTTCAAACTATTTTGCTTATGACAACATGGTGGTGAGGTTGGCTAATTCTTTAGGTCAAGGTCACATTTCATGAAATTATGCCCCTTATTTGTGCTTGGATTTTATCAGAAAAAACTAAACATTGGTTATAACTTTTCCTTTTCCTAATATTTCTTCATCAAACTTTCAAATTATGTTTCTTATGACAATAAGGTTGTGATGATGATAATGTGTATGGTAAAGATCACATCTGATAGAGTTGGGCCCCTTTTTAACACGCTTGTCTGTCCGAAACATGTGTCATGAGTAATGAGAAAAGCCGCAATCAAGAAACTTTACAGGTATGTTGACCATCATCTGTAGTTGTGCACCTGGGTTTTTATTTCTGGCAACACCCATCCCCGACGCTTTTGTTAGGAGCGTTCTGATTGGTCGAACGATTTGTGTGCAAAGTATTTCCCGGACTTAGTAAATAGTTCGACCAATCAGAACGCTTCGAACAAAAGCGTCGGGGATTTCCGGAAGTCACACTGAGGAGAAGAATCTATGAAAAAATGACTAGCATTTCGGAGGCCGTTTTCTGTTGAAAATTACGCGTATTTCGAGCTTTTGGTGAGACTTTTTGACATTAACTGTTAGATCATACCCTGTTGCGTTGAACCAAACAGCTGTCAGGTTGGAACCCGACGTATTGTAGGAAAACAGCCTCTCGAACAGGGTTAGGGTCTGGAGCCGTTCCTGACCATTATTCTATTATATAATAGAATATATACATTTTTTTAAACTGCGATTTTGACGGTGTATTTTCGCATATTTTGATAGAATAGAATAATATTAGTCAATTGACACCATTTTTACAAAAAAACAAGGGCGTATTAGTAAGGGTTGGCAGGGGGTGGGGCGGCTGGTCAAGCGCCAGTGGACAGAACTGAGCGTGCAAGCATTAGTATATCCTTAGATACACCATTTCTTCACAAAAATCTAGGTGGCAATGAGTATTTCCCCAAAAATCATTTTTGAAATTTTAGCCAGCTGTCACCATTTGCAATGTTAGTGCCACCTTTAAGAATACTGCATTCCAGCCTAAGGAACGGTGTGTTTTGTTTTCCGTTTAGAGACTATGGACGTAAGGTCCCATGCGGAAATTACCCGCCAAAAACTTCATATCGTCAGGAACACTGTAAAATGGAGGCGACTTCTTGCTTTTTCTGTACGGATGAAAGCGCGTGCATTTTCCTCGTGTAGAAGAGGACGCCTCATCTTTCACGTCAAGCTCATTCTGCTCCGGTGAAAACTGGATGCGTGCAAAGGTTTGTCCGTAACTACATGCTTCTTTAAATGCAGTCTGAGAAACTGCCGCATCTCCAACTTCAAGAGCCGTCTGTCCCAGTATAAAATAAAGGAAGTCATCTGTTGATTCCGGATACAGTCTGCATTTCTCTCTGACCCACCGCTCCATATGTTTGAGAACTTTCTGTGCTTCGTTTCTGTATGCACTGCTCTGCAGTACATTATTGCTATTTTTAGATACTGCTACGTATGCCGACGCCACCTTGTACAGAAGGTAAGCCGTCGTTGGAACTATAAACACATCCGAAATACTTGCAAAGTGATACAAAACTGATGTCAGTGAATTATGGTAGGTAAAAGCTGTGTATATGCCAGTTTCATACAGTCGTTTTCCCTGTACGTTCAATTTGAAATGTTTAATAATCTCCTCGAATTGGCCCGATGCGTCCAAGAAGTCGTAGAAAGCTCCGTATATCCATATGTGTGGGCCGACTATATCCTGTAATTCGTGGAATGTGTCATAGCTCTTCTCAATGCCATCTTTACAGTCAACCATCTTCAGAATACACTCCTCCCCCTGTTGATGATACAAGTTTGCTACAAGGCCCTTGAAACACACCATGTCCGTTACGCCATCGTAAGTCTCGATTATGTATTCTAAAGCCCGTATACTCGTGTTTGTTTCCGCCTCTATTTCACATGCCCACTTCTCCGCGATAATGGATAGACAAAGATGGATTTCTCCTTTGTCTAACATTACGGACAAAAATGTTAGGAATGAAGCTGTTACCAACTTTCTGGATATTTTCATGTCAGATTTGAGGGATGGTAGTATACTGCGTAAGGAAACGTCTCGAGATAACCATAGAAACCGATGGTTCTCACTGAGCTGTAGGACTGTCTTCCACGGTGATATTAGAACATGTTCGACGTCTCTCACACACGCGGCCAGAGCCCCTTTGCTCATTTGGTCGAGCATGTTGTGTGACGGTATCCAGTAGTGCGGCAGCATATGACTGGACAAGAAACGTTTGAATTCCTCCAAGTGCATTATAAGACACTCCACTGGGTTGTCTTCTGTCCACTGTTCCTCCCCTTTTCTCTCACACAGCCACTGGAATGCAAGCTTGCAGTGATAGCTCGTCAAGCCTCGTTTCACCTTGCTAAGGCGGTGCTTGAAGACGTATTTAAACAACATGTAGCCCCGCCTTTGACACTGACCTAGATACTGCGAAAGTGTCCTGTCGCACATTGAAAACGAGTATAGGAATTCCGTTGTTTTCTGAGCGTTGCCTTTGCCTTTGAATGCCTTAGGAATAACGTGGCAACCTTCCTGGCTGATTTTTCTAACAACCTCTTTATTTGGCCATACTCTTTTTCTTGTCTGCCATTCTCTTGCTTGCTCTGGCCATTGCGGACATGGCAGACAGAGAACGTAGTCTTTAGAATACGTTATCTTCATTTCTTCATCTTCTATATCTACAGTTATCGCTGGCCCGTGGTGACTAAACGTGATTTTAGGGTCTTGGCCTTCTTTTGTCCTAAATACCGATTGCTCCCTTTTATAGCTATGTACATATTTCTTTAGTACAGCACGCATTAAACTGACAAACTTCTCTCGATTAACATAACCAGATTCGGTCAGAATTCGTGCCATACTTATTTCGTTTTGGCTCTTGTCTTTGCAGCTGAAATCTCTGTTATACTTCAGTTTGATAAAAGACGACGGACTCCCGGGGGATGGTTCCGCGCGTGCGAACGCACTTCTTTTCTCCGGATGGACAACGAGATTGGTAAACACATATTTTCGATCTTCATCGGGAGCGTTTATGGTGGCAGTTTGCCCTTTTATGTGAACCATCTGCGGCAAAGAAAGTCCTTCACCACTACTGCCCGCTATAGTCTCCACAACAGTGTTTATTGGTGATGGAAATTCGGAAAGCTTTCTCGCCTCTTTCCGTCTTTTCCGACTGGATATCGTCAAAGATCCTACCATTGGAAGGGGAAGAAATATGTTGAAACAAAAGTTTTCGAACCCCCGCTGATCAACGTACTCCATTTGGTTCTTGTATTTCAGTAAACGACGAAAATACCAGGGATTTGGGTTGTCGACGCGTGTGAATGTTTGATAATCGATGACTTGTTTTGGTCTTGTCATCTGCCTCGTTTTGATATCCTCCCTGAGCTTATCGTCCGCCTCAATCATCTCTTCTGTCCATTTCGGGTCATACACACTTTCTATCTCTTCATCCATAGTTTTAAATGTTTAAATCTATTAACATGAACTAAATGTTACTCCATAGAATGCGGAATTCAGCACAGTTTACTTCCTTGTTATTAAGTCCCTATTGAAACTGTATTGATTATACATATATCATTTGTACATGCAAAGACCTGTCTTTACTTTTAAAAGAATAGGTTCGCCGATTTGTCGGAGAAACAGTGCGATCGCAAGATATACTGTTCTATGTCGCCGAAGCACTAATGGGTTACCATCTAAAACTCGACATTTCAATTTGTAATATGCACTGATATGTACGAAAATAGAGAAAATAACCTAAATAGTAGCGGAAAACACATTTTTGCTAAAAATAGAAATTAATGCTACAAAATAGATTTTGTTAAATGCACTCGAACGATTACTGGACAGTCTCAGTTGCACACTTTGAAAAGAAATATGTTGCTGCAGTTCAGCATAGCGTTCAAAGCGTTTATATGTATTATATAGGTCTTTGAGCATAAAAATAACATTGACACTTAAAATATATTGATATTGTTGATTAACAGGGTAATTATTTATTTAATAGACTGCATTAAAAGAAATGTCTATCACAAGCATTGCTGGTCCAGTGGTAGAATGCTCGCCTGCTACGCGACTGCCCGGGTTCGATATGCAGTTTTGTAAACAAATTCTAGGTGTTAAGAAAACGACACAAAATGATTTTATTTATGGCGAATTAGGACGTATATCTTTTAAAACTATTCATCATTACAATATCATTAAATATTGGACCAGAATATAAGCTATGCCAAATAATAAATACGTATCACTAGTCTACAATTTGATGTAACATGATATTGTTACTGCACAAAATAAAGTTAATTAGTGTTCATTAGTAAAAGACTTACTTTCTTCTTTGGGGTTGTATGATGTTTGGTTGCAATAACATGTAGGTAATAATAAATTATTTCAAATAACGGTTAAACAAAGATTAAAAGATCAATTTATACAAAACTGGACTAGTAGAATTGAGAATTCATCTAGAGCCCCTTTTTTACAAAAATATCGCATGCTTTAAATTCTAGCCATATTTAGAATATTTTACTATCAACAAGGTTTGTCAGTCTCTTTGTAAGCGTAGAGTGTAATCACATAGACTGCATATTGAATCAGGTCGCTGGACTAAACCGATCAGAACACCGATAAATGAAAGAACTTGTCAAATATGCAATTTGTTAGAAGACGAATTCCATTTTATTAAAGAATGCCCTATTATTGTGAATGACGTAAAATACAATATCTTCAAGATATACAAACCGTCCAAATATGTTTAAATTCCTGGACCTGATTAATTCCGAAAATAAAACAATTATTAGGTATATTCGTGGAGAAAGCTTTTCGTGTAAGAAATGAGTTTATATATGAAATTAATTTTATATACAATTATCAACAACTTTTTATTTTTTCTCTGTAAATACTTGTTCTGTTAAGTTTTGATATTATTGATGAGTTATTGACAAGTATATATAATCCGTAGTAGTGCTCACAATGTAGTGAAATGGAAACACAAGACGTGCGTCTGCTACACGGTTTATTCTACAAGTGAAGCCTTAACATTTGAGCGGTTAATGTATAGTATTTAGATATAGTCTATTTCAAAATACAACATCTCCCTGTTTTCAAAAGAAATAACATATAATATATATTTTGTAATGATTGAATGATCAAATATTATTATGTCAAAATATTATACGAAAAATTTCTGTTGATTATTTGAAAACAACTTTAAATGTAAACTATTAAATTAGTATTTATATAATACTTAAATAAGATGTAATATTATTTGAATAAAATTTACTGATATATTGTCATTGTATGTTTCAAGACTTCGTTTACTGTTGTTATTGTCCACAATCACTTCACCCATTCATTTCCAACATATTTACGGTTGTCACGCGCTAATCGTCCAGCCCTTGTTTTGTATTCAGTGTTCATTGGCGGGTCATTATTATTGTCTGGAAAATTTGAAGGTTCTTGGGGTAAAACAGGGGTTACAGGCAGTTGCTCTTGTTGCAAAACTTGCGCTTGGAATGGCTCAATGTCATTAGTGTTTTCGCGCGTTTTGTTTAACACTGACCGATTTCTGCGAAAGATGCTGCCGTCAGGCATTTCAACATGATATGAACGATCACTGTGTACCTTAACAACTCTTCCTAATTTCCATGTTTTCCCGAATTTCACACGAACTGATTGCCCTACAGACAATGGTGGTAACGATCGTGCTGACTTGTCGAAATTCGACTTTTGTCGTTGTTTTGATGCTTGCATTTTGCTACGTACTTGCTGAGCATTAACTAACATTGGTTGCAATGCTTTGTTGGTTATCGGCACGATTGATTTAGTGCGTCGGCCTAACAATAATTGACTTGGTGAATAACCACATTCTAATGGTGTGTTGCGATACTCAAGTAACGCTAGAAATGGATTTGTCTTAGTGTCCTTGGCTTTTTGCATAAGTTTTTTCGCGATACCCACACCTTTTTCGGCAAGGCCATTACTTTGCGGGTGACCTGGAGATGAGGTTCTGTGTTCAAAACCCCACTCTTTAGCAAAGTGTTTGAATTCTGCGCTGGTGAACTGGCTACCGTTATCTGATACCAGAACATCGGGTATTGACATTCGCGACATCTGCTTTTGCAATTTTTTGATTACTGTTTGTGATCTTGTGTCTGGCAGATAATCCACCTCAAAGAATCTACTGTAGTAATCTATTGTGAGTAAGAACTCTTGTCCATTAAAATGAAACAAATCAGTTGCGATTTTCTGAAATGGCCTGTCTGGAAATTCGGTCGTTACCAAGGGTAGCGGTGCGTTTGCATCCCTGTGTGTAAGACAAACTGGGCAGTTTGTTACATATTCAGTAATCTGCTTTGACATTCCAGGCCAAAATAACGAATCTTTTGCGCGTTCAAGCGTTTTTGTAATTCCTAAGTGAGATGCGTGAACTTTTTGCACAAGTTCATGTCGCAGTGCTTTTGGGATGATTAGCGTGTGGCCTCTAAATATCAAACCATCCTCTGAACTTATTTCATCGCGATGATTGAAATATTCCATGACATTTGGATCACAAGCTGACCTAGATTCTGGCCAACCTTGTTCTATAGTCTGTTTCAATTTTGTCATCTGAGAGTCTCGTTTAATTTCCGCGCGTATGATCTCGAGTCTTCTGTCTGTGACATGCAATTGTTTTTGTACTGTGTGTACATGATAATCTAAACCTTCGATTATATTGGGGAATGTATCGGGTAAAGATTGTCTTGAGAGATAGTCACTTACTGGTATGTTTTTGCCTGGCACGTGGCAAACATTTATCTCGTATTTTGATAGCGCAAGTAACATTCTGGCAAGGCGCGGCGGAGCAGCCGACAATGGCTTTTTCATGATTGCTGAGATTGGTTTATGGTCGCAGCGCACAAGAACCTCCCTTCCATATGTGAATTGATGAAATCGTTTAAGTCCAAACAAGATTCCAAGAAGTTCCCACTTCTGGCACCATGTTCTGTTAAGTTTGATATTATTGATGAGTTATTGTCTGTCTAGCATCATCACTGTATCACTGTATTACAGGTCAGCCACATTGACTGTTTAAGTTACGAGGAGGCACAATACTTTGTTGAAGATGATACTTCACATGGATAAACTGAACCCACCCAGCACACAGAGATGTATGGCAGCTATAATCCTCACAGACCTTTAAGACAACCCAGTTCTAAAAATAGATCTGAATCCTTGTGCCACGGAGTTCCAGAGTGAACTAGGTTGCCTGTGAACTCTAGTTAAACATATTCTACTTTACATGGTTAACATTAATATTTTTATTTTCTGAATGACAAATAGTGTAGACCGAAATATGAAGATTGATCTGGATCTATGATGGTTCGAAGGTATGTTGTTCCATTCAATCAATAGTTAGGGTTAAGATATATTTGTGCCATGAAAACAGATAACGGTAGTTCTTGTCAATTAGAAAATCGATGTTGACAGACGGATGACCACAGTGGTTTTTGATAGAAACGAGCCATGCAGTTATTATTCCAAGTCGAGGATCGACAACATCCTCTAGCAATCGTTGGCAAAACGTCAGCATCTTGTAAAATATTGTGATCTCAGTTGGTGCAACAAGGGAGAAACTGGAGTGTTTGTGAGGAAAATGATTCACAATATCATGTGGGTTTTTTGTTTCATACTTAGTGCTGTGGTAATTTTTTTAGTTTGGGCAATTAGCTGCAGAATCTTTAGTCTAAGACATATTATTAGTTCCCTCGTGAAACTGTTGTTTATATCACTCTTCGAGTATAAGAGACAGTTTTCTTTATATTTATGGAATTTTAGTGTTGCAATATGTGTTCATAGACGTAGTATAAGGAATATTTTTACAGCAATTTCGAGATTTTAATCATAAGGTTAATTTATCATTTTAAAATAACTACATGAATCAAAAACTCTGTTGACAAAGATCATTTCATTAAATAATTGTCTTGTTATGTTTTTTTCTTCCTTCTGAGATATGATGTATATTTATCATTAACCATTTCAGTTGATAAAATGATTAACTGAAATTGATAAAATGGACTATCATTCTTCGACAGTCAAATCAATTTGTTTTCCAGAAATGTATTCATGAATTAGAACGGTCACTGGACCCTTTTCAGACTGTAGACCCTAATCAAACTGGGTGGACTCTGATCAGTCTGCACAGATGCCTCACTGCTTGCAAATGTGACAAATGCTGTGAAATAGTTAATGATCTATATTTTTTTATAATTTATTGAACTGATCTACCTGCATTAACAGTGATATCTAACATTTCAGCTTACAAGATTTCTGCCTGGTTTCCTAATTTAAGTATGCAATCAACTTATCTTTAATTATTTTCCAAGAAAGTGAATTACACTGTTTAGTTAGGTTTTGAAAATTTACTGCTGAAACCTGATTATCCAGTTGTAGCAGTTCCAAACACTGAATTAATAATATGAAATAACATAATTATTTGATTTCTTTATTAATTACCAGGAACATTGTTTACAATGATAACAGTACAAAGAATGCTTTGTCACTAGATAGTTTTATTGTTAAGACATATTGTTTTATGTGTTGTATCATGTAAACATTTCTTCATGTATAATTCCATTAGGTTCATAAATATTGCATAGTTCATCAATAAATTCTGCCGAATGTGAGAGTATTTGTATTACTTTTCCTCTGCAACAGACTGATAACCCTTATATTGCACATTGCATGTAAATGTTATGCTAGCAAACACACATAAATGTATATATGTATTTGAGTTTGTTTACGCCCTTCGACAAGCGTCTGTCTATAGTAAGTTTCTTCTCTTCTTTCTTCTTTGCTGTTGATCAGTGATGATGTCTGAAGTGTAGAATGATCTGTAGTTGATTTCTGATAGTGAAGTCTGCGGAGTTGATTTCTGATTGTTGATGGTTTGATGCTTGTTACTATATTTAGTAATCTACTTTTGTCTGGTGGCCAAGTTGTCTTGACCTGGATTTCTATATTGTTCTGTGCGTTTTCTGTAGTTATCTGAGGCCGGGTCTTTTCCTTGGTCGATAGAAATAAGTCTCTCTCCCCGTCTCCGCAAACGTCCAACCATCAAACACGCTTTATCGACGAACCTTCTTCCCGCCTGTGTCGATCCTAGCCAAAGATTATAATCGGCGGTGTTAAAAAGCAGTCCAATTCGTCGATGAAGTCAACACGTGTGAGCGATCGAAGCGCTGCAGGTCGGCGGAGAGGAACTCCCCCATCGATGTCTGTTGAAAAAAACTCGGAAACGGCCCTTTTGGAGCCACTGGTCACGCTTGTCCGGCTCTAGCTCCCTATCAGGACTGCCTTGTCCCCCATGTCATCTTGCAACTCAACAGCGAACAACTGATTGACAACCATCTCCATGTTAGCTGGATTCCGACGAGCGCGCCCAGACATGTCCGCTCTAGCTGATGGTCTGGCCCGGAATGGACACGATAAATGACAATTAAGTGGTTTTATTTTTATAGGCCCGTTGAATACGGGTTGTATTACTGGAACACCCGTGGCGGGCGGGGGCGGCGTCCAGAGTGATGTCCGCTCTCTAACTCAAACGTTTGTTGTCCGATCTTCAAGAAACTTGGGAAAATGTTTATGGGCATAATATCTCTGCCAAGTTCGAAAACCAGCCAAATCGCTTCAGGCACAAGTTATGACCCTTCATTTATACAAAAGATGATCTTGCCCGCTCTCTTACTCAAACATTTGTCCAATCTTCTTGAAATTTGGGGAGAAAATGGTTTTGGGCATTATATCTCGGCCAAGTTCGATAACCAGCCAAACTGCTTCAGCCACTTCATATACTAGTGTCCAAAAGAAACGATACCAAACTATATACTCAGTAATTTAAAAATGTTTGTTTAAGATCTCATCCATATTTAAATTCTGTTTATCCTTGTACAGGGTTGATGCAATTGATTTTTGTACACATGCATGATGCTGTTAAAAGGTCTCTCGAAGGAAATAGATCAATCCAAATGTTCTTTGTGTATGTCCTTGCAAACAAGTGTTATCGTTTAATTGGACACTAGTATAGTTACGATCCGCAGTTCAGTACCTATATCACCTACCAGATACATGTAGTTGGTGTTGTTTTCAATTTCGGAAAGTGTAAAAAAATCGCACGGTGCATGATCTATGCCTTTTAGAGATTGTGTTAAGACATGGAACTCTTCTGACTTTAAAAACCGGACAACAATTGATAAGTTGTCTAACGGAGCATTGTCCTGTAACAAATTGCCACCCAATCAAATATTTAAAAAAACTAGATGATTCAGTTAACACATAAGTTATAGACCTTTGTCTTCCCAGCAAACAACTTAAGTAATAACTCGAGCAGTCTTCAATGACTCGTCACCAAGCATAATATTAATCGACAACGGCACTTCTTGTATTCTAAATGGATTAAAGTATGTTAACACTACAGTTGATTCGTAACTTGTTATATTAAACTTCGTTGATGCATATAGATTTAAACAAAAACATAAGTTTCAGTTAACTGGGTTTTAAATCCTATTCAGGCAAATTCGAGGATTTCACATAAATGAATTTTTGATAATAATATTTAAACAAAATAAAGGTGGAATCTAGTGGAAAATAATTACTGCAGATAAATCCAGACAGCTTTAGTATTTCATGAATTTTCAACATGACTTGGTTCATGTAACACATTTGCTGATTTGATTTGGCCTGACATTGAATATATCAATGAAGGTTCAAATATTTTGTTAATATCTTACAAAACAAACAATCTAGGTTATTGCAACCTTATCAGGTTGCTCTACATGTACAAATGAAATGTTTAATCAATACAATTTCAATAAGGTCTATAAAAGAGGGAAGTAAATTGTGCTAAATTCCACATTTTATGAAATAATATTTAGAATATGTAAATAGATTGAAACATTTAAAACTATGGATGAAGAGATTGAAAGTGTGTATGACCCGCAATGGACAGAGGAGATGATAAAAGCAGAAGAAAAACTCAGGGAGGATATCAAAACGAGGCAGATGTTACGACCAAAAATGGTCATCGATTATCAAACATTCACTCGCATCGACAATCCAAATCCCTGGTATTTTCGTCGTTTACTACAATACAAGAACCAACCGGACTGCGTTGATCAGCGAGAGTTCGAAAACTTTTGTTTTAACATATTTCTTCCCCTTCCAATGGTTGGGTCTGTCACGATATCCAGTCGGAAAAGACGAAAAGAGACGAGAAAGCTCTCCGAATTTCCACAACCAATAAACAATGTTGTGGAAACCATAGCAGGCAGTAGTGGTGAAGGACTGTCTTTGCCGCAGATGGTTCACATTAAAGGTCAAACTGCCACAATAGAAGCTCCTGATGAAGACAGAAAATATGTGTTTACCAATCTCGTTGTCCATCCGAAGAAAAGAAGTGCTTTCGCACGCGCGGAACCATCCGCTGGAAGTCCGTCGTCTTTTATCAAACTAAAGTATAACCGAGATTTCAGCTGCAAAGACAAGAACCAAAAAGAACTGAATATAACAGCAATTCTGACCGAATCTGGTTATGTTAATCGAGAAAAGTTTGTCAGTTTAATGCGTACCGTGCTAAGGAAATATGTACGTAGTTATAAAAGAGAGCAAT
Organism: Corbicula japonica; assembly: GCA_038501625.1. Lineage (NCBI taxonomy): Eukaryota > Metazoa > Mollusca > Bivalvia > Venerida > Cyrenidae > Corbicula > Corbicula japonica. The sequence continues at coordinate 986,854 of JAZAYU010000029.1, forward strand.
CGGTATTTAGGACAAAAGAAGGCCAAGACCCTAAAATCACTTTTAGTCATCACGGGCCTGCGATAACTGTAGATATAGAAGACGAAGTAATGAAGATTACGTATTCTAAAGACTACGTTCTCTGTCTGCCATGTCCGCAATGGCCAGAGCAAGCAAGAGAATGGCAGACAAGAAAAAGAGTATGGCCAAATAAAGAGATTGTTCGAAAAATCAGCCAGGAAGGTTGCCACGTTATTCCTAAGGCATTCAAAAGCAAAGGCAGCGTTCAGAAAACAACGGAATTCCTATACTCGTTTTCAATGTGCGACAGGACACTTTCGCAGTATCTAGGTCAGTGTCAAAGGCGGGGCTACATGTTGTTTAAATACATCTTCAAACACTGCCTTAACAAGGTGAAACGAGGCTTGACGAGCTATCACTGCAAGCTTGCATTCCAGTGGCTGTGTGAGAGAAAAGGAGAGGAACAGTGGACAGAAGACAACCCAATGGAGTGTCTTATAATGCTCTTGGAGGAATTCAAACGTTTCTTGTCCAGTCATATGCTTCCGAACTACTGGATACCTACACACAACATGCTCGACCAAATGAGCAAAGGGGCTCTGGCCGCGTGTGTGAGAGACGTCGAACATGTTCTAATCTCACCGTGGAAGACAGTCCTACAGCTCAGTGAGAACCATAGGTTTCTATGGTTATCTCGAGACGTTTCCTTACGCAGTATACTACCATCCCTCAAATCTGACATGAAAATATCTAGAAAGTTGGTTACAGTTTCATTCCTAACATTTCTGTCTGTAATGTTAGACAAAGGAGAAATCCATCTTTGTCTATCCATTGTCGACGAGAAGTGGGCATGTGAAATAGAGGCGGAAACTAACAAAAGTATACAGGCTCTAGAATACATAATAGAGACGTACAATGGCGTAACAGATATGGTGTGTTTCAAGGGACTTGTAGCAAACTTGTATCACCAACGTGAGGAGGAGTGCATTCTGAAGATGGTTGACTGTAACGATGGCATTGAGAAGAGCTATGACACATTCCACGAAATAAAGGATAAAGTCGGCCCACACATATGGATATACGGAGCTTTCTACGACTTCTTGTACGCATCGAGCCAATTTGAGGAGATAATTAAACATTTCATATTGAACGTACAGGGAAAACGACTGTATGAAACTGGCATATACACAGCTTTTAGCTACCATAATTCACTGACATCACTTTCGTATAACTTTGCAAGTATTTCCGATGGATTTATAGTTCCAACCACAGCTTACCTTCTGTACAAGGTGGCGTCGGCATACTTATCTGTATCTAAAAATAGCAATAATGTACAGCAGAGCAGTGCATACAGAAACGAAGCTCAGAAAGTTCTCAAACACTTGGAACGGTGGGTCAGAGAGAAATGCAGACTGTATCCGGAATCTACAGATGACTACCTTTATTTTATACTAGGACAGACGGCTCTTGAAGTTGGAGATGCGGCAGTTTGTCAGATTGCATTTAAAGAAGCATGTAGTTACGGACAAACCTTTGCATGCGTTAAGTTTTCAACTGACCCGAATGAGCTTGACGTGAAAGATGAGGCGTCCTCTTCTACACGAGGAAAATGCACGCGCTTTCATCCGTACAGAAGAAGCAAGAAGTCGCCTCCGATTTTCAGTGTTCCTGACGATATGAAGTTTTTGGCGGGTAATTTCCGCATGGGACCTTACGTTCATACTTAGTCTCTAAACGGGAAACAAAACACACCGTTCGTTAGGCTGAACTGGGTATTGCACAACAGTTCTTTAATTTTGTTTAATCGAACAGATTGAGATATAGTACCACAGGCTGGAAAAGATAAACGGACATAGTTTCGTTTTCTGTCTTCTTAAGCCATCTTGCTTAAGTATTATTTTCACAACATTTTGAAAAAATAAAAGTTATTTGTCACTAATGAATGAATGGAAAGTAGAAAAGAAAAAAGTGCATCCGGCCAGTTATTCTCGATAACAGAGCGATCGCACTTCTATCTAAGTAATCCAATCCAGCACAGGACTCTCTGAACAGTGTATAAATTCGGACCGTTTTAGAATCAAATCAAATCAATTTTATTTGTTATAATCCAAATAAACAGGATTGTTACCACAACAGTACAAAGACAATACAAACACACAATGCATAATAATGTAGTTACAACCAACATATAATCAATAGAGAAATATACAACTAATTGAGATCGTTGATTCAGTATGTGGATTTCCATTCCGTGACAGTGTTTGCTTGTTAAGCTATAAACATAACCATATGATAACATTGAAAGTCTTAATTGATACAAATTATGAATGTTGTAAATGTATATTTTTTAAATATCACTGTCAGTACATAAATTGTCTTAAAAATAATTTGTTATTTCTCTGCATCTTTAACTAAACTAAATGACGGTAACAGTCGTTTAGCCCAACTAATCGTGCGCAACAAGGGCTTTTCAATATATGCGATGTCCGCCCTTCGCAAAGGACAGACATCTATAAAAAGTCAGTATGATAATGGGTCTGTGCTTGCAGTCGAATTATTGAGACTAACAGTTGTTTAACAAGGTAACCATATTATTTCTTCAATCTGCAACTCATTACATTTCAGAACTAAGTGTATCTCATCTTCAACATCTGATTAGCAAAGAGGACAGGTAGTCTCCTCTTAAAGGTCAAGAGGACAGGTAGTCTCCTCTTAAAGGTCCCTTTTCAATAATTGTTTCCGCGGCGTTATCTAATTCCCGCTTTCACTACGTATCAGGTGGGAGGGTAAATTCTCCTTTTTATCGGGAAATCTAGGGTTCAAGTCCAAAATCAGGCTGCACAGTTTGGGTTCAAATCCAAATCAGGTTGCACGGTTTTCTCTCACCCACCCTATATATTTGTAGTTTACAAATACAATTTACTTGGAAGAATTTTAAGTTTGTCCAAAGACAGCGCAGGGTCAAAATTTGAACAGTCTTTAATTTAAAGGGAGGTAATTTTAAAATCGGATACTTTGGGGTTTATTTAAACAAATGTGCTATTGATTAATCATGTTTTCTGTTTTTCCTACTAATGAGGGGTCCTATTATAACAAAACAAGGAATTAAGAGCAAATTTCTGTGTGCTTGACCTTTTTATGCAAGAAATGCATTTTTAGCAAAATTAAGGATAACTCTTGCCAAACTGTTCCAAAGACAATTAATACAAGAATAAAGCTTAAGTTGAAGACTGATGTTGGCATATAATCATAAATAAAGAGGTGAATTCAATGTCTTTCTTATAAAAAAAAATACGGACAAAAAGTGACCAATTAGAACTTTTGTTGAGTGTATAGGTCTTTGGACAAACTTAGGATTCTTCCAAGTAAATTATTTGATTGCAGTTTCTTTAAATTTATCCCCAGTTTAAATACTCGTACAGCTCGTTCAAAAAAGGAAATAAAAAAACTACAAATATGTTGGTAAAATTAAACATTGTTATTTCAATTAGACTTACAATTAAACATCAACTAAATGACCGACTAGCGTTTCGAAAAGCTAAAGCTTGTCTGCGCAATTATTTACAAACAAAGAGGTCATATCAATACACGAACTATTATGATCCACATTAAATATACCAGTCGTTTCGTTTAAAATATCAATAAATCCAAGAAAAAACAAATACTTTTAAGCTGCTTTGCACAATTTTGTGGTATTTTGTAAGGGAAAGAGTTGAACAATGAATTAATATGGGAACTTTATTAGGTCGCGTAGGAACAAATACTCATTGACAAGTACTCAGTTGCATTGTTTACAAACCTAGACAGGAAAGGAGGTCAACTAATTAAAGTTAGAAATTACAAGTTTACAGTTTCATCTTTAACCTGTGTTCGGTATATATAGAGTTTTGTCATTATTTAGTAAAATATTTAATATATATTTGGATTGTCAACCGGATAAACTGCAGATAAATGCTGAAATAATGTTCAGCTGAACTGCTGAAATGGCGGATGCTGTCTCAGTGTCTGTTGACATTTTGCTTTTTTTTTGCAACAAATAAAATTTCACGCTATGTTGTTATAGATAATTTTTAAGTATTTTGCGTCTATTAATCGAATTAAACAGTTCCAAATAACTGACACGACAAATGCAAAAAAAATGTTCGTGGAGCCAACTGATTCCACCACCAATGCCTTGCACCCTAACTTGGCCGCCAATTTTGTCAGTGTATGTTTTACAGTCTATAATATATAATACATTAACAGTTGGACCTGGGACCCCTAGTACTCAAGACGGTGCCGCTAACGCTTTTGCGGAAAGCTAGCATTATCATATAAGGCGAGATAATATGAAATTATGATGTACTATGGGATTTTTAACAGTAACAGTTGTCCTGTTAGTGTTAGGGGACATTTGTTACAAGGGTTCTGATAAATCTATGTCTGGATGAAGGATTTAAACCGGGATCTCATACATACTAGCTAAGCTGATGCTCTAACACATTGCCATTAAAGAAAATAAGAAAAATAGGTTTTTATGCATGTGTTACCAGTGCTGATCCAGATCAGCCAGCCATCCATGCCATCTGATCTGCATCTGTACTGGTAGCATCTTGAAAAGAAATAACGTAATGAATCAAAAAGAAAACAGTGTCTATCCTGGTCAGATGTGGCGGCTGATCTGGATCTACATTGTTCGCCCACACCATAAAAGCTTATATATGGAGGAAAGGGTAAATAAACGGTTTGATACATTAATAAGTAATGTAAATTCTTGTTGTTTTTTTAAGTGATAAGGAAAAGACAAGATGAACATGCGAACACCAAGATATCTGGTTGAAAGTGATCCACTTTTATCCAATGTTCCACAAGAAGAAACAGTCATGGAAGTAACTAATGAAGCTTGGACAGTTGAGGAATTGGAAAATGCAGAAAGACAGGTTTGAATAGCTGGTTTTTAACAGTAGCTGAGAAGATTTAGAAAGAAAGCTTTTATTAAGTGTAAATGTTGGGTCTTTTTGTAGGTACATTATACTGCTACATTAATTATGTTAAAACAGATTCTACAAAGGTAAATACATTTAAGAAACTGTTGTTAGCCAAAGTTGGTTAAAAATGTGTATATCATTCACATTAATTACTTTTTCAAGCTACACTATAATCATAAATTACTATTTACATCAAAACTTTTAAAGGCTAACTTTCAATTAGTACATAAACTATTAAAAATTAAACATATAATAGGAATCACTTAGTGACTTACTGGCCATTTTTTCGACTGAAAATTGTCACCAGTAGATTTATTTTTAAAGAAATTCAAAGGAAGATGAATTTTCAGCAGAAATTCTATCAACCCTTTTCTCCATATATATCCTTTTATAGCATGGGCGAATAGTGTAGATCCAGATCAGCTGGCTCATTTGTGCCGTGTGATCCGGTTCTGCACTGTTTGCTTTTTGATTTATTAGGTTATTTCTGAAGTGTTAATAACTTTTAGGTTGAGCAAGTGTTGTTGGAAGAGGCATTCATTGAGGCTTGCTTTGAGGAGATGCTAGAAGAGGAAGAATCCCAGTGGTTCCATTACACAGTAGCCACTATGCCGACTATCATGTACACAACACATATGCCAAACCTGCAGTACTCTACACATGTGCCTAGTGTACAGTGTCCTGCATATCTGCCTACTGGACAATACACAGACACAACATACTCAGGAAACATAGTATACTATCCATGTCAAAGTGGATACACTTCTTTGGAGCAGAGGCTTAATATGGTAAGTGCAGTACATCAGAGGCTAATTAATATGGTAAGTGCAGTACATCAGAGGCTAAATATGGGAAGTCCCGTACCTGAGGCTTAATATGGTAAATATGGTTAGTGCAGTAAATCAGAGGTTTATTATGGTAAGAGGACTACATCAGAGGTTTAATATGGTAAGTGCAGTACATCAAAGGTTTAATATGGTAAGTGTAGTGAATCAGAAGTTTAATATGGTAAGTGCAGTACATCAGAAGTTTATTATGGTAAGTGCAGTACTAGAGGCTTAATTATGGTAAGTGCAGTATCAGTGAGCATGAGAAAATGTCATTTTTGTGTAGCCCTTTAGAAGAAAAGACGATACATAGGAGTCTGACTTAACTACACTGATGAGACTGAGGAAATTCAACGTTGGCTATAACTTTGCCATTTCTCAATATTTCTTTATGAGACTTTCAAATTATATTGCTTATGACAACACAATCATGATGATGCAAAGTTCTTTAGATCAAGGTCACACTGAGTGGAATTATGCCCCTTTTTGTACTTGGATTTTGACAGGAAAACGTAACGCTGGCTATAACTTTGCCATTTCTTAATATTTCTTCATCAAACTTTCAAATTATATTGCTTATGACAATACGGTAATGATGATATCAAACTCTTTAGATCAAGTTCACATTTGATGGAGTTATGCCCCTTTTAGTACTTAGATCTTTTATTCTGACGAAATACCCGAGGGCGACACAAGTGTTCAACTGAACACCCATTTAGTTTAGACAATTTAAACAAAGTTGGTTAACAGAAATGCAATACTTATCGGTACATGTACCAAGATTTATTATGTGCTATATTATTTTATGTGCATGCTCTTCGAATTTATAAAGAGAGACAGTTTGGATTACACAATAAATATTTTAATCTGTTCTTTACAGCCCAGCAAATTGAATCCTGAAGCTCCAGAGTTTATCCCGAGGGGCGTGGCATCATAGCAGAAACCTCCCTAGTGTATTGTTGAAATACTACAAGGGCTTTCATCCAAGATGCCTGCGACGACTCAAACTCAGTGATGCCTAATCGCTATAGTGCTATTTGAGCTATCACCAAAATTGACAAAACTACCAAAAAAAGAAGAATAAACTCTTACATTATTTGAAAATTTGGTAAAACCAGTTGAGCGAGATCATGTTAACATTGAAATCCAGGTAAGGGATATTGTGGCAGGAGTGGTTATGTTGGATCAGTGCTTAGCATTAAAATCCTTCATAATGATGATTCAAAACAAGGAACTAGTAAAGGCATATTACATGTTCCTAATATAAAAGTTAAGACATTTATAGATAAGTTTCAAAATTTGAACTAAAACTGGAAAAAGAATTTAGTTAAACATAATTTATTTTGGCCATCAGACAAAAACTTTCACAAGTTTCCTATGCCTTTTTGACATAACAACAGAACTTTGAGCATAGTGTTGTATTGATAGTACTGCTATAGAAATATTATGGTGAAATGATTTAAACTAATATATTCTTACACGAACAAAAGTGTTGATTTTACATTTGGACTGCTATAATATCAATTAATAATATTAAACATTGACTTAAATTGTTGGTGTCACTGCCTGTACAGAAGTCATGATATATTTACCCGTCTGTGATATTTTGCTCAAGAAGGGAGTTACAAATTGTGATGGAATTTGTTTTAACTTCCAACATGGATTCTAGTATAAAAAACTAACTAGCAGGTTGGTTACATATCCTACCCACAGGTTAATTTCAATTTCTTACTCGACACTGGTTGATGCCATAGCTTAAAAAAAAGAAACAAAAAACCTAAGAAAATCAAACAAAAATTGATTTAATGTTGTATTAAATTTAGGTCAGTATTGAAAGTATTTCATGTTAGAAGCCTACAGATTTATTCAGCTGCTTGTTTTTATAGTGTGCAAAATAGTCTCTATCACAAGTGGCCTTTAACCATCTATTAACCCTTTCCTCCATATATATGCATATGCGACCAGTGTAGATCCAGATCAGCCAGCACATCCGTGCCATCTGATCAGGATCTGCTCTGGTCGCATTTTGGTCAGAAATAACCTAACAAATCAAAAAAGCGAACAGTGCAGATCCTGATCAGACAGCACATCCATGCCGACTGATCTGGATCTACACTGTTTGCCCAAGCAATAAAGGTGTGTCTATGGAGGAAAGGGTTAAACTAATAATTTCAAATACTATTTTAATCTGAGCTGGACTGGCTGATTGTTCTACGAGTTCTTTGACAGAAGTTTACCCTTTACTCCATACATACACGGTTACTGTGTGGGTGACCAGTGTCGATCAAGATCAGCTGGCACATCCTTGCCATCTGATCAGAATCTACACTGTTCACTAAGTGAGTTTTATTTATAAGTTTTAAAGTCGTTTGGTTATTTCTGACTAAGATGCACACTGCAGATCCACATTAGACAGCACGGATGTGCTAGCTGATCTGAATCTACACTGATCACACTTGCAATAAAATGTGTATATATAAGTAGTAAAGGGTTAAATCTCGATCATGTTTTGCTTGACATACCTTTCAAAAGTGGTAGAGACTTGACCACACTGGAGACTTATGAAGTATATACAGATGGTAGCAAGTACCCTGTATTGCATTTAATGTGCTTCCAGATTTTTTTAACAGGTGCAATAATAGATTAGATGTACATTTAATACATGTAGGGAATCTGTGTGCAGCTAGAATGGATCTGAAGGCTTGAGAAGTCATGATTTTATTATATACCAGGAAATGATTGTATGATCTATGTATGAAAATTCCTTTGTCATGCTTGTTATGATGCACATCCTCAAAGGGAGATTGTAAGCAAAATGTGATTATTTAAATGAGTATTTTCGACTGTATTAAGGTTGAGAGATAACTGCCTCTTTGCTGACCAATTGATAAACTGGCACCAACAGCCAACACATTTGAAAGGTGCATTTGTACTTAACCTTTTACTCCATATGTTTGCGATTTATTGCTTGTGCGGCCAGTACATGTCCAGATCAGCTGGCACGTTCATGCCATAAGATCTTGATCCACACTGGTTGCATTTTGGTCAGAAATAACTTAATGAATCTAAAAGCTGACATTGTTGATCCTTATCCAATGGAAAGGATGTGCCGGCTGATCTGGATTCACACTGTTTGCCCATACAATAAAAGGTGAAACTGTGGTGTAAAGTGTTAAAACTTGTTCTGACATAACAGTTTTTGGTACCTAGCAAAAAGTTACTTGCACATTGTAGTTGAAAAAAATGTGGATTTCTGATATAGTAGCATATTAAGTGGTGAACATTGCAGTAAAATTAATTAGGTCAAAGTTCAAAGTTGGATCAACTCTGAGGTCAGTAATTGATCCTTGTAAACAACAAGCTGCGTTATTAAGGAGTTTTCAAACATTTTATGAGGGTATTACTGTGTTTCGGGTAGAATGGTGTGCTGTGTAATCATATTCCCCAACATAGAAAATATACAATGTTAAGAATTTGAAGGTCATTTAGGCCAAGGTCAAGGTCACATGATATGTATATCAAAGTTAAGGTCATATGACCTTGAAGTCATAACAGTATGAAGTCACAAAGATTGTTGTAAAAGACCATTCAGAAGTAACATTTAAACTTTATTTAAACATCTTTTGTTGGGGGATATTGAAACATTTAAATTCTTGTTCAAGTCTTTTAGTTTTACAAAGTTTATGTTGTTTACTTTATTCTTTGAAAATTTTTATTTGTTTGACCATAAATATTTTCAGAATCATATACTAGAACACATATAGTGCATTATTTGAATTCTCGTTTTTCTTTATGATGTAATCATAAGAAAATGTCCATGTATTGTATTTGTACATTTATGTTGACTTTTATTAAAATGCTAAATGAAATTATATGAAGTTGTTATGTAACGGCTTACCTGTTCAAGAGACTGTGCACTATCCTGTGTGGGAGACTTAGTGAGCGATCTAGCTGTTTTATTGGTAGGCTTGGTGAGCTATTCTGATCACATATGAAGGAGGCTTGGTGAGAGAGTTAGCTCACATTTGGGAAGTTTTGTGAACTCTAAGATAACAAGTGAAGACAGCTGACATGTGAGAAGCTTAATGAGATAGTAAGCTCACATATGAGAGATATGATGGTGAGCTGTTCTGATCACATACGAGTCAGCTCACATGTGAGAAGCTTAATGAGATTGTAAGCTCACATATGAGAGACATGATGGTGAGCTGTTCTGATCACATACGAGTCAGCTCACATGTGAGAAGCTTAATGAGATAGTAAGCTCACATATGAGAGACATGATGGTGAGCTGTTCTGATCACATACGAGACAGCGCACATGTGAGAAGCTTAATGAGATAGTAAGCTCACATATGAGAGACATGATGGTGAGCTGTTCTATTCACATACGAGACAGCTCACATGTGAGAAGCTTAATGAGATAGTAAGCTCACATATGAGAGACATGATGGTGAGCTGTTCTGATCCCATATGAGTCAGCTCACATGTGAGAAGCTTAATGAGTTAGTAAGCTCACATATCCTTTCCACGACCACAACGTATTTAAACGTGACAAAATTTTGACTTCTCAAAACCCGTTACAGTCTTTCCGCGATAAACCGAATTTTTCACCCATTAAGAGCGTTGAGATTCGGGATTTTAACGCACTATTCTTGATATGCATATTTCTCTTGTTTTACAGAAGAAAGACCGTAACGTTAGATAACGTGTTTTACCGTTATTTAATCGGGTTTCTAATCATGTTGAAAATTCCAAATTTCTTTATGGTGTGACGGCCCCATAAAACATTTTTACTCAGATTTACGTTATGGGGCCGTCACATAATGACGTTCTGGCCAGCGTTCTACGACGTTTGAGGAAACGTTGTTAGTCGTCCATGGTTGCTGGGATAGCGCCAGAAGTGCTTCGTGTGAACGCTAGTGAACGTCGGTGATCGCCGGGAAACGGCAGAAAACGCTGGTCCAGAAATTTTTTTTGAACATGCACAAAAATTTTCACAGAGACCAGCGTTCTTCAACGTATAATTTTAAACGCTGAAGAACGTTTAAGAACGTTCGTGAAACGTTTTAATAACGTTCGCCGAGCGTTGCACGCGTTCGGATGTCGTGAGTCAGTCGTTACTTAAGCGTTACTTGGTTGGTACAAATCGTTTGTTTTGCTGTGAACGACTCACTGGCGACATGTCAACGACCGCTGAACGGTCCCCTAGCGCACGCAGCGTGTGACTAAAGTGAAACGAACGTTCTTTTGGCGTCCATCGTGCGTCAATTGAGCGTTACCCGAACGTCCATGCATCAGCACGCTCGTCTAACGTTAACAAATCGTTCTTCGCGCGCCTATGGCATGTGAGAACACGCTTATGGTTTTAAGGGTTTTTACTTGGTCGCTGTTACACGCTTCTAGTGCTTTAGACACACGCTAGTGGTGCGTTAGACTAAACGTTAATAACACGCCAGATCTGTCATCCTCATTCTAGAACGCTCAAAAATGAACGATTGAAACGTTCAGAGAACGTTGACCAGAATGTCATAGTGTGACGGCCTCTACGGGTTTTAAAATCGTGAAAAGCATACGTATTTGTACGTACAGGTGTCCGACAAGAAATCAGTGTCGGGTTGTGGGAGCTCAAAATTTCTGCACGTTCTACATGTAATACGTTATGGTCGTCCGTCCGGAAAACAGGGTCGGGCGCGGAAAGGATATGAGACATGATGGTGAGCTGTTGAGATCACATATGAGTCAGCTCACATGTGAGAGTCTTGATGAGCGAGTAAGCTCACATGTGAGACATGGTGAGCTGTTCAAATCACATGAAAGAGTAAGCTCACGTGTAAGAGTCTTAGTGAGCGAATATTTTAGTGGTGTTCCTGACGTAGGCACCCTAGCGCCTTTCAGAGTGTAGCTGGTGCCCTAGCAGCGTGTTGTTTAGCAGACTGGCAGCAATAATTTAGCAACCTAACTTCTAACTTCACTCTGCCAATCTTTTAACTTCACGCTGCCAGTCTGCTAACTTCACACTGCCTGGCTGCTTCAAGGATGCTAACTTCATGCTGCAAGTATGCTAACTTCAAGAACCAGTCTTTTAACGCCACGCTGCCAGACTGCTTATTTCACGATGCCAGTCAGCAAACTTAATGCTGCCAGGCTACTAACTTCACGCTACCAGGTGCCAACTTCACGCTGCCAGACTGCTCACTTCACGCTGCCAGACTGCAAACTTAGCGCTGACAGGCTGCTAACTTCGGGCTGCCAGTCTGTTAATTTCACGATGTCAGGCTGCTAACATCACGCCGCAAGTTTGCTAACTTTACGATGTCAGACAGCTAACATAATGCTGCAAGTTTACTAACTTCACGCTGCCAGAATCCAAACTTTGCGCTGACAGGCTGCTAACTTCACGCTGCCAGTCTGCTAACTTCACTCTGTCAGGCTGCTAACATTACGTTGCAAGTTTGCTAACTTTTCTCTGACAGACTGCTTACATTACGCTGCCAGTCTGCTAACTTAACTCTGCCAGTCTGCAAAACTGACGCTGACATGCTGCTGTCTTCAGTCTGCCAGGCTGCTAACATCACGCTGCCAGTCTGCTAACTCCACGCTTACAGGGTGCTAACCACACACTGACAGGATGCTAACTTCAGTCTGCCAGGCTGATAACTTCACGCTGCCAGTCTGCTAACTTTACGCTGATCGACAGTCTGCTTACTTCTCGCTGCTATGCTTCCAACTTTACGAACATAAATGTGTTTTAGTTTCAGTTACCTTTTCCGTAAAAATAACGAATACGTTCGACTTAGTTGCAAGGCTAATCATTGTAAGATGTTTATTTTTTTTAACAGCGTGTAATTAAATTTTTAATGGTATTTGTGAAAACTTATCATATACAAGTTCTAAATTTTTTTAATAATATCGAGGGTTGCATGCAAGACTGTCGTAACTCCTTTTTTATTTCAATGTAGTTACGAAAGTCGTGCGTGCTACCCTCAATATGCCAATAAACTTGAAACTATTAATGATATACTTACACATAGGGTGCGCACGGCTCCACGGCTCTATACACTAACAAATCTTAACATAATCACAAACTACATTTTCATTTTTAATATAGTTGGTTACCCGAAAAATAATTGAACTGTTTTAAATTAAATTTGTTTTCACCCAGCAGTTTTATAGAAGCTGAATTGGATTACTGGGTTTTCTTTTATTTATAGGGGCTAAGGCTGGACATTGTGCCCCCCCCCCCCCCCCAAAAAAAAAGAAAAAAATACAACAAACAACAACAACAAACAAAAAAACACACTCTCTCTGAAACAAGTGGTTTTCCCCCCTCCCCCTATCTAGTATCATTTTACGCATTAGAATAGCTTTGACTCACACTGTTTATCTTTTGATGTGTGCCAGGGTTATTTGTTTATCTCGGATGGTATACAATTAAGCGACCTCAGCTGGACAGTGTTATAGTTCATGGTGATATGAAATGCAGCGGCACGAATGCCTCTCCCCGAAATACTCCGTAAATCTTCATTATCCCGCGGAACTAATTGGCCGTAATATGATACTCAAACCTGATTATCGAGGCCCGGGAAAACAATGGGAGCAATTAGGTAATTAATTTCGTGATCGTGCAATTGCAAACATAAACCAGCCTAGGATAATTTGTAAATAATATATATGAACTCTATTAAAAAAACATCCAACAAAAACAAAAACAAAACAAGTAATTCTTTACCACAAGAACAACTTATATGATTGATAGTTTTATGACCGATTGCATCATAAGCAAAAAGTTTTTGGTTCCATTTTGTAGCATTTGTTCGTTAGCAAGCCAAAGTTCGATTCTTTGAGAGCATTAACGACCATGTTACAGGCACTATTTAACATAAAAACAAACTGTCTCATCGATCCACCCCACTCTTCCAACAGACAAACCGTGCAACACATTGTATGATATCCTTTCGTCTTTTTTTCTTTTTTTTCGGGAACCCCATTTATTTAACATTACACAGATAATAATATAAAAACATTGATAATATAAAAAACAATAAATATCAATTTCATTTAGTTCGTTCAGTTCTAATCAAATTCGAATTCAGATTAAATTCAATTAAGTTCAGTTAATTTAATTTATTCAATTCCGATCAATCCGATCCGATTCGTTCCAACCCAACCCAATTCATTCATTCATTTATTCATTCATTCATTTATTCATTCATTCATTCATTCATTCATTCATTCATTCATTCATTCATTCATTCATTCATTCAGTCAGTCAGTCAGTCAGTCAGTCAGTCATTCAGTCATCCATTTTCATTTTTGGAAACGATATGGATCATATATTACTAAAAAATACACAGTGTAGCATTCGGCCTTACACGAAACGAAATAGTAAGAACGAAGCAGTGAGAATTTGTGTAGCGAATTTTCTAGCATTAGTTATGTCAATGTTGACAATGTATCCGTTCGTCTTGACTCTTTCAAGCCTTGCTAATAACTAGATAACACAAAATGATTAAAGTGTTTTTTTCCAAACCATATATAACTTTAATCTGATAGGGATTTTGGCAAAAAGTTGGAAACTACACCAAGATTGACCCAAATGAACGCCTGTCTGGAAATATTGCACCCGACTTTGAAATATAAGGCGAGAGAAAAAATGGTATTAGCAGAAAACTGGATGGCTGAGGTCTTTGCATAATGAAATTCTTTCTTCATCTGAATAATTTTAAAAGTTAATGAAGTTTGTTAAACAAGATTGTTGTATTGTATATCAGACTGCCCCAACCAATATCCTCATATCACAACGCGCTCAATAGTCCTGTTTGAAGCTACCAGTCATGAGTAGCCACACACTGTTCAGGGTCCAAGATCATAAACCTGAGTTTGGAGACCAGTCTCAAATCTCAAGCATCTGATTGGCTGAAATGGCGACTGGCCGCCATTTCAGCCAATCAGATGCTTGAGATTTGAGACTGGTCTCCTGATTTAGTTTTATAAATGATCTTGTACCTAGTCCTCCACAATGGATTGCCATGTAATAATTACTATGAAAACGCACACAATTTAACATGTTTCGCGACTGTGTTATTGTCACATACGGGCCTCTCGCGTCAGATGCTAAATATCACGTAAATTTGATTGTCACAACAATTTGAAATCCAAGTTGTTCGAGTTACCAAATGCTCGCAAAAAATGTGATTCAGAATGTTATACTGGTCCACAAATGGCGTTAAATGTGAACGCGAATTCGAGGAGGCAAGTTTCCTATTTTGGACCCTTTTACGTAAAAAATTATATAGCAACGCATCCGCATGGACATCAGGAAAATGAAGGTAGGTGGTTTTCATTGTTAAAATTTCTTGATTAACTTATATAAATATCATTGATTGCTGCCAGTATTGAGAGCAGCGCACAAATGTAAATCCAAATTGTAATGTAACGTTTGATTGCCTCGATTCATTTCCAAAACATTAGCAAATGTCTCTCGTTCTCTCGCGCGCACGGGAGCCCCGCCCCTTCCTACGATCAAAAACGAAATGAAACTTAGTGTCTGGAAAGAAAATCGCTGTATGTTATAATGTAACGTTAGGCTCCCTATATTAATCAAGTTTTGTTCAAGTTTTGTTCCATCTAGAAAGTATTGAAATACACGACGAACCAATTGAAGTATGCGTGAAAGCTGTTTTGATAAATATCATAACACAGCTGGGCAAGTTGATGTAGATTTCAGACGAGAGATTATTAACTAAAGTTAAACTAAAGTTAAACTAACCAAACTAGACATGGGCGATTAGGCGAAACTTGACGGTCACTAAAGACGGACTTTTGAGCTCTTTGTTTGTTAACTCCATGCGTGTCACGATTAATTAAAATACTACTTGTTTATGATATACTTGTATACACTTGCTTTTTAGATGTTCATTTTCTGAATCAGCATGCACCATATTATTTTAACAATTTACATATTGCAGGCCCCACTAACACAGCAAGTGCTCCTAACACTTTGCTCGATGTCTCCAAATACAGAATACAAACTGTGGACACTGAGAACCTCTCCGGACCTCCGGGGCAAACATCTATCCGTGAGCCGAAAGAACAATCCATTCATCATGATCAGAACTCAAGATTTGATGGAAGTAAAAGTGATATAAGCAACAATAACGCCTCCCCGAACGTAAAGCGAACAGGTCCGAAACCATCCAACCATTCACGATCTCGGAGCGAAGAACGTCACAGAGCAAATGACAATGTTGAACACGTTCTTGACAAGTTCAATGAAATACTTGAAGGTCAATATTCCCTGGAGGGAGATCATTCATTCAAAATCAGCTCTACTGAAGATAATTACATGCTCGAAAAGTTTAAGGCTAAATCAAAGTCTCTTCATGAACAAAACAGTGTCAAACAAAATAGCAAATCACTAGTCAATGGAAGACAAGAACACGGGGAGATACCACAAGATAAAGAAGAACAGAATACAGACATCGGCAGCAGTAAAGATTTTCTTGCACGACACAGAAGCAGAATTGCGAAACTCAAGAAAAAGTTTTTTGAATCTCATACTTCCGAAACACCTCTCCCGGTAAATAAGTTACAAAATGGTGAACAACTTGAAAGAAATACACTTGATCAACCTCCGCGCAAGCCTCCCAGAAGTCTACAGAACCAGGAACATTTTGCAACAGAATCTAAGGCTACCATGAAGAAAAATGTAGATCCAAGTTTCTTTGAGCACCGCCGACGCCACTCAACAGACGGTATTATGGCCAAGGCTGATTTAGAGGAGATGCGCATGCGCTGGTCAACACCTTCCGGTCAGTATGTAGTTGTTGTGGCAATAGATTTCGGGACGACATACAGCGGATATGCCTACAGTTTCTACCACGATCCAGGTAATACAGATTTAGTGCCTTTATCAGCGAATGAATATATTGTCCTGAAATCCAAAATAGGTTTGAATTGGTATTTGATGGTTTTCATTTGGGTATGGAAAACAATTGGGTTGTTTAAAGAATGTGATACCCGAAGTGCTTATTAACCTGATTTTACACTATACTGATAAAACAACCCGAATTCTTAATCACATCATATTCGCCTAAAATGAGAAAATATTAATAATTTAAAATTGCAAAAAACAACGCAGGAAGTTACTTAACTTGTGATTTTTAAACTATGTTTAAATGGAACAGCTCGCATTGTTATTATAAAGCTACGGAAAGCTTAAGCTTTTGTCCGCCTCTTAAACGTTATTCTCTGGACAAAAACATCTTTGTAGATATATAGTAGTACTTGAACAAATATAGCATTTTCTATACCGTATTGGCGACGACTGCGGAAGAAAAGGGCCCACCTGTTTCATTTGAAAAGTTCCTGGATAAACACGTATCAGATTTTTAGACCATAAGAAGGTCATGCTTATAGCTAGAACATCACAACAACATACTCGATTTGTTCATCAGAGTCTTGGTGATCACGTTTGTTTCGTGTGTGTTTTTCGTTATTGTTTAGATCCTGGAAGTGTCTAGATGCCATTTTCATTGCGCATCAAAATTAGAACATTTCAATTCTTCATCTTAATACAATCTATTAAAAAAAGATTGTAATTACTCCAAGATGAACACACTCACAACAATTCTTATTTTCTGAAGATTAAATTGTTTGCCTGAAATGATATTTTTCCATGTATGACGATAAACTTATATGCTCAAGTTAAAATAAAATGTGTGTTCTGTTCTGTTCTTAACAGAAGTTTCTATTTGTTGTAGATACAATAAACCTAATGCGGCGGCATGACAGCGGCGAGCCTGGCGTCTACAACCAGAAAATCCCGACTTCCATTCTGCTGAAACCCGACGGTCAGTTTCATTCTTTTGGTTATTCAGCGAGAGACGCGTATCACGATCTGGATCAGAAAGAAGCCTCCAAGTGGATGTACTTCGACAGATTCAAAATGTTGCTGCACAAAGAGGGGGTACGTTTTGCATTAAAGGGGTGAGGAAAATGGACTTGCAAAGAATTAAAATATCCTCAAGATTTAAAAATGATCTTAGGAAAGCTAATCATTGCAGGCGAATTTGTCTGTTGTTTGTTTTCACAGCAATCCAAAAGAGAATTGCCGTTCATATCAACGTTTAAATAAAAATATGACAAGAAATGTCTTTAAAAAGACATGCAAGCATTGATGGAAAGGTTTTTATATGAAATAATGAATAAGACGCAGCTTATGTAGCAATTTTCCTTCATCGCGATTTAAAATAAACATAACTTTCCAAAAATTTAAGGAATCGCACATGCCATTACTCTTGCTTCTCATGTACAAACAAGGACATAACGATCTTCATTACTCTCGCAGCTATATATTCCTAAATCCATTTTTAAACTATTCAAAAAGTCATTTGCTTAAGCTGGCTTTATTGTTTGAAATAAACCTCCCACTCGGGGCAGGGAAGCAAGTTCATTACAACTTTTCAGTTACAAGAATTTAAACTAGTTTAAATCTTGTACTAGTTCATGTAATACTAATGATTGTTTGTTGTTTTAAACATTTTGAAAACAACTGTTTCGTTTATGTACCCTCTAATTCGTATATGGCGTTAATCGTTACTGATGGCCTCGTGGTATATTGAATTCTCTCATTAAATTATTATTATTATTATTATTATTATTATTATTATTATTATTATTATTATTATTATTAACCAATTGTTCTTAAAATTAAGGCGTAGATTACCAACACTTTAATCATTGTTTATAAACATCGTAGTGATTGATCATAATTTGATTTTCTACGATTTTGCATTTGAAGTTTGTTTGGGTTTTTTTAAATAAACTTTTTTTGGTAACGAAGCGATGCTTTGACTTTCGTTTCTAACGAGTTTCTCCTACCATTTGCGCAGTCTTTTATCCAGTTTGTGACATGAATGGACAAAGATTATATTCTGGGTAACAATATGTGCCTAGTTGTGCGAAAACGGTATTTACCCAAGTCTGACTGGTTTATCGATATAAAGAATCTCCAACATTCTACTGTACAGAATCTTAGTTCGGATAATTAAGAGACCTAAAAGGCTATTAGGCTTTTCTACTGACAAAATGTTAAAGCTGAATATTTGACCAACCGTAATATTTAAGCCAAAGAGAAAACATTTTTGAAGCTGTCTTGTTTTGTTCTACACTTTCGAAAGATTGAATCTACATATACTAATATATTGAAAGGTTCCACTGATGAAAGACACTTCTTTTAAGTTGGCAATTCGTTGAAAAATGTTTCAGCAAATGATATTCGGAAAATTTTCAGAAAAGCAGAATCCAGCAGTCCATCTGCAGAAACAGACTATATTAAAACAGGTGACTATTCCGAAATAGTGTTCTGAGAAAAATGTATTTGATATAAAGAAATTCATATTATGTCAATTAGTTGAAGGTGTTAGTATGAACCATGGTGGTAACTGCCAGCTGACGGTATGAATACTTTAAATGGAATATTTGAGTACGTGCTGTAGATGGCTTATTGGTGTTTGCAGGATTTGCGACAAGATTCTGTACTACGGACTCTGGCCAGTAAAGAGATCAGTGCAATGAAGGTTTTCGCCTACAGTCTGGCGTACTTTAAGGATTTAGCCATAGAAGAAATCAGTGACCAGTCAGGTTTAAAGATAACTTGTGATGTAGTACGATGGGTCATTACAGTTCCCGCGATTTGGAAAGCGTCTGCGAAGCAGTTCATGCGACAGGCGGCCTATGAGGTAACGCCATTTTGTTTCATCTAAATTATATCAAGTCCTTTGATAAGCGAAGTGCAGCTTATACCTAATTCTAAAGTTTGTCAGCGTCATTGATGGAAACGATTTCCAAATTGTTCCATTATTTGTGACACTTGTATGTAGTCAGGAACTATTAGAATGAATTAACACAGATCAATTCTTGTCTAATTAACTAGGCTGGAATTGTGACAAAGGATCAATCTGATCACCTTCTTATAGCGTTGGAACCGGAAGCAGCCTCGATTTACTGTCGGCGACTGCGCATGTTCCATATCTTGTCGGACGATACTTCGGATAGAACCAATAATTCGGATCTTTCGAGGAAATCGTCGATGAGCCTTCCTGAGCTTCGAAATAATGACGTCAGTCTGGTCTCAAACGATCTGGATGTCGGTATGGAAATCCTTAATGTGTGATTGATATTTAAGTCACCATACATCTATTACAAACGTTATCTCATGCGACAATATACCGGAGTGTACTGTGATCACACTTAATTCTATTTGGTTCCATTCACTTATCGAGATGATGTTGATTATTCATTTCGTTTTAAAATGGTTTTGTGATGTTTGATATGCGATTTATTCGAAGTTTTAGAGGGTTTAGCAAATGAGATGAAATGGCGGCTGAATAAAATATTTTTTAAAGTCTCTTTTTATATTATCACCCAAATGTAAATTTCAGAAAGAAGCGATCACTAAGCTAAGTAAAACACTTCATAAATTTTATTTAACATGGACATAATCATAAGGGAGAGCATTCCGCATCTTTATACTTGTTTCTTTATGCGCAGTTGTCTCTCTTTAATCACCTCTGAAATTTATTTCAGGGACCCGCTACATGGTGGTAGACTGTGGTGGAGGTACCGTAGATATCACCGTTCACGAGCTTCTGGAGAGTGGGAGGTTAAAAGAGCTGCAGAGAGCGAGCGGAGGTGCTCACGGATCTGTTGGTGAGATGGAATAGACATATTTTAAAAATTTCAACTCAGAAAAAAAATATTTTGCAAAAGATCTGAGTTTAAATCGTATCAAGATTACGTTAATTTGGTGAAAAAAAGATGCTGAATGCAGATAGTAATGAATACCCCGGTATTATTTCTCGACTTCTTTAATGCCCCAAATTCTTAATTTTTTAGATTCCAAAAGTTAAGAGGGAAACAATGATTTAAGCTTTTTTTTTTTAAAAAAATTCATTCAATAAAAATAAAACATTTTTTTAATTTAAATTTTTAATTCAATAACATAATGTTTCAATAACCAGTTTACGTTGAGATAATTTTAAATACTCAAATTATTATCGGAACATTTGCGTCTACGTGGCAAATCCTGGCATAACGACATGAAATGGAAAGATAATAAGAATTGGCCCAATTTGCTGAGATATTGAGCTTGTGTCAACTTGTGGCCATTTTAAATTTACCAGTTACGTAATCAATTTATGAGCATAATTTGATTTTCCTAACAGTTCTCGGCAGTATAGTGTCAGAAAAAGCTTTAATAATTGATGCTTTGTCTTTTTATCAATAAAATATCCTTGAAAATGAACTAATATAGCAACAGAAACCTGTAAATCTTCATTTGCCAGGTGTTGACGAAGAGTTTGAGAGTCTCCTCAGCAGGATATTCGGAGCGGACATCATGAATCATTTCAAGCGCAAGCGGCCGGCCGGCTGGGTCGATCTGATGGCAATGTTCGAGTCCCGCAAGAGAACTGCCAGCCCCTACCGTGCCTCTCACATTGCTGTCTCTTTGCCGTACTCCTTCATTGACTTCTACAAGAAAACCAGAGTAAATATTTATATGACTTTTTGCTTTTCAAATCAAACAATGTGACCGAACACAAATGACAATATTTGTTTGTTACATTGTGCTGATTAAGAGCCTTCAACGGTCTTCATTACACTGCCATCGACCAAAAAGACAATTATCAAAATATCTCTAACGGCTTAATTTTAAATGCCCACGTGATTGTTGTGAGACTATAAGTATTTACATATGTAATCCGGCTATGATTGAGTTAGTACCGCACTTGTACTATCCCGCCATGGAGCTAGCTTTCATGGCGACGTGGTAGAGCGTCGGACTGGCATGCGAGGAGTCCCGGGTTCAATCATTGGTTCAGGCGTGGATTTTTCAGAACCCTTGTTACACATATTCATTCACACATGCTGCTCTGTTCTGTTGTCACTAAGTATACATTGATAATGATACGTGTACTTTTCATGTTCAGGGTAGCTCCGTGGCGAGTGCTGTCAGGCTGTACGGAGACCCAGAGGTCACGTGGTCATCGGATGGACTTCTGAAGCTGTCCCCCGGGGTGATGAGGAGGCTGTTTTTGCCTACAGTGGATAGAATCAAGCAATCCATCGGAAGTGTGCTGAACAACCCTAAAGTAACAGGCAAGCTTGTCATATTTGTTGTGCATGTTAAAGAACTTATCACACACCATATAACCCTTTTGGAAATTATTTCCCCAGTTTGTCTTGGATTGAAATCATTTGTTTGGGGTATTATTTGACATGAAAATACTTGGTGTATGTAATACTCGTGTACTTAATAAAGCTGAAATATTTCGTTCGTATTGGTCCACTTTTTCTTTTTCTTTCATATTTTTCCCGGTTGGTTTATTTATTTTCAATTTGACAACAACTTTTACCAGGACTCTTTTGCCAGAAGCGTGTTTACATTGATCGGGTATCTTACATGTTTTACTTAATAGAGATATAATACATACGTTGTTACATTGCATGGATAACGTACATGTTCAAAATAAAGCTATGTCGTACACGTTTGAGATTGCAGGGATATCGTACACAGCAAGGATATGGTAAATGTTTTACATTTAAGAGATATCGTACATGTTTGACTTTGCAGGATTATGGTACGCAATTTTCATTGCAGAGATACGGTATTGTAAATGTTTTATATTGCTGGGATAAATAACATGTCTCTAACTTTGCAGGGATATCATACATGTTTTATTGCTTCGATATAATACATGTTTAACTTCGCAGGTTATCATATGTGTTTACATTGCAGGGATATAGCACATGTTTCTCATTGAAAGGATATCGTACACGTTCTACATTACAGGGATATCGTACATGTTTCTCATTGAAAGGATATCGTGCACGTTCTACATTACAGGGATATCGTACATGTTTCTCATTGAAAGGATATCGTGCACGTTCAACATTACAGCGATATCGTACATGTTTCTCATTGAAAGGATATCGTACACGTTCTACATTACAGGGATATCGTACATGTTTCTGGTGGGAGGTTTCGCCGAGTCGTCCATTGTACAACATGAGATGAGGAAAGACTTCGGGAAGATTCTGAAGATTATCATTCCTCCAGGTGTGGGCATGACCATTCTAAAAGGTATTAAAAGTGTTGTGAGTTTAGCATTTGCGATTGGATGTCTTCAAATTTAAGGTGGCTCGATACCTTGAACGGTAAAACGTAAAAGTTGTCCGATCATTTTGAAATTTGGCAGGTTGATAGAGTTTGACGTCCCACGTTGCATATCAACGTCTGATTTCCTCTGATGTCTCTTAAATCACCCTAAATGCGTCCCCTAGCAGCGTTCTTGTGGAATCATCACGCCGGTCTCTTATTTGCACATAACGTTTTTGTCTGTCATCCCATATTTATTCTGTAAATTTTGTTGTGTAGAGAATTAAATTATCTATCCGTTCATATCTTACTTAATTCAGTCAGTAAAGTACATTGCGTAGTAACGTTTGAGTTGTTCTACGTCTTTTTCAGAGACTTCGGAAAATTTATTGCCTTCAGCTCATTTAGTTTGTATAACATGCAAAAAACAACAACAACTAATGACTGTTAATCGGAACAGTTTAAATTAATTTAGATGTTACGAAAAGAATTCTTAAATTTCTAACTACGTGTATATTTGTTAATATTGCTGTATTTTGTCAAATGCAACGCGTCTCGGATAGAATTCTGAAATAGCAACTATCAATATAACAGGTAATGTTGCAACGTTATTTAGTGAAGCTGCATAATTCGAAATTGGATCCTGACAAGTCCGTTCTGTTTGTTTTTAGAAATTTTGTGTTTTATATGGAATCCTGTGACTTCCAACTATGTATGTCAATGTTGCACTTTTTTGGGCGATTTTTCGACATAATATTGAAATTTCAAATGAAATATGATAGCGTTGCACTATTTTTTTCAAGAACTGAAATTTCTGATAGACATGCAATTGCAACAGCAAATCTTGCATTTGTTTCCAGCCCGGACAGCACACCAGTGTTTGGTTCATAATCCTGATATTTCAAAATATTTATGATAGTGTTCAATTGTGTATTTCTACCAGAATCCTATTTATAAGCATGTATGTTAATTTACTCTAAGAATATATGTTAATGTTGCCTACTTTTTTCAAGGAGATGTGTGTTTTGGAACAGATTCCTGACAATATCCAACTTTGCTCTGCTTTTTGATAATGTTGCACTTTTCCAGGAGCCTTGTCTTTCGAAGAGGCTCCCGAAATTTCCAAGTTTTGATCTTAATCCTGTAACATTTTCAAATAGCCGTGATTTTGCACATTAATCCAAGAGCCGTGTGTTTCAAAATTCCAAGTACAGGTATTTATCTTAATATTGCCTTTTTTTAGGAGCCGTGTGTTTCGGGCAGGATCCTCACATTGTTAACTCTCGGTGCTCGTGCTACACATATGGCGTCGGTGTCTTGCATCGGTTCGATCCTTCCAAGCACCCGGAAAGCAAGAAGGTCAGTAAGGACGGACTGGACTGGTGTACTGACGTTTTCGACGTGTTTGTGAACGCAAACCAGTCTGTTGAGCTGGGCGAAAGCATTGTGCGACGGTACACTCCTGTTCGCCGGGACCAGACTGCGACCACGATCAACATTTACAGCACGGACCGAGAAAATGTAGACTTTATCACTGACCCAGGTGTTGTGAAATGTGGGACATTGACTCTTGCTCTGACGGAAGTAGAGCAAGCAAACAGGAGACGTGAAATACTCACGGAGATGTTGTTTGGAGATACGGAAATTCGCATCCGTGCATTAGATGTTAGCGGGGCTCATGGCGTTGAAGCCAACATTGATTTTATCAACATATAATTATTTTGACAATCAAGATTTTGTCTTGTACAATACAAATGTAGACTGAGTCCAACAATTAATATTGACAAAGAATCATACATTCCCATTTATTCTCAGATGCACTAAGTTAAAATACTTGTACTTTCATTGATTGATTTTATCATAATCTATCTTTTGGACCTTTTAGTGATGAAAGTCACGTTAATGCAGACTGGCACCAAAAGACCAGCGCCCTAGATCATAAAACTAAATCTGGAGACCAGTCTCAAATCTCAAGCATTTGCTTTTCTGAAACGGCAACTGGTCGCCATTTCAGCCAGTCATATGCTTGAGATTATAGACCTTAAAATCCTGTCTTAATTGCGTTAGGTAAGGCTAATGGAAATTTTTTTTATTGCATTGGCTCGAACCAACCATTGTTTGAGGTCGCCAACAATCGGAGGCACACGACCTGCGAGTCTTTCGGTCCATTGCAATACAATGGCTTTTGTTTCTTGGCTGGAAGTACGAGCACAAGCAAACGTGTGTAGAACGTTTTCGGACTCTGCCTTTTTTCGTTATGTAGCGTTGTGACCGACCCGCGGATCCTTAGGTTCCGGACAGTGTAGACCTTTGAAATTCCAGCCATGCGCACACCTCAACGATCTCTATGAACACTGAAAACCTTTAAAGATATCCCATTTTTTCGCTTACACGTTTACTCGTGAGTTTACCTTAAATCGTGCCTTAATTGCTTTATGCAGGGCCCATCGAAAACCAACGGTTGTAAGCTCCATTTTATTGCAATAGCTCGAACCAACCATTTATTGAGGTCACCAACCATCAGAGGCACACGGCCCGCGAGTGTTTTCAGTCCATTGCAATACAATGGCTCTGGTATCTTGGCTGGAAGTACGAGCACCAGCAAACGGCTGTATAACGTTTTCGGACTTTGCCATTGTTCGCTATGTAGCCTACTGACCGACCCGCGGATTCATGGGTTCCACTGTGTAGAGCTCTGAAATTCCGGCCATGAGCTCAACAATCTCTACGAACCCTGATAATTTCAAAGATACTCCACTTTCCCGCATACATATTTACTTTTGAGGCTGCGTTTTCGAACTTAGCCATTTCCAAAATGCGATTATACACGGTCTTTTACTAACAATTAACTTCACTAAATTGAAAATTTTGTTTGACATTATCATTATTATAAATAATTAAGAGGTCGCAAACATTGCAAATGGCGAAAAGTGGCTTAAATTTCAAAAATCAATTTTGGGGGAAATACTTATTGCCACCTAGATGTTAGTAAAGAAATGTATTTAGCTAAGGACGTAGTTAATGTTTGCAATCTCAATTTAGTCTAATTCATGTTCTAATTACCAAGCACATACTAAAACAAAAGAAAAACCGTTTGCATGAGAACTCTGAAATTCATGGACAATATACCAAAGCAACTCATACCTGAAATAAGCATATGCTGGTCTACTATGTTTAGTGCCAATTCGTCAAAATAATGTTACGGTTTTCAAGAAATTCATGGTAAACTTACTTCCGGGTTTCTACTTTCAGTTTCAGTTTGAAGTCAAAATGTACTTCTTAAAATTTCTGACATTATTTTGACAGATGACCGCAAAGTATTGTAAATAAGTGTTTACATGATACCGATATCATTTTTCTAGACGTTTAAACAGCCATTCCAGACTTCTTGTGCAAACGGTATTTCTTTTTTGTGTATGTCTGTCCTATGTAAATAAAGCATTTTTTCAAACAACTTGAGCATCCAAACTTAAATACAGCCATGTGACACTATATTTCTTCACTTTTATTGGTCTGCCAGTGAGAATTAATGTCGAGTTTTGAAAAGGTACATTAAAGTGTTTGACTTCAAACCGAAAGTAGAAACCCGGAAGTAAGTTTTCCCTGAATTTCTTGAAAACCGTAACATTATTTTGACGAATTGGCACTAAACATTGTAGACCAGCATATACTTATTTCAGGTATCAGTTGCTTTGGTATATTGTCCATGAATTTCAGAGTTCTCATGCAAATGGTTTTTCTTTTGTTTTAGCATGTGCGTTGTAATTAGATCATGAATTAGACTAAATTGAGCTTGCAAACATTAACTACATCCTTAGCTAAATACATTTATTTACTAAAATCAAGTTGGCAATAGGTATTTCCACCAAAATTCAGTTTTGAAATTTTAGCCACTTTTCGCCATTTGCAATCTTTGCGACGCCTTAAGGTGGAATGGGCCGATTTTTCAACATTCGAGTATTTTAATGAAAATTTGCATGCAGTAAATTGATCATATTTCCGATATGGAACTGAATATCTGGTCAAAATATCTTGATTTGTCTCAAAGATACAAGTCTTCAAAGATGGCCACTAACGGCAGTTTTTGGACATGACGTTAAAAGAACCGTAACTGAATGTTTTCTGCTACAACTTTGACGTCTTTCGAAGGTTCCGTTTTCTGTTTTATAATTTTGTACCATATAAATTCTCTTTCCACTGATGTAACTTTCATGAGCTTTCATCCAAGATTTACGTGTAACGTTGCAGAAAAACGGCGTTACGACCACAAAAATGACGTCGAGTGTAGCTAAATTTTAGTCGCTTTTATTGGAATTACAAAAAATCTGCTCAATAAAATTTTGAATTTTTTGCATAATTCTCTTGCAAATTTTAGTTTGAAAATATTTGACAAAAAAGTGGGGGGATGGGGTCACCGCCTTATAGGATATATCATGTGTATATTAAACTATTTTTATTAAAACTCCTTTCTTAACTAAATATATACCATGCCTTTTATCGAAGTTCATTCTTATTATGCATTTTGAAATCTGCATATTGCATTGTACTACATTTCAGTTTCATGTTATGCAGGTGTTTGGGGGAAACACAAACATCTAAAACATGTTGACTATGAAACAAGGAATAACAACTTGTGTGAAACTACTTATTTGTCATTATTATTTGTAAGTTAAGATTATATGTTTGCATAGTAATCACAAGATTTAACGTGCATGGTACGAATAATATTTGTTGGGACATTCCTACAAGTCGATGCATTTACTTATTATGTTATCTGAACGAATATGACTTGCATTTTAAATAAACCGCATGCTACTAATAAAAACCAAGCTATTCTCATATTTCTTCAAATGACGTGACTGTGGCTGTTTTATATAAGGATGTGAAAAGTAATATGTTACAAGGTAGCCTTGATTATCACTGGTTGTAAATGGTAACATATTTTAAATTTAAAATGCAGTCATTCTGGATCAAATAACATTTGCTTTATCATAACAAAGTCTAGTAATAACATTCTTTAAACATAAATAATAACTTGGAATTTTAATAAGGAAACATTATAATATTATTGCATAATAATTATATTGACAATGAGCTATTATTATTATTTTAAGTCTATCGTATCTGCAACGAAATCGCAGTTTTAAAATTCATGTGTTTGCTAATATTATATACGCTCGTATATCGCCAGAGTGCAACCATTCTGTAAAAATATCGAGACATTGGAAAGCTTTCCAAATAATGCTGTCTGTGAAATTCTCCAAGGGAGTTGGAGTGGCAGCAATTTTGTAACAAGGCAGCGACCTAATAACGAGATTTTCTTTGTTGCCTGCATTAATCCTTCGGTAGAAACCGTTTTTAGACGAAGAGACTTTGACATATGTGCCCAAGGTTATAAAATTGAGCATGGAAACCAGTCTCAAATCTCAAGCATCTGATTGGCTGAAATGGCGACCAGTCGTCATTTCAGCCAATGAGTTCCTTGAGATTTGAGACTGGTTTCCATTCTTAGTTTTATATCCTTCAGCAATGATCCTGTTACCTTTAACACCAAGTACGTTCGTTAGTTTTTTACACATAACTTTTGCAAGTACAATCCAATGTCAACAGTTTTATCTACGTTTTATTTACTAATGATAAATACCCGAACTAGGACGGGAATTTCCAAATAGATTTAAGACCTTCTCGTACTAAAAGGACAAATCTTGTCTCATCTTCCGGAAAGAATAAAAGGTCAGTAACTAGCTTATGTTCCCGGAGATCAATTAACATGTTTGTGCACACCATAAAATAGAATAAATTAACATTTATTGTATACAAACAAACTGTTTATTGATTTAACCAACATGTGCAAAGAGTTCTTACCTATATCGTAACATTTCAAACACTTAAGAACAAAAGGACGATAAGTTATTTAGATACCCGATTACTAAGGAGAAGCACCTGTCAAAAATGATTCTCAAAAGGAAAGAAGGTCGGTCGGACTTACAGTTGCGAGATAAAATCTTAATGTGTTGAACCTAAATGAGCAATCAATGTATATATCCCATACCCTTAATCTTGGTATTATTAGATTGCATTTGACATACAGCCGCGCACGATAACTGCAAAATAAAATTAGTTACGCAGTTTGCTTTTGAAAATTTATTGCAAGGCGGAAATTTAAGTGATAAGAAATATGGGGGATCTTTGTAAATGGATGGAAACGTTTTTTAAATTTAAAATTATTAACTTAATTTCTAAAGGCATCATATATGAAATTCCTCCGGAAATTTAAATTTTAAATCTCGTGCAAAAATATCCATTTTGCAAGCTTATTTTGCTATACAACATGCTGAAACAAACGCTCTTTCTTACTGGGAAAAAAGCAACAGCAAATATTCAAAATAATTTCAACTAGCATTTTTAAAACAATGTATCATTTATATCACCTCGACATCGTTTTATCTTTCGGCATTTAAAAGTGGAAATCAAGACTTCCATAATAGATTTGTATTGCCAACTGCTGTTAAGACTTCAAACAATGAAATTATCTAACTTATGCACAATTCGTATCATTATTCAAAAAAGGTTTATTAGCAGAAATGCTTACACACTGTCTTCTTAATTCGAAACTTATAGTGTTACTGCGCACACTCTACAAATTACAAAATTTAGAATGATAGTTGAGCAGAAAAAAGTTAAAGATACATACTTTGAATTGGTTACACAACATGCTTAAAACACCACAAATAGCAAGATTTATCGCCAATTCCAGTTCTGGTACAACTACTGAATTATCCATGCTCTTAACATCGTGCCTTACAGCCATAACAGAACTTGCACGGTACTTCGAAAAGGTTTTAGAAATCACTATAAACACTATGATTTATGGACTTTACAAAATCTGGGCCCAAGATCATTTAACGAAACTAAGACCAATCGCCATTTCAGCTTATCAGATGCTCGAGATTTAAGACTGGTTTCCAATCTTAGTTGTATGATCTTTGGCCCTGATCGAGTCACTCTCTGTCGTACTGGATAGTAATTATGTTATATTTATTAACTCAAAAACAATTAATAAGCATCCCTATAGGAACTAACGGTACAACCATTGTAGCTAATCTCTTTTATACTGCTTTAAAAGATTTGTTTTATCTCTTTCAATTGAACATCGTTGTGACATTATAAGAAATTCATACGCAGAACACATCAACGTACTTAGAAATAATGCCGATATCTGACATAAATAGTCATTCACTGCGATATTTTGACTTTGGATTCATAATGAAACAAAAATATGGTTAGTTGCTTGGTATATAAGGTCAGTAGGGCCGTGTCAGAACACGTTAGAAGGCTCGCTATAGATCGCCTGCTAAAGTTCGCCTGCTAAAGCTCGTCTTTATAATTATTCCTCCAACCTAATATACAAAGCAATTAACCATGTTATTCTTATATCGTTAGCTAATATCAAGTAGACACCGAATGGATACTAGCCTTGCCCATTGACCGAGAAACACTAATAACTAAGTGCTCCTCACAATTTTACTATGCAGCTATCGAGATATTACTTCATAACTGATACTCAGTGCTGAACAGAATAATCAGGCACTTAATTATTACCGTTTAAATGTGAAGTTTTAATAGATATGCTGTGTAGAATATTTGAAATATTGTTTCTATTAATGTATGGTAAACTAAGGCAAACACTGTCGTTAAATATCTTCACAATTTAATGAGAAGTATGAAATCTTCTGTTGTTAGTTACCAGTTAAAACAAGAACGTTGTGGTGTGGGCGAGTATCAGGTCATGCGCTCTACCCTCTATTTATATATCAAGTTATTACGTCTGTTTGTGATGAAAAAAACCCATGCCAACTGTTATTGATTAAGTTATCTATCTATATTCATATATAATTTTAAATGATCAATATCTGAATGTTGGGGACAAACAAGTTAGGGGATTTCCAAATTTATTAAGTATAAAGAGAGATAAAGATCTTCTCGTACTATAGTGACAAGCATGATCATGCCCTAAGATTATAAAATGATAATAGAAACCAGTCTTAAATCTCAAGGATCTGATTGGCTGAAATGGCGAGTTTTTAAATCTCGATAACGATGTCTTTTTTTAAAATTATTAACATCCAAACATGAAATGAAATAAAACTTGAATTCCCAACTATGCTTTTTGAAGTAAATAGTGAAAACATACTGTTTTATGACCCATTTGAACTATTTGTGTTTTGTACTACAGCAATAATTATCACTGGATTTTGAGGTCAATATAAAAACAGAATGTCTTAGTTGCAATATTATAATTCATATACTGTAAACCATTTTGTCTTTGTGCCATTTGTGAAAGAGCAATGACGACTGTGGAAGACCTTTAATGCACATGTCATATGTGCTGAAGATTATAAAACTGAGTTTAGAAACCAGTCTCAAATCTCAAGCATCCGATCGGCTGAAATGGCGACCAGTCTGCTATGACCATGTCAGTATCGTGTCTGTGTGCAAATCTCAGATTATTACTTTAAAATCGCATACAAATCAGACTTCATCACACTACATCTTCTACAGCATCCGATTACTTTTGTTTTGCATGATCTAAGCGGGAAAACTTAAAAGTGGTCCCAATCAAATTTTGTGTAGTATATATGCCTGGGCTTCATTCGCCCGCTTTTAAGGTTGGCAACCTCCACCAGAGGTTTTTACATAGGCTTCTCTCTGGTTATTGTAATATTGCAACCTCTTTATTAATCTGAGAGATATTAGACAATAGATTTTTATAGATGCAGAGCACATTAATAGAGTAATTAAGTGCTACCGTTTACTCCTATAATAAGAATAAGAATGGCACTTATTTTTCAAACTTACTATGGACATTACGACATTTGGTCTGAAAAATCGTTGGAATTTCCACAGCAGCCTGATCCATGTCATGTGTTCTACTTTTCTACACTGAACTAGATAGCAGACAGAAAGCATGAATGGAAGTTGCCCCAATTTCGAGGGTTTTTCAATATTTTCCATCAAAACGCCATAGAAATATAGAAATAAATAAGAACTTCCTGTTAAGTATGATGGAAATTTTTTCACGTAGTAAATTTTATGCGGAAATTATTAACCAACAGCGGAAATTGTATGCGTGTTTATACTATTTTTCAATAGTATGAACAAGCATAAAATTATATTCTAATATTAGCTCCGTTGTGGGCGATTTGCGACATCTACAAACGACAAACAAGGACAAAAACAGGCAATATTTGGGTATGGTAACCCCCTGGAAAGGTCAGTGACAATAAAACATAGGCTAATGAGGGTTTTGATCCGTTTTGATTCCGTTTAATGTCTCCATGTTCAGCTTCCTTTCATTCATAATAAACACTACAATTAAATGTTTTTGTTTTTTCTACACTCAACTTCTAATCTCTTTCGTTTTTTCCCAGCTTGGAATGTAAGCACTGACTTTAATTTTAAGCATGTTCAATGCATGAACACTTCTTCCATTGAAGCATTTTATCTCATCCCTTTCTCTCTAAAATTTCCAAAACAATGTGCTGAGTGTTGGTATGCATTTCAAAGATGAAATCATCATCAGATTGCGTGATCTGTTCGACTTTGGTCTCTTTACCACTGACCTACGAACTCGTTCCTGAAACGTCCAACCATACTGCATTCGTTGCATACTGCATTCCATGCTTAGATGTTTATGTCCACAACGCATACATAAGAATTACTTGCGGAGTATAAATTCTTCAAATGTAAAAAGGCGAATGAATAGATCGCTACACACGGTTCTGTCACCCATTTGGGATGCTTTGATGAAAGTACTGTTTTACTTGTGGAAGAATAACAAATTGTGATTCCGTATTTTAGAAGTTTTTTTATAAATTTATTCCGCAATGGAAAAAATCAATAACAAATAGTTTTTTTTCAGATTAAAATATAAATTTAACTATTTGACAACAGATATAGTTTATGGAACACCATTTATGTTACCATTTGGAAATCTCAACTTCAGCCTGTAAATATAAATCTATAAAACAAACACGTAGTTGCCAATGTCATTACAGATACCCTAACAATTTTTCAACTTTTTCAGACTTCTTTGTTACTTTGTCTGAATATCTTTTATGTGTATACTGGGTTAAATGATCAGTCACTTATAATTATTGATAAACATTTAACAAAAAAAAGGAAAATTCGTAAATCTTTGGATCAGTAAGACACCCACAACCATAAGCCCGGAAACAAATCAAAATTACATCAGTTAAAAGTCTTATGCTCGTATACCTTCTCTCAAATCATATTAGGTTATTTCTTTTTCATCAGACATTAGCGTCTTATGTTTTAGATGTTTGTGAGCTTTTGCATGCAACAGTGTTTAGATGATGGCTGAGTTGAAGTTATTTCACCAGGACAGCTAGAACCTGGTTTAAACCCCCAGTGGCAATTTGTTTTGCCACTGACCGTTCCAAGGAGGTAACCCCTCGGGTTCTCATTTTTATAAATTGTTTGTGGTGTCTGTTTTGAAACTGATCATTTTATTAACCATTCTTTATCTTTCTCTTGTTCTTTGCTGTGTGGAGAGGCTGTGTCTTCTGAATGTGGCAATTCCTGATATTCATATTCACATTTTATGAAACAGATAACTTGCATGTGTCAGTTATTTTAAGGACATGCAATATGTACGTATATACTAGAAGTGTTCCTAAGACCGCGGATAATGTTCATATTGCCTGATTGTAATGTTTCGTATATTGAGTGCTGCGTTATTAATTCATGAGACTAAAACACTCAATTAACTGCTGGAAGGGAAACGAGTGCAAATAAACAAGTGCACAAATTATACTTTCTTGAAGTTAATAAAAACAAAGCAGCGGAAATGTTCTTCACAGTGAATCCTTTCTATTAATACCATCCAATAATAATTTAAATAGAGGAGTGGTCGTAATTACGGGGTGGTTTTATTTTTTTCTGCGCATTATACAGTGCGTTGCTAAACGAGCTATACTGGTCGAAATTTCATCATTTCTATGTATACTCAACCAAAATAGAAAGTATCCACTTTCCTATTATAAATCATTTAAAATTTGAAAATGAAAACTCAAAATTCTACGTGTGTACAAATTTGCTTTTCTGTTATCATTGCAAAATAAAAAAAGTATCCTTGAAAATTTGTAGCCACAACTTAGTTATCTTTCCCTTTGTTATAATAAGGGTTTCAGTAAAATGCCAGCAATTCTTTGAAATATTCATAAATATTTAAATTTAATCACTTTCTCTACCTCTTGTGGATAAATAAAATCACAAAATAATCATCAATTACACAACTGGTCCTCGATAAACAACGCTAGAAATTCCAACCATTTCCAATTACCTCCCTTTAAATTTAGTATGTACTGTTTGTAATCCATAATTAATTGTTATTTGATTGGCAGTTCCTCTTGTCTTGGTGTGGAGGTTTTTTTTCATGAACAATTTAACTTAAAAACAACTGAAATTAACTAACAAAAATCATTCAAAGTGTTCCTGATGAAATGAAAATATGTTAATGAGAATATAAGCACAAAAAGTCGATACTTTTCATTTTTGTTCAGTATATATTCTTATTATTGCCAATCGTGATGTGGTAAAAACGTGGTTTCTGAATCGTACGCCTGTTGAGATCAATGTTCCTAGTGTATTTAGTGGCAGACTGTAATTTGTAAGCTAATGTATCAACGGGTGGTGTTAGGAAACAATCATTTCGAAACAGACTGTGTGCTGTAGTTCATCGTTTATTAGAAGAATGCGCATAACCGCGTTCGTTTGTTAACCAAGCGTCAACTCGCCAACACCCAACTTCTTATTGTCAAATATTCGGTTCCTCGTTATTATTAAAAATTAAAACGCCCACAAATAGATTTATACATAATTAGTTCTAAATTATAATGATGTAAATCTTGGTGATTCAATGTTACACCCACAGATAGTTTTTTTTAAACTTTTCACAAACAAGATAGCTCGTTAATTGCAATAAGGTAATAGTAAAAGAAGCATCTGTATTTGTCTGTAATTCATCGTCATTATCGTCGTCATTACTCTTACAGCACCTATCACAGAGCGTAACGCTTATTGTAGTATTGTCTTTAAAAAACTTTGGTAAGTCAACAAATATCTCGTCTCCAAATAGACAGCAATACAAACAGTTTAGGAAGTATTATTTGAAATTTAGGGAAATTTTTACAACATTAATAGATTCAGTATCCAAGTGGTGGAAAATGCTCAAATGAGAGGATCTCCATCTTTCCCCTGTTAACCTGGATGTCAACCTTGGACTTTTCAAGCTGATATGGTCTGGGAGTGGCACAAACAACTTGAACCATCAGACCGGAACTTTTGTGTTTATCTATGACAAAAACTGGAATAAAACATATAAAGCTGTCATTTCTTTTGAAAAGTATTTAAAAAAACGTGGGCGAATGAAATCCAACTAACGAAAACAATTATGATCAACTCATCCAAACTAGCAGTACTAACTACATTCCGCAGTATCATTTAATACCAGCAGATGCTTTAAAGGTGCCCGGTCCTGTACCAGGACGAATATACATGTATTTAGTTGTTGTTTTTTAAATTACCAAAATTATATATTACACAATACCAACACATGTAAACGAAGTAAATGTGATGTATATTCTTTCAGTCAAGTGAATTATTACATTTAAAGTTGTAATAGCTTTACTAATCCCTGAAATTTTACTCAAACAGGTCCTTAAATATAGTGATTAGTTGAAAATTTAGGCGAATTTAGCTTCTGTACAGTAACTCACTGGTATTACATACATGTAGTTGCACAATTAATAATAACAATGTCTTTGATATTGGATTATTCCCTGAATTCTGATTAGACAGCTTTCAGGTCGTGTAATTTGTCTATTTGTAATTTGTCTATTGATCTCTAACTTTAGTGAATAACAGTTTTCAAGTTTTAAAATTCAGTGAAAAAAAGATTTAGACGGAGCCTTTTAATAAAGAACCTGTCCGAACTTGATAAAACGAAGCCATTAGCTAGTTTCTTTGGGCAGGTGAACCAGGACTAAGGTTATAACGCTGAGATTGGAAACCAGTCTCAAATCTCAAGTATCTGATTGGCTGAAATGGCGACCAGTCGCAATATCAGCCAATCAGATGCTTGAGATTTGAGACTGGTTTCCATGCTCAGCTTTATAACCTTCGCACCAGGACTAAGCCGGAATATCAAACTGTTTCAAACGAATAATAGTACCAATATTCACCGCAGATCATATTCCAGTACTAATAAGTACATAAAAGATTTTCCCCGCTTTTATTTACACTAAAATGAAACGATGAATGTTATCAAGTTTTAGGAGAGGCAACTTAACCAAATTTTAGCTTAAATGTGGTTTCCCTACATCCGCCCTCCCAAAGTGTACAATCATACAATTTTCTGACAGACCGACAACCTATGCAACCTATGTAAAGCCTTGAAACTGCGGTCATATTAAGTGGAGAGATCTTTATTCACAGGAACCTGAATTTTTTCTTAAAAACATCTAAATAGCACAAAAAATGACAATACTCTATATAGTGCAAAATGGTATAGGTACAATTGCTATAAGAAGTTATACCATTTTCGCAGTGAGGTGACGATATGTCCTTGTAACAAACGCCAGGAATGCAATACCCCACCACTTAGTTTTTTGAAGTTCGGGTTCATGCGTTTTTTTTCTATACACGCTGTGGGACAATAAGATAATAAATAAAATAAAGGAGTGGTATTTTTTTTAAACGTGGTGAATTTAATGATAAGTTTTCTGCGCATTATACAATTCTAATTTTTAATGACTTTCCCCTGGTGAGTTTTCGTTAATTATTTGTGGTGTTTATTTTGAAATTAAAATTAATCATTTTACAACCCAGTGTTTTCCTCTCTACGTTTTGGGTGTTTCGGGAGGCTGTGACTTCTGAATGTGGCAATTCCTGGGCCCAAGATCATAAAACTAAATCTGGAGATCAGTCTCAAATCTCAAGCATCTGATTGGCTGAAATGGCGACCAGTCGCCATTTCAGCCAATCAGAACCTTGAGATTTGAGACTGATCTCAAAACTTAGTTTTATGATCTTGGGCCCAGATATAGATAGTTCACTTTTCTAACACTGCATTATACAAGTTTGGCATACTTCAACCCTGTTTTTATAATCCGTCCTTTCTATTTATTGTATATTCTTAGACTTTAACTAAAATCGTCGGGATGTTTTTTAAAAGATGTAGGTCTATATTTCCCTGTTTATATGAAAGCAACTGTGTAAACGCAAGAGTGTTGAGAAAGTTTCAAACCGTCGTAAAATTTCTAAAGCAGTATTCACAGCTGTTTAAATTTTTTTTCAAGTGCATTAAGTACGTTGCACCCAAATATATCACAGGGTGGAGTAAGGAAGATATCTTTTCGAAATAGACGATGTATTGAAGTCGATTTTATATTTAATGAAATTTTTACACCCACATATGCATTAGTTTGGCAACTCGAGTGGATCGAAATTTTAAACTTGACAACACCCAAAATCTTATTTCAGTGACACAGTGTCAGAATATTGGCTCAAAGTAATCACTGAAGAGTACACCCCCGCAAACAGATCTATACAATAAGATATCGAAAGCCTATTTTTTAAACTTCTGCCCAAGTATGGATCAGTTTCAATGGATAACGATATAGAAACTTAGGCACTTTTCTCCCTATAAACGGGTTAAATAGCATGTACAACCAGTGTAGATCCGCATTAGCTGGCACATACTAGCCATCTGATCTGGATCTACAATGTTTGCTTCTTGGCCAGAATTAACCCAATGACCTAGCGAACAGCGTAGATCTTGATCAGATAATGTGCCGCAAAATACTCAGCCGATTCCATATGTGACCAACCAAACTCGGCCCAACATTTTGTTTTATTTATGCACATTATAAACTATGCTATATATCTCATTTCTAATGAACTGAATGGAAAGGGTAGCTTTTCCTATTTGCACATGTTATCAGTGACTTACATTTTATGTGATGAGTGTATACAACTGCTCTTTAAAGCTCTTCAAAGGCCCAATAAACTTCTCAAAACCTTTTTTTTCATTGTGAAAATTAATTAACCACGTTGACCCTTTTCAAAAGAAAGTATAAATGACCAAATAGGGGAGACCGGGGCATAATGGAACACGGGGTAAAATGAAACAAACCAGATATCGCTTATGTGATGTCACATATCGCGCAAGAAATAACGGGAAACTCCGCGCCTAAGATTCTCGATTTTCTTTACGGCAGTTTGCGAGTTAAACACTCTTCCAGGAAAAACACAATTTAATATTGATTTTCCATGCAAAAGAAGTCAATAACAGTTATACTTCATTTTTTTAATCTGTACTTAACATGGTGATAACTAGAACTTGCTCTTATTGCCCATATAAAAGATCTATATCGTATGTTTATTTTGTTGCACACGCTTCATGTCTCTCCACTTATACAAATTGTCAGACCAAGGGCCAATGTCATGAGATATGACTGGGGCAAAATGGAATATTGGTGGTGGGGCATAATGGAACAATTAATTTTTCCCCGTCATGTTATCAATATTGAACATATGTTCGTTTATATTAAAATTAAAAATCTGTATTCGAAGGTAGAGCATATGATTGCTGTTTTGTCTGTCCTGCGTCCTTCCGTCCGTCTGTCTGGCCGTCCGTCACACTTTTTGTTCAGAATGTAACTCTATTACGACAAAACCTGTTAACTTGAAACGTAGATGTTGGAAGAACTTATTGTGGAACAGAGGAAAGAGCAAAAGCCATCATCCTGCTTTTCATTTTCTAATTATTTCCCTCGTTTCTTCTTAATATTCTTGTTCGGAGTATTACTATTACATTGTAATAGTAGGGCTAATTGATTTAAGTACTTTATATATAGGTTAATCTTTTTGAGAAGAAGTGCAGTACACAATAACTTAAACTGTCTTTTACATTTTTGAGTTATCGCACTTGTTTTACTCTACTTCTGTATTTAATAAACATAGTAGATCTAGTTCTTTTATTGGTTGCTTGAAACTGAAGTAATAAATAAATGAATAGCTTCCTTTAACCAAAATAGTTACCAGTCCTAATAAAATCTCAATCCCTATTAAAAACCCTATATGTCAAACTTCCAAATTTATTTTCATATTGGTGAGCAAATACATAAGACAGACTGACGGAAATGGTGGAATTGCTACTGATATTTTCCAGACAGCTTAAATATTCAGTTTAACTCAATTTAATGTTTTGTTTCTTCCTGCCCCAAACAATGGTCCGTTTTGCCCCATATAGGGGGCAAAATGGAACAGTTTATTGCAGCCACTTTGTTTGAAAATAATTCATCAACTTATCATATGAGGTTTTTAATAATATCATTAAAATGTAGCACTGTACATATGTGTTCGACACTAATAAAACACGTTACGAAAATACGACGCTTCACTGAAAACCGATGAAATTTGTAAAAAGCGTTCCCTTTTGCCCCGGTCTCCCCTATTTATGTTCTCAAACAATCCCCAATCATTGAGACCCGGTCCGAATTAAAGCGTCACAGTATTTTTGTAGCCCACAAAATTACTAACCAATGTTTACAATCACTCATTCACATAAAAGTTGAAAACACAAAATCATGCAAACATGGAAAGAAAAAGACGAGGAAAAATAGAGATTCTTTAAGTTTTAACTTCATTACAAGGTAAACAATGAAAGATGTAAATGTTATACGACCCATCCCGGTAACGGCTTTTAGTGGGGAATACGTCATCAATTTATGCACTTCTGCATAATTAGCGACCGTCGCCTGCCGAGAGTTGCCGAAAATCAGCTCGGAAAGATTCGCTGTTGTTTTGTAAACAAGATAAACGATCTGCAAAACATGCTGCAAATCAATAAGATAATACCCTTTTCTTATTGTAAGGTTTATTTTTAATATAAGCGCGAAAGCAGACGGTGAACTATCGTTATTTTCTGGACGAATTATGGGTCATAACTTATTAGTACTATTTAACTATTCCTTGATGACCTTTACAACGTACATCTTTTCCGACCCAAAAGAATAATGGGCCCGGTTTCAAATAGACGTTTACAGCGAATGCTGAGTACCATGTGGCCTGGCTTCATATATAGGTTGTTAGCGAACGTTAAGTACCAGCTCAAGCTTATAAATAGATGAGATCGATGAGTTGGTGTTTTCTTTTAATAAAAAATATATGCGAAATGAAAGTTTATTGTTATATGCATTTATGTATAGTGTACATGTAGTAAGAGACATTGTTCAGATAGCTATTCTTGGCGGAATATTGAAGATTGTGTATTGTCTACAAATATTTTCGATCACGTGACGTGATTTTTGCGCGTGAATGTGACCTATATATAATGGTTCGTTGTTTCTGATGTTGAAACTGACGGTTCTAGTGAGTTTTTGTTTTACAAGGAGTAGGCGATTTCGTGTCTTTAAAGTAAATAATGATTGTATAATGTATAACTCTTTTTGTAGGTCTTTTTCTGTTGTTCAGAATAATTTGGTTTGAGGAGGTAATGCAGTGTGACTACCCCCCTCCGCCCCTGGTTTACGGGATCAAGATGCTTTGTCTGAATAAAGATAGTAAGTTTAGATTTTCATCCTGAAAGTACCAAAAAATTATCATGTACGTGGTAGGACAACTTGAAAGGTACTGTTGAGTTTATCTAGAGCAAATTATTTGTAATGTTGTTCGTTACAATTTCCAACTTCCTGGCAACTCCTTCATCAAAATTTACTTTTTGGTGTAACTGTCCACAAAGTGCAATGTCTAACATTATCTTCAGCAGCTGTTGATATTGGGAAAACGATATTCCAAGGAGGAATGGCCTACATAGCTCTCAGTGGAGTATCTAATTATGAAAATCTACAATGACAATAATGAAAAATGAGTTACATTACGAAATTTTTAATGCTCTTAACGATCCACTACTCTCCTCCTTGTTCAATCATCGATTATAAAGAAAATTATCAAACTAAACAAAATTAACATTCATTTGTGCAAAGTTTCATTGAAAGGCATTTTTCCGTTATTGAAATTTAGATACTTTTCTTTTTTATCGACAAAGGTGCAAGGAGGAGTGTAGTAAATCCTTAAAATGTGAGACATTACTTTGTATCCTAAAATGAATACATATCAACACATATAGTTCTTGCAATTCTCCATCTCAATGCATGTTACCATAGCAACCATCTCTTCCACTATTTTCCAGCTAGTTATCACTATATTAAAAAGAAAAACTGTTCAATTCGTTTGTTTTCAACTCATTCACTACATTTACTGCAAACTTGTA
Source organism: Corbicula japonica (assembly GCA_038501625.1). Classification (NCBI taxonomy): domain Eukaryota; kingdom Metazoa; phylum Mollusca; class Bivalvia; order Venerida; family Cyrenidae; genus Corbicula; species Corbicula japonica. The sequence goes on from JAZAYU010000029.1 coordinate 1,028,169, forward strand.
AATGTGAAGTAAACAAATTTCAACATAAACCCCAGGCCATACAATTTCCGGTATATTTCATTCCAAACCGCACTCCTTGTATACAACGCGTTCCACAACTAATACACACGCACATCTTTCAACGTTCAATACCCTTTACCAATAAAAGACAACAATATATTATCACTTAATTCTTTCTTTGTTTACAAAACAATCCATCACCTGCATGAATTCTTCCACCCAACATCAAACTTCCTTTAAATGTCGTCCATATATAACACATCTGTGTTATACTTTTCTTGTTTAATATGTTATTGCCAGATGTTTATATTTTCGAAATATGAAATAAAAAATGGGTGTCAGTTTTTGCATATTCTGGCAAAAGATGGATGACTCTGTGCACAATAACGTATGCGAGTTTTTGCATATTTTGACAATGGCTGGCCACGCACTCACTTTTGCTTGTTTTTTTAGAAAATGGCACTGTCTACTTTAAGTCTAAAACGCTTGCATATTTTACAAAAGATGGCAATGCACACACCTATATCTGCGAGTTCTTACATATTATGCCAAAAAAATGGCCCTACAAATGTTGACATAGGCTAGTCCTGCGTCCGCCAATGTCCCAATGTCTGAGAGCTCTCGCATAAATGACAAAAATAGCCCAATGCCTGTGTGTTTTTGGATAAGTTGACAAATTGGAAATAATGACCGTCTGTTTATAAATTTGTTGCGATATTCGTCTTCTAATAAAAAAACTAGTTATGAATTTAGCAAAATATTAATGAACATAATAAAGTGAAAAATGAAACGCTTGAAGAAAATGATTCTTCCTTATGATTTTGAGCGATGGGAGTAATGCTGCTTTTTTTATTTAATACACGCCTTTTTCACTATGTAAAATGTGAATGTATTTTTTTGGATTTTTGGCCATATTTGTTTTACATATATCCAACTGCAAGTGGCCAAAGGCATTGTTAATGCGGATTAAAAAAAGAAACGAAACTAATTTAAGACGATTGCTACAGTTGTTTCTGTTTATATGCATCTAACAAACTGCGCAGTGTTGTTTTTGAACTGTATCAATGTCTTTTGGAGACTGTTTCCTGGGTGTGGCTATTCCTAATATGCTTATTTCACTTTTTAATGCAATTTCAAAACAATGGCCGTACCTATTAGACCAATTATATGTGTTGATTAAGCGCGGTTTATAAACTGTATAGCGGGAAAATTTAAGTTATTTAGATTCTTAGTTATTTTTACTAGAGATGCATAAGGTTAGGTGTTTTAACAATTTCCTTAACACAGTTTACACACTGTTTGAAACCATATAAATCCAGCTAATAATAATAAGCGCCTTATTCAAACAGACTTGCATAGTGAGTATGATCTACTAAGTATTTTACAGATAAGGGTTATTTCTAGATGTTAAGGAAACATAAATACTCCAAAATCGCGACGGCATTCAATCCTATGTTGGAACATTTTTAAGAAAAATTACTTTCAATACAAATTTGTGCCATTCGCCCTTCAGCAAGCCTTGTTTTTATTTCCACGAAACTCAAAATAAAGTCAATTATATTAACAGTAAACGGCACATGATTGATCGATCTACATTTCTGTATTTACTAGTAATATACATGATAATGCATCTGTTATCATATTAAAGCTTTTTTCGTTCGCGGTTGTATATTGCACAAAAAGAGGATACAACAACTTCGTGAATTCCTTATATTTTAATACCTGTATTCTACACTTTGTTCAAGTCTGTATCGGAATAGTAAGACATTGCTAAAACATTGATGTCAACATAAATGAAAAGCAAACTGGAAAAACTTGTAACACTAACTGACTAACATGACAAAGCCGGTTGGCTTTGTTGGAGGGAATAAACACACATGTATAGTATTTCTGAAAGGTGAAGGTATAAGTTTAATTTAACTTTTTACATCATCTTTTCATTCTTATAAATAAAACTGTTACCTTACACTTAATAAACCTGAATCTAGGTTTGAGCTTTTGAAAATAACCAGAAAATAAATGTAAACAGTAATATAAACGTAAAATATAAATTTATAAATAAATTTAAAACACTAACATAAAATGTTAATCAACACAATTTTCCATATGTTCTAAAAGTTCAGGATGTTCATCCGAGGTAAAGGATTTATTACAATTTGGACAGCGTAAAATGTCTTCAGTTTTCGTGGTTACAGGCACAGGTATGTTTTTAGTCCCTGACGAATTTCTAAGAGATGAATATTCAACAGGATACTCCATTACCGGCGAGGAATCTCTAGAGCTATTTCTTGGCGAAGCTCTTGACGAAGACGACATGTTATCTTTAGACGAAATTGAGGAAGCATTAAGCGAGACATAACGATCGTCGTCCATATGTTTTACTTCGTCAATTACGTCATTTTGTTGTTTTTCTTCCGATTGGTTGAAACGAATCACGTGGATTTCACCGTCAAAATGTGTGTCTGCACCATCAACCACGTTATATCGGTCAATGACGTTATATTTATCGATATTCCTTTGAGGCCCTGCAGGTAACTGCGAGGATCCGCGTGCAGCTAGACCCTGAAAATGTAGATATATTTCGGCTACAGAACACGATGTAAATCATAATCAAAACTTTTTCACCCTCTGTTGCACAATCGGATTTCTTTATTTTAGCAGTTTTAAATAAAAACATAAAAGTTTAAGTAATGTAATTTAACGAGAATGTAATTAAAATTGCCTTGGTGAATTAACACCTGTTCACCAATTAACTCGACAATGTTGCAAGCAAAAGCACACAAACATGTAAAACGTAACATGTAAACCATAAGAAAAGCGAAAAAGTTAGGTACTGGATGACATTTCAGACCAACTGTTCCATTTTATCTTAGACTTAACTTACCTCGTTACTTAACGTTCCGTGAGGCCCGGGCGTCTGATAGTGGTAGAAAGGATCGTTATACTGGGTCTGACCTTGGGTCTGGACCAGGGCACCTGACTGATATCTTACAATGTCACGTTTTAATGACTCCACCTGTAATCAGAAGAAAGAAATGTTCCTCACTTAATTATGGACCTGTCAAAATTAATTGGGGACTGTCCGCAAAGCATTATTCACTTGACACAATATCTTTTTCAACCTAAGACCTGCCAAATATCCTTTTTGACTCTGAGCATTAAATACACTTGAAAGTATGAACCGCTGAATTCCAGGTATTTAAGCGAATACCGACATTCTGAAAAACTAGTGCTTGTTCTTCTTAACTTAACATTTTGATAAAGAACCAAAAAGTCTTAACTGATATCATGTGAACACAAATATGAAGATTTTCCTGTGTTTTATTTAGAAAATTGCAATGTTGATGATAGTCATGCCAATATTTTCATTGTTCGAATTCTCAAATGATATTCTCAAATGATAATTCATAATTTAATTCAGCACAGTTGCTTTTTTCCGTTCTTACATTACATAACCCACACAGAAACCCACCTCTTTTCTTAGACGCTCATTTTCTTGTTTCTGTCGATTTAATTTTTCATGCGCCCTCTGGCGGTCCGCTCTCTCTGACTCGAAATCTTCTGTGCATATTCGTATCTGCGCCTTTAATGCATTTATAATTTCTGAGGACTCCTGGTTCCTAGCTCCCTGTAGATTGCGCTGCAGTTGCTGGTTCTCGGTCCTCTGAGCACTCAGTTGACTGTTTGCTTTATCAAGATTCTGCTTACACTAAAAACACCAAACAAATACAAGTTAGTTGCCCGTAGTTCTCCATATCAGGCGCTAAGGTTATGAAACTGAGAATGGAAACCAGTCTCAAATCTCAAGCACCTGATTGGCTAAAATGGCGTCCAATCAGATGCTTGAGATTTGAGACTGGTTTCAAATCTTAGTTTTATAATCTTCAGCACTGGATTGTCGCACCCATTTTTTCTGCCTTAGATCACAACAAGTTTGGTACAGGATAAAAATTAGAATATGTATTGTTCGAAGTACAGTCACGTGTTTCAATATCCTTTAGACTAAATGGTTCATATTTCAATATATATCACATGTCGATTGCTCGGGTTAAATATAATTAAACTTAACTTTTGTATTGTTGTGACGTTGTTTAAACTCACATTACAGTAGCTTAATTAAGTCTTCCTGGGTTAAAACCAGTACTTGTGGCCAAATTGTTTACATGGCATGGAATGCAGCAGATTCTCTTTAAATGGGAATCGTGCTCGATACTTCGTAAACGGTTAAACACAGACTTTTTAGTCAGTTTTTACACTGATTTTCTTTCCCAGAACAACTCACACAAGTGGCTAGCTTTGATTCATTGAAATTCAACACAACAATATCATCACCGGGCCTTTGAGCAAATCTTGGATTAATTCTCAGTTATTTTTTTTAAATTTGAGTTCATATCAAACTAAAGCATACCATATCGCGTTCTTTGACAGCATCAGAGGCTATCTTCTGCAAGTTATCCAATTCTCGCATCAGTCGACGAGATTCGTCGAGAATTTTATTCATCTCGACTTGAGTCTCGTGAGGAACGTTATTTGCCTGGGCTTCTTCCGCCCGCTTTTTATGGTTGGCAACCTCGGTTAGAAGTGTTTTAACATAGGCTTCTCTCTGGTTATTGTAATCTTGCCATCTTTTATTCATGTCAGTTATCTGAAAATGATATTAAAGCAATTCAGTAATGGATTTTGTAAACGTTTATAGAGTAATTTGTATGGTACCGTTTACGTCTTCATTATATTGTAGAGTGGCATATATTCTTAAAAACTCTGAGAAAAGTCATCTGAATTTCGGTGACAGGCTGATGTTTTTAAGCAAAGAAGACGACAAAACAGGTTAAAATGAACCTGGAATTTGTTCTATTTAACTACCCTGCTCTAGGTATTGGACAGAAAACTTGAACTATCATTAGACGTGGTACGAATATCAAGGTTTTTAAATATTTTCCATTAAAATGTCACAGTTTTCGGACAGATAAATTCATTCAATAAGACTTCCGCATTCTGTAATATGGAACAGTCATATTTTCGCATAGAAAATTTTATGTGCATTGTCATCCCACATGACATAATGTAATTGATTAGTGATATCGATAACAGATAATTTTATGTTCCTTATAAGCAACGAGACAATATGTAAACGATTAAACTATGCTAAGCCAAACAAACAATACAGTACTTTAAATATAACCGATCGATTAAGTCTCTTTCTAAAACTAGTATATACCTATCATACGAGTATTTCATAACGAAACAGAACAATTTAACTAAGTCGATGTTCATCCAGCTCTAGCCACGCTCCTTTTGTATTTCATATGATTACAAAGAATATTAAATAAAACATTTATATCAAATAAGTACCAATATGTAATCAGTCAGTCACCTTACCTCTTTTACTTTTTGTTTCAAGTTCTTATTTTCGTCAGCCAATGATTTCGAGATGTCAGTAATTTCTTTAACATCTTGTGGACTCTGAAATAATCAAAACTCAAACATCACATATCTGGTAACAGTTTTTAGAACCTAAATAACTTTGTTCTCAAGCCTAATATTCTAAAATATTAGTTTCTATTTTGCGTACCTGCTTCGTCGAAAGAACGGGTATAATGCATTTACATACCAGTATATGTCGATAGATTGTGCTGATTTTTCTATCGATATATTACTCGATTATTTAGTTATTCATTTATAAACAGTTTTCAAATTATTTTACGAAAACTCGTACAGTTGTAGCCTGCAGCGTAGCAGGCAAATCTAGTTTCGTTAGGTAGGGGCCGGAAATCAAATGGCCAACCATTTCATTCCAAACGAAATGGCGGACAGGAACACTCAATCGTTTAAAATTAACTTCTAGTAGAGCTACCAGCGCAAATGAGGTTTTCTTATATCCACCCTACCCAAGTGAACAATGCATTTTCCTTGAAGGTGTGGTAAAACTAGTGCCCAAGGTTATAAAACTGAGCATGGAAACCAGTCTCAAATCTCAAGCATCTGATTGGCTGAAATGGCGACCAATCGCCATTTCAGCCAATCCGATCCTTGAGATTTGAGACTGGTTTACATTCTCAGTTTTATAACCTTCACCCCATTATTGAGAGCAAATCCGGGGGAAGTTCTTCTATCATTCACATCTCTGTAATAAGACCATCTGTAAAGTGCATCTGTAGAATAATGATCGAAAAGCATCGCGGTCTTAATAAAATAGTTGGTAACTGCCTCATTAACGGTTGGATTCACAGTTTATATCTCTAAGGATCCTTATTATTATCTTGTTTTCTACCAAGGTCAAGAAGTATATTTGAAAAAGTAAACTAAATGTTCCTTGTTCAAAAGGAAACAAATTTATTAAACTTAATCAAAGCATGTGACTAAGAACATTCTAAAAGTAGTTCGTGAATCATTGAGTCGTGCCTGTTGAGATCCATTTTCTAAGTGCATTGAGAAACTTACTATAAGTTGCACCCTAATTTATCATCGGGTGGAGTAAGGAAGCTTTTGGTTCCAAAATCTCGGTGTTTTGTAGGTAGTTGATCTTATATTAAATAGATTACGAAATGTTTACACCCACAACTGCTCTTCAAATACCTTTTACCCATTTTGAATAGTCGTCAACGCTCAAAATATAATGATCAGACCATATTTGGTTCAATCTTAACAAAACACCTACAAACAGTACTACACTTCACTCTTATTTCAAAATTGGTAGTTATGAAAACACGGGTTATTTAATGGGACACTTAATTATGAAAAATAGGACACCTGAGTATGATATTTGGTTACCCGTCAAGTATGTTCACTAAAAAAGTATAATTTAAATAATTTAATATTTGATTAACATCTTACGCTTTGTAAGACTTCGAATGCACATTGGCTCTTTAAACAGATAAGGAAATGACCTAGAAATTAACTGTAACGTTAACGCGTCTGCTCATTGGGCCAATTGTCGAAGGCGGAAGTATTTCTGCAGTAAACGTCAGCAAACGGGGGCTGTTCACTATTAACCGATACAGAAATGTCTCACTGTAGTGAACATGTTTGTTATGAAACAGCCTTTAGAAAACAGAAATGTTACACGTGGTCTGTAAAGAACCTTACAACGTGTGGAACAACGGTTCGTATGTTTGATTGTTCCGCCACAACATGGCCGTTCTCGCAGGAACTTTGTTTCATCATGGCCGTTCTCGCAGGAACTATGTTTAAGGTTCCTGGTCAAACAATTAAGTGATAATAAAGTACTGTCAAACAACTGCCTAAATATATCATTGATAAAGTTCATTTGATAGCTGTAACCTAAATTCTGTCTTTGCTCAAGGCTAAATTTTAAAGTCGAAATAAACATCGACCGACATAAAATATCTCAGAAGGTATCCACACTTCCTGCTCTTAACCCCAATCACAGCACAGGATAGATAACTTGAATCCGATCATTGTGCGTTAATACTCAAATCCGAACAGTGTGCGTTAAAACTCGAATCCGAGTATTGTGCTTCAAAAATCGAATCCGAGCATTCTACGTTAAAACTCGAATCCGAGCATTGTACGTTAAAACTCGTTATGAGCATTGCGCGTTAAATCTCGAATCCGAGTATTGTGCGTTAGAACTTGAATCCGAGTATTGTGCGTTAGAACTTGAATCCTAGTATTGTGCGTTAGAACTTGAATCCGAGTATTGTGCGTTAGAACTTGAATCCGAGTATTGTGCGTTAGAACTTGAATCCGAGTATTGTGCGTTAAAACTCTAATCAGAGCATTACATGCATTAAAACTCGATACGCGCATTGTGCGTTAAAACTCGAATCCGAGCATTGTTAAGTTAAAACTCGTTAAACGCATTGAGCATTTAGACTCGAATCCGAGCGTTGTTAAGTTAAAACTCGTTATGAGCGTTTAGACTCGAATCCGAGAATTGTGGTTACAAGTTGAATAAGAGCAGTGTGTATTACAAATCGTTTGGTTAGTATTTTGTGATCGATTCAAATAAACAAGTTTACCCGTACCGATTTTAAAACTTTTTGTACAATTTTATCGGTATTGTGGCCCTGCTCTTGCAGCCGCTTTGCTAATTCCTGGCACTGCCGAGCGACATCCTCAAGTTGGCTCTGCAACATTCGGGTCTCCTCGGCCAAACTCGTACACAGGGTGTCACGTGATGATAGTTCTCTTGTCACGTGGTTGAATTTTTCAGTCAGTTCGTTAATAGCCCGATCTTTTTCATTGTCAGATGAACGAAGAACGAGCTCTAATTCGGCAATACGTGTTTGTTGATTACTATTAAAGATACGAAGTTCACTACAGTCTCGCTCTAGCTCCTCATTTCTCTGAAAAATAAATGAAGAAAATATTTTAAATGGACGAAAATCATAGAAACGACTATCGATATCTAACAGGTTGCAAAATGCATTGCTTACGGTAAGTTACAACTGAAATACCAAATTAATTCCAAATTATGAAGACTGAACATGCAATTTCAAAAGTCGTACAAAACACATAACAGGTACACTGACACTGAAAGTAAGTGGTTGTACATTGGACGGAAGAGTTAAACATAACAGTTATATTTTAAGAGAAATTTAACCATGGACCAGACTCTTCTTTAAGAAAAGTGCATGTTGCATTGATTTATCACTGTCTCTGCACGAAGCAAAACATATAGTTAATTAATCAGACCATTTGCAGACATTAACGAGTGGTTTTGGTAACAGGCGAGCGGAGGTCAAACTTCTTTAGAACTACAAGTTTAGGAAAATATTTTAGACTTGTCTTAAAAGAAATATTGTCTCTATTCAGAAGCTTACCATACACATAGTGTTGTCAAATGAAAACCCTCTCAATGTATTTACGCCCTTAAATCTACTCCTACCGGGATTAAATAATGATGATGCCTTCTTATTGGTTTAATATTTTATTTGTTAGAATGAGTTTCACACGTTTTAAAATCAGCTTGTTTATTTGCGTCACAACAAAATTTTGAATACTGTTAATGCGTAATTCAATATATAAGTAGTAAAAACAGTTCGCATGAAGTAACATAAATTATGCACATATAGTAAACAAATTTAAAAGAAGATATTCGAACTTATTAAACAAGCTTTTGAACTTGGTCCAATTCTACCCAATCAGGCACATTTCAACAATACGTATTATATTGTTCTTGAATGACAATTACTTGTACGGCAGAATTGTGGTATCTTTATGACAAATAATGGAATAAGTACGGTCTCAAAATTATTGCAATAATCTAAACTTTGTGGTAAAATCTTTAAAGAGTCAGCCTAAATACTAACGTTTTCATTTCAAAATATCGCGGAGGGACTTCCTGGATACTCCTTGAATATCGCATATCGTGGTAAACATTCTTTACCCTAACTTACGTGCGGGGCAACATATTTCTGAACTTGTACGTGAAGTTTACCATCAAGTTTCGAAACGGTTCATCAGTTATTAAGAACATTATTATTTATGTATGCGATGGGAAAAGATTGTGCACTTTTGAACAAGTACGCATGACTTTTTTCAAAACGTCATGACGGATATTAACAGTATTAATTTTTGCAACATATATTCTTGTTAATTTATACTTTAATCAAATTGAATGGATGAGGAAGACTGTCGAGTCGGCTTACTAGAAAAGCGGAAGTTGTACTCCATCAGGGGTACAGTCATGTTCGATCCGTCCTCATTGGTTATCAATTCACCAAATGAGAAACACGAACTTTATCAGACCGGGAACAATTAAAACCTAGTTCCGGTACGGGTCGTGCAATGATACATGGTTGCGGTTATCGATATGTATATTTGGTCAGAGTGGTTTTAAACAGTCGGTTTCCCGACGTTACAACTCCGAGTGATTAACAATAAAAGTGCATAACCGTATCCTTAATGCTAACAATAAATATCATTTTAGTACAGGAAGGCTTTAATTTGGCTAAAAATTATTTGTCGGTTTTTCATGGAACGTAATATTTTAAGTCACGCAATTGTGTATTACACATAATGACCTTGTATGTATCACTGACTGTTAAATAGAAGTCGTATACTGATCAAAGAAAAATGTTAAACAATGTACAAGTTATCCTTGGCAGTAATTTGACAAATGTTACATGTAGGTTGTTAACCAGTCCGGCCAATAAGTGACGATTTCACTAGAGTTTCTTAATCAAACAATGCATTACATGTCTGTACAAGTACTAGTAACTCATATTTAGAAGTTATCTGAATCTGGCATCTCTAGCGATAGTTTTTATGTATTCATAACATTACAGAACATTGCAGAACATTACAGAACATTGCAGAACATTACAGAACATTGCAGAACAATACAGAAAATTACAGAACATTACAGAACATAACAGAACATTGCAGAACATTACAGAAAATTCCAGAACAATACAGAATATTGCAGAACATTACGGAACATTGCAGAACATTACAGAACATTGCAGAACATTACAGAACATTGCAGAACATTACAGAGCATTGCAGAACATTACAGAACATTGCAGAACAATACAGAAAATTGCAGAACATTGCAGAGCATTGTAGAACATTACAGAACATTGCAGAACAATACAGAAAATTGCAGAACATTACAGAACATAACAGAACATTGCAGAACATTACAGAAAATTGCAGAACAATACAGAATATTGCAGAACATAACAGAACATTGCAGAACATTACAGAACATAGCAGAACATTGCAGAACATTACAGAACATTGCAGAACATTACAGAACATTGCAGAACATTACAGAACATTGCAGAACATTACAGAACCTTGCAGAGCATTGCGGAACATTTCAGAACATTACTTTAAATGTCTCAGAAATGTCGGAGCACCAGTAATGTTCATATTCAAAAGTTGCGTGACAGAACCCAATACCGCGACAATGACTACTTTTAAACAATAGTTATTCGTACTACGTTTTTTTTTAATTCACATAAATAACAACTTAATAAGGTAAAGGTTTTCAAACGTGATTTACATGTTAATTCAGTAATTTTATACCATACATCATGTTTTCACAAGAGAAAGAAGACAACAACAAAAGACTGCAGTTAAAAATTTGAATCGGCGTTTTATTAAATTAAATATTAATTAACTTTGAAGGGAAATCCCCGCAATACTACCATACATCTATTACTAGCAACAACATAGATAACCAGTTCATTATTGCACAGGGTTAAAGTGTTTACCAATTCAGTTAAAGTACTAATGTTAATAGTAAGAACTATTGTTTTATATTCTATTTTAAGTGCTCGTGTAAGTGTATAAACTCTAAGTACAAGGACTTTGCCTTTGTGTCCAATCTTGATACAACTGTGTTTGTATTTTCGCAATACTTGTGCATTGCTGACGAGCATTCTCAAACATGTACAGACGATTTATTTTTTGCACAATGATGTGCTGTATAAGTTAGTTTTATTAAAATTTTCCATGGCTGTGGAACAGCTAAAATGATGTAGCGTTTTGTTTAAAAATTCTGCCAGTAAGTTCCCCAACGATTTTACAAAAAAGTTATGCAAGTTATAAGCTTTGTCATCAATATTAATAAAACAGTTCGGATTGCATTAAAATTTGTATGCGCATATTATACTAGTATATCAAGTTGCATGCCATTGCTCTTACTTTGAAATGGATAGCATTTTTATTATTTTAGGGTCGTTTGAGGGTTTAAACTTCCTTTTAGTGAATGGCAAACTAAACTGGACCACGGTATGGCTCTGAAAAGGAATTTTCTGTAATGAATTTATAATCACAACTGTCTAACAAAGACCGATATTTATTGACAACCAAGTCACGTAAGCACTCGAATTGTCAATGTTCTCTAACGACTAAATTTAAGCGCCTTTCCTTAACTTGTTCTAAAATGATGTAATCATTCGTCAGAGCTTTTAAATTAAGAAGCAATATCATATCCCAGATAGTCAGTGTTTTATCAACGCTTTCGCAAGATATTGCAAATAATGTCACGCAGTGTTTCTATATACCTTGGGTATAGATGGGTGTACAGTACTTTGCCAGAAAAAAAACATATCAAACTTTCAGAATCAATAGATAAGTAGAAATAGAAAATGCTTTCTCAATGAATTATGAAGGAACAACTTTCTACAATTTTATTTTTAAACATTCGACTGAAACCAGTAACTTTGAAAGTTTGATGAAGAACTAATACGAAATGGCAAAGCTATAGCCAATGTAAAGGTTTTGTGACGGACGGAAAGACGGAGCTACGACCAAAGCGGTCCCTGTGTATTAACTGTAAAAGCAGCAAGATTCAAAGCAGGTGCGGCGACTCCGCCCTATTCGTGTCTTTTTCTACTTACACCAAACTCACGTGTTACAATAGACACGTTATGCTGAATTAATAACGAACAACGCCTGATACCGCATTATCTGAATGTGTTAATTGTGTACCCATTTATCGTATGATCATGTTCTGTTTTTTCAACAAAAGGGATAGAGATAACCATTTATAAATAAGATAACTCATACACAAATATAGTCAGTTTGTCAGGAAGGGGATGGTTTGTTTTAATCTTATGAAATGATGAGTTGTCTTGAACAAGACCTGTCACCGCACAGTACCAGTAAACACTCATCCTCGTGCATTTCTTAAACGCATAACATGTTCCTAAATTGGTAACGTTCATTCAAAACTGACCTCACGATAATCCCCAAACCGAATACCCAATACATATTGATCAGTATTGTTAATTAAGACTGTGTTCGATAAATATCAATTTAACTTATAGACGTTGGCACGGACTTGTCTAAATGTGTGAAATGCAAGCAAGTCCAAAATTCGCACACAAGAGTACCATGAAATAACTGAAAACAAATCATAAGATCAAACACTTAAACCGACAATTTTTACGCAAAAACTCATTCTTTTTATACAAATAAGCCGCTGTACAACCATAACGCGTAACATACATGCCATAAGTAACATATTTTCGTGAGAAACAAATAACAACAACAAAGCAATATATGTTACCATTCTAACAATTTGAGCTATCGGTCACGAAGCTTTGCTTGCGGTTACTGGCGGTAACAGGACATTAACCGGCTGCATTTTAGCGGTAACGTAAAACCTCATAGGTATGGAAGTTGTAAACTTAGTGTATCATACGTAGCAGTGTTTATAATTTAGCTAATATAATTCATTTCAGGCTGGATCTATCAGAAGCATCGACGAGTAATGCCATGTAGATTTGAGACTTGTCTCCAGATTTAGTTTCATGATCTTGGGCCCATGTTCTGTTTTGAATGTGATTTCTTCCCGAAAAACTTACAAAGATATACAATAAGACTCACCTGTTGGAGTTTAGCAAATTCCTCCGGATCGCCCGACCTTGACCTAATTATACTTCTTAGTCTCTTATTTTCGCGAGTTAAATTATCCAACAAATTTTGCGATTGTCCAGGTATATATTCTTCTCCTTCCTGTGGGAAAGCGTCTCCTGAAAGCCCATTACATTCTAACCGACTTACTAACACTCTTATAACAGAATTAGACACCCCAAGTTTATTCTGGAGAGCAACCACTTCCTGTTTTGCTTCCTGTAGCAGTCTGGAAACCGTTTCCGTGCTCTCTTTTCGAAGTTTATAGGTTTGATTTTCCTCCTGTAACTTTCTTATCAAAATCTTGAAATGTTCCACTTTTTCCCTGTACTGGTCGCGCTCCATCTCCACGCTGAGGCTCGAACCAGCGGTGCTGGAAAGTGGTGAACATCTTGGCGGAACATCGGACATCTTTCTTGCAGTCTTGATGTATTACGTACACAAACGAATCTGGAAAGAAAGACACCTGAAGTTATGAAGCAGATAACATTAAAACAGTACTCAAGTGACATTAAAACACTTGTATTCCAGTCATACTTAGTAACAAGTGTTATATTTTATTTCGTATCTTAAGTAAACTTTTGCAAAAACAAGAACATCCGCTCTATACAAGAGAGATAATGTAATCGCAGGAAATCTACTCATGCGACTACTCTAATACGGAAATATATACAACACGAAAACAAGTTAAAAACATTTCAGTTTGATAGTTCCGAATCGCGGTCGGTTCCGGATCAGTAACAAATTATCTTAATGCAGGTAGTAAAAAAATAAAGACTTTCACAGAAAATATGTAAATGAACCAAAAAAATTCTGTCAACTGTATTGAACGGATACGGCAAATTATGTTTCTGTTCTTAAAATTCTGTATCGGTACTAATTAAACAACAGTTGAAAAGTGTGGGGTCCGAACCACCTTTAATATCTTATATGTACTGTTTAATTTCTTTAAAGCCGATGTGCAATAAACGTTTTATTTATTTATCTTCCTCGTGTCCATTTTCTCGTTCAACGTAAACAGCATTAGTCCAGTTTCTAAGTGTTTATTTACCTGTTTACGTAATTATTATCGTATTGCTCAGTCGAACTTTAAACGAATCTTTTCTATGCAATATGAAAACCAAAATCTTAGTTTTGCACAAGAATCAAAAAGCTTCATTTTATCAAGTCCGAAGCGGACTTCAATGTATTTTGACGTTTTGAGACAACCCTCGTTGGTAGCTCGTACAATTATTGTATACAAAGAACATTTTTTGAAAATATTATGACCAGCGCTAACGGTATTTATATTATCAAGAAAAAGAGTTTCAAGAACTCCTGTTTATATACAATATAAAAGGAATCCCTACTTACGTGTTTCCAGTTAATCAGCTTTACAAATTTTGCCAAAAATTTCCCCACATTTTCATATTATAGTATTGACATAGTTTTATTCTTAAAATAGATATGGGATTCCCCTTCTCACACTGTAGTAAGAAGTACGCGGTTGATAAACTGTTATCGGTATACTGTATTTAGCAAGCCTATTCAATGATACGTAGGGTAATTAGTTCGAACTTATTAACCACTAAGAAAAATGAAGTAGCAATAGTTCGCGGATCAATTTTGTAATCATTCTCTTTCAAAATCATTTAAAAAAATAATTCATGAGGAGATAAATTTTGTGTAAAGTGATGGGTTTAAACCTATAGGGATACCGGACCAATAACCTGCAAACGTTAAATATTTACTATTGGCGATTTTTAAAAACTTAATTACTATACTTAATTTGAAAAAAAAAACAATAAAAACAAGGATGATAAATCGATTAAAACCCATATCCTGCTTACTACTTAGATCGGCATAAACTTAACTAAGTCACAATTAATTTGATTGGCGTCTGACACTTATGTTGAATATTATATTCATTGATAAACCGTGACTTATATACATAAAAGTCATTTTATTTATTCATGTCATGAATACACATAATTATTGTATCATTCTTTACAATAAAAATGTACCAAGTTTCGAATTACTGCAAACGTTGAATTGAATGAGTCGATATCTTAAATATATATTTTTCATATGTCTTAGAAATCACAACCAATAGGTTTGTTTATTTCTTCTAAGGAAAAATCTTTTTTTCAGATGAAAGATGTTTGTTAACTACTCATTTTCTAACACACCCATAATTCCACTGTATCATATGCAATAGTTGTCTTCTCCTACGTACCTCTTGTTATATTCTTGAATTTAAAAATCGGTTAATGCCTTAATGATTTCGTAGTCAATAATGATTTCCAAAGATCGTACAACCGACCTAAAATATTTATGACTGGTTCAGATCATTTACTAAATGCTACATAGGGTTTATTTGGCAGACTGTCGCCACATTTTGTCTTGAAACTCCGTTTTACATTCAAGTTTTCTTAAAGTTCTTCTTGGCGTTTTTAGAGTTTAATTCGTGTTAAGGAAGAGACATGGCGGCTTTGACCGATGGACATTTGTGCCCAAGGTTATAAAACTGAGCATAGAAACCAGGCTCAAATCTCAAGCATCTGATTGGCTGAAATGGCGACTGGTCGCCATTTCAGCCAATCTGATGCTTGAGATTTGAGACTGGTTTCCAAACTCAGTTTTATAAATTTCAGACTTGTTTGACACATACAATCCAGTCTCCTGCAAATGCAATCAAGTTTTCGAATATAACATCTTCCTGATTTAATCGGTGATCGTTTGCAAGACCACTGCGTTTACATAGTGTAACTTTACTCGCTGGATTATCAAGTAATCCAGCGATCCACTTTTAGTACAAAGTCAAACAGAAAACAAAACAATAAGAAGACAATCGCAGGATTTATGTCTGCGTTCCATTTTTTCAACTACATGTATCATAATCTTAACGTGTTTGTTAAAGACTTATTGATATCTTTAGTGTTATCACTATCACCATGATGATCATGATCATCAGAAGCAGCAGCAACAGCAGCAGCAGCTAAGAAAATATGAGAAATTCCTTTTTTTCAGTAAACTTTTTAATATTTAAATGATTTGTTTGAAAAGAAAAATAATTTGAGTTACCTGACACAAAAAAAAACGTATGCTTCTAAAATATATTTTGTTATATTTTTATCATCTTATTCAAAATCGGATACTGTTTTTATACTTTAGATTTTCATTTTTAATATTTCATACCTGTGCTTAATATCAGCGGTTAAAATATAGTTTGTTATGAACACTATACATTCTTGAATTATATATACACACAGCAGGCGTTTTATCTTTGAAAGTAAAAATAAGAAATCACGTCAAACTGTTATTCTTAAGTTTGTAAACATCATTTTTAAATCCACCCCTTTCAGATGTATACCAGTCATTTAAACAAAGTCCGAAGTTGACTAATATCAAACCTAGTTAGTGTCTCCGGACGATTGGTTGATCTGGTTAACAATATATCGGTCATGTGTGTACTTAACAATTAGGTCATTAGTTTTCTTGTTAAAACTAGTCATACATTTTTTTGAAAAAAAAAAGACCTCGGTTATCTGCTTTCTTCTAACTATATCCGGTCATCGACCAGTAAAATTACCGAAACGTTATTGAAAACCATCCAAAGAATGCTACTAAAGTATTGGTTCAGTTTCAATAAAAATACATTGTAAATATATTTTACGGAATCCATTAGGAAGTTCGGGTCCCGTTTTCAAAATTAAAAACAAACAAACAAAAAAAAAACAAACAAACAAAAAACAAAACAAACAAAAACAACAACGAAAACAAGAGGGTTAAAAAAAATTAAGCTGCTATTGTGGAGAAAATGTAACTAGATGATGCTCTATACCAAATATCTAAGCTCTAGGCCTTACTGTTTCAGAGAAGAAGATTTCTAAAGATTTACTATATAACACTATGTAATAAAACTAGTGACCCCCGGGACAGTGCCATTTTCGACCCCAGGAGAATAATTTGAACAATTTTTGTAGAGGACCACTACATGATGACACACACCAAATACCAAGGTTCTAGGCCTTGTGGTTTTAGAGAAGATTTTTTTTTAAGTTTTCCCTATATAAGTCTATGTAAAACAAGTGACCCCTGGGGCAGGGCCATTTTTGACCCCAGGGGGATAGTTTGAACAATTTTGGTAGAGGACCACTAGATGATGCTGTATATCAAATATTAAGGCTCTAGGCCTTGTGGTTTTAAAGAAGAAGATTTTCATGTTTTTCCTACATAACTATATGTAAACCAAGAAGACCCTAGGGCGTGGCTGATTTAGGCCCAGGGGACATAATTTGAACAAATTTAGTAGACATCATAGATATGTTAAATGAAGTGACCCCTGGGCCGGGGCCAATTTTGACCCCAGGGAAATAATTTGAACAATCTTTGTAGAGTTCCACTAGAGGGTGCTAAATGCCAAATATCTAAGCTCTAGGCCTTGTGGTTTCAGACAAGAAGATTTTTTAATTTTTTCCTATATAAGTCTATGTAAAATGAAGTGACCCCTGGGGCGGGGCCAATTTTGACCCCAGGGAAATAATTTGAACAATCTTTGTAGAGTTCCACTAGAGGGTGCTAAATGCCAAATATCTAAGCTCTAGGCCTTGTGGTTTCAGACAAGAAGATTTTTAAAGATTTTCCTATCTAAGTCTATGTAAAATGAAGTGACCCCTGGGGCGGGGCCAATTTGACCCCAGGGAAATAATTTGAACAATCTTTGTAGAGTTCCACTAGAGGGTGCTAAATGCCAAATATCTAAGCTCTAGGCCTTGTGGTTTCAGACAAGAAGATTTTTAAAGTTTTTCCTATACAAGTCTATGTAAAATGAAGCGACCCCTGGGGCAGGGCCAATTTTGACCCCAGGGAAATAATTTGAACAATCTTTGTAGAGTTCCACTAGATGGTGCTAAATGCCAAATATCTAAGCTCTAGGCCTTGTGGTTTCAGAGAAGAAGATTTTTAAAGTTTTTCCTTTAGGTTGCCATGGCAACCAGAGTTCTGCATGGAATTGATTTCTTTGAACAAATCTGGAAGAGCTTCATGCAAGGAACATCCGTGGCAAGTTTCATCAACTTTGGCCCAGGGGTTTAAGAGGAGATGTCGTTTACAGTAAAAGTTTACGGACGGACGACGGACGACGGACGGACGTACGGACGCCGGACAAATTGTGATCACAAAAGCTCACCTTGTCACTACGTGACAGGTGAGCTAAAAACACAACAAACTTAATAGATATTGAAAGAAAATTACACAAAATCCTGTATGATATACACATTTAACGAGTGAAGCGGTATCAACGGGATACAACTCTTACTTCATTGTATTTTAGATAGAATAATGATTATTTCCCTTACATCGATTTCAATTCGGGCACAATAACGAGCGTGTACAAGTAAAGATGGAGAAAAATATAGTTGGTTGTTATGTTATTCATATTTGCCTGAATGACAATATTGTTGTTGTTGTTTATTTTTATTTAACTCTCTTACCATTTAGAAAAATTATTTTGTTCTGTCATTTTGTTTTATTGAAACTAATCAAGTTTGGAAAATGGAACTAGTCAGAAAGTAGAAATTTTAAAACATAAAGCGGTCCTTATTTTACCATTGTCTAGTCTTAAACTTGAATCTAGAGTACCCTCAGTAGGTCTACTTGAAGTAAAATTTAAACGAATACAATTAGCACAACACAATTATCATGAGCATAGAACTTGACATAGTGAGTGTCTTGTGTTGTTTTTTGGTCTATTTGTTTGTAATATTTTTTTTTGTTCTACCCTCTTAAAGCGGACCGAGACATATATAAATGTTGGGCTGGGAGGAACAAAGTTATTATCATCCGGATACCAAAAGGTTCAAATATATGTTTACGTATAATTATATAGAATTTTGCTTATAATTCGTTTTTATGTTATTACGGTCTGATTAAAAATAACTCTGCAAAAATAACTTGAACTAATAACTATCGTGTGTTGATTCTTAACTAGCAATATTGTAATTAAACTGTTTGACTATATCAAAACGGTATAAACATAGGTTTAAATTATTTATGGCACTATTTTATACTGTTATTACTATATATTGATTTCCATTAATCAATCGTTGACACTGAGTTTACTAGGAAGTACAAACCAGGACTGAAGGTTATAAAGCTGAGAATGGAAACCAGTCTCATCTTTATAACCTTCAGCCCTGATTCGAGAAAAAAAAATATTTCAACCTTTTCTTTCAACCTGATCTAGATCGGCGGATTAAAAAAAATTAGAATATTGTAAGTAAGTAAAAGAAATCTATAAATGCAGAATCACATATCGGACTGTGAAAATATGAAAAGAATATGTAATAACGTGCAACTACAGTTCATTTAATAAAATTAATAATAACAAGATAATAATAATATTTATCTACATTAACGTTATCCATGTTTCCAATACTCCAATACAACAGTTAATATACTTTAAAACAGATATGAATGATTGTGTACGTATATAAATTGATGCTAACATGATTAATAAAAAACGTAAACGCGCACAAATACCTTATTTGGTAAAACTGTAAACAACTCAACAACTCCCATAAGAATGTTTAAACTTGAAAATAATTCAATAGCTTTAAAATATTAATTTATCGTCATACACTGGCTATAATATTAATAACTTCCGCAGTTTTATATAAGAGATTTTTGATAAATGTCAATATACAATGAACAAGCACTTTTACAAGTTTCCGTTTTCCTGGTTCACATGTACTAGATTTCTAATTATGCCGAAATACAAATACTGATCAAATGGACCTGATGACAAATATCTTTTAAAAAAAAGAAGTATTTTTTGGAGGCAGCAATAAGTCCAAGTACCTAATAACATTGCTGGATACCAACACCAACAGGTGCCTATCCACAACTCTACTCCTACTGTCAATTAGAAATCCAGCCTGACTGTTTGTATCATGGTTTTAACAGAACATTTGTAGGGGTGGACTTTCTTGATTCCGTTGGAGGAAAGCCACAACTGTTCCTGTAAAGCTTTTAACATTCAACTAGTTACCGCGTAACCAATTCCGATACGCGGGGGAATCGAACACACAGCGGCTAGGGACAATGTTGACTTGGGAAAAGCACCGCAACTTTTTGGTGAAGGAGCCCTTATTGTCATCTACTTTTAAACGTCAAAATCAATACCTGGCCAAGGTAAAAGCTAACATTCTAAAAATGAATTTAAAAAAAGTACATTGGCAAGATTTTGCTGGAAATTTACCACGTATGCTTAAAAGTACGTGTGTTATTGTGCGTGCGTGCGCGCGAGCACATATGTGCAAGATAAGGGGTATTCGTTTTCAGTTATATGTAAAATATCTCGTATTTATGGAAACATATTAATGACCTACGTGGTAACTCTGGGCATATGGATATTATTAACTCTCTTGAAATTGACGGGCGTACGATAAATGACATCAGCGAAATTGCGAACTTTTTAAATGAGTATTTTAACAATGTTAAAGACGTTTATAACATCAACTCTACCAATAGAATTATCCCAAATAATGGTTCACTTGACAAATTGGAAGAATTTGTGAATACAAGAGTTCCAAATTTCATTTACTTTACTATTCCTTTTATTAAAGAAAATGAAGTTTTGAATTTTTTACGAAGACTAGACATAACAAAAGCAACTGGTCTAGATGGACTTAGTCCGAAGTTACTTAAACTATCTGCGAATGTTGTAGCTACAAGTATTACAAGGTTAATGTATTATCAATAATACATTTCCTAACTCCCTTAAACATGCCAAAGTTTTTCCGAGTTTTAAAACCGGTGACAAATCTAATCCTACTAATTATAGACCAATATCGATACTTCCCGTAACATCAAAAATAATTGAACGACACATAGTGAGACACCTTTTGTCTTTCCTTAATAAGTACAACTTAATTAACGAAGGACAATCGGGGTTTAGACAGTTGCATTCATGTCAAACGGCCCTTGTTAAAATAATTGATAACTGGTTAGGAAATATGAATGCTGGTGAATTAACCGGGGCAATATTTTACGACCTCAGGAAAGCATTTGATTTAGTTGATTTCCAGCTGCTTTTAAATAAACTTAAGATTTACAAATTCTCTGACAATGCTGTCGATTTTTTCAATTCTTACCTGACCGGACGTGTTCAGAGCGTTGTAATTAAAACTAGTGTATCTGAGCCGCGGACTGTTACAATGGGAGTTCCACAGGGCTCTGTGTTAGGGCCTGTATTATTCCTTATGTTTATCAATGATCTACCCTTATATATCAATGATTGTTCGACCGACCTTTTTGCGGATGACACGACTGTACATACACATGACAAAAATGTAGATATTATTAAACAAAAATTGCAGTCAGCAAATGATACAGTATTAAACTGGTGCGTAAATAATGACATGCTCCTAAATGCAGAAAAATCATCAGTAATGTTAATCGGGACACGTAACAGACTTGCACAGGTCTCAAATATTAACCTATATATTGATAATACATCTGTTGCAAATGTTACCCAACAAAGGTTACTAGGAGTGATTATTGATAATAAACTGACTTGGAACTTACAAATTCATCATATGGTTACTCAGATTTCCCGTAAACTTACTCTCATGCAGTTATTATCTTCGTACGTCTCTCAAGATTGTTTGATAAAGTATTACAATGCGTATATAATTCCCTTATTTGAGTATGGTTGCTTGGTTTGGGGCGGAACTAACTCGTCCAATATTTTTCAAATCGAAAAACTACAAAAACGAGCAGCGCGAATTATTATTAAGACAGGGCTCACTTCGCCTTCATCAATCATGTTTAAAAATTTAAGCTGGCTGCCAATCCGATGTCGTATCAAATACCATTTTCTGTTAATTACCTACAAAGCATTACATAACTTAGCTCCAGTGTATATAACTTCGATGTTAAAAGAAGTAACATATAGCAATGACAGGCAATTAAGATCTATTTCAAATGGGAATCTATTAGTTCCAAAATTTAACACTCTATTATACAGTAAATCATTTTCAGTTGTTGCTCCAAATTTATGGAACTCTCTACCCCTGATTGTAAAAACATGCAAATCAGTAAAATCATTTAAAAAACATGTTAAAAAATATTTATTTGATAATATGTAGTGCATTGTCAGGACAATTACAGTTTAATTATGTATAAATGTTAAAAATGTTTGGGTAATGAATCTTTTGTTATAATTGCTTTTGTTAAAATTTATCATTTAAATTTGTCGCATTTCATCCTTGAATGTTGTTCTTGAAATTTTAATTGTAACTTTTTTTTCTTTCAAGTATATTATGAGAATGTATGTATGTATGAATGTACATTTGTAACTATTTGTACTTGTTCTTAAGAGGACCATATGTAAGAATGGCTTTGCCAAATATGTTATCCTCTAAAAATAAAGAATTTATTATTATCATTATTATTATTATTATTATTATTATTATTATTAAACCTCGCAATGTATTAAACATTTATGACTATTATGTACTTAAATCGCATATCACATACAACAGAATCCCTCGGGGATACTAGTTTAGCAATGCATTGTAGAAAACATAATTTTTATCTAAATGTTCCAGTTCAGCTTCGCAAGTAGAATATAATTTGTGGTTCGCAACTTTTGTTCTTTCTATTATATTCTATTTTATTCTATTAAATTCTTTTCTATTCTATATTATATGTTTTATTTTCTTTTATGTGTCGCTCTGCTCTACTCCACTTCACTTCACTTCACTCCACTCCACTCCACTCCACTAGCTCCAGCCATAGCTCCATTCTACCCACATCGCACTCCACTCCCACTCCCACTCCACCCTTCTCCACTCAATGAAAGAAAAAATCACCCTAAATATAAATTAAAAAATTCCCGAGCCACCTGAATTACCTCAGTCTGACGTACATGATATAGACTAAACGAGTGACGTTAACGATTCAACAAATAAATCTAACATTTAATTTGTTTGCATAGGCGCATGCGTTGTAACTCCACAAGGGGATATGGTTACCTTTTTACAATATAATGCTGATTTGAAAAAAAAGTCATATGTTAAGGTCACCTTTTATTTCTACTTTCGGTTTCAATGTCAACACATTCTGCAGTCACATATAGTCACATGATGGCATTTCGTCCAGGGAATGTTGACGATGATACCTTCTTGTTAATGTTAACTCGTTAAATAGAGCAGTCTTTTGTCTGAACAAACATCCAAACGTTAATTTAGTTTACAAGTATAGTCAAGTTTTGAAGAAAAACAGCAAAAAGGCTTTGTTCCGTAAAAAACAAAAGTAAAAATGGAGACGGATTTGACGGAATTTCTAAAATTAAAGAAAAAAAGACAAATCGCCGCAATATATTAAAGATTGACATATAATTTTTTCCTTAAAGTTTTATGACTGGTGTAATGCGTGCGCTTGATAATAAATGGAGCATAATTCTGGAATAGCTCATTTGAGCATATAGAAAACAATTCGGAAATTGTGTATACACTTATCTTCAATAGCTTGCGGTCATCTGTTGAAATATTGTCAAATAAGATCAGTTACATAGTAAATACATTTAAGAGATCAGTTGCAAACGATATTTGCTTTGTTTTAGTGTGTGCTTGGTAATCAGAGCATATATTTGTCTGAAATACTTGTCTCGGTCGGTCAATTCTTCGAATATGTCAACAAACAAGTAAGAGGCGCACAGTCAGAATATTTGGCCTTACCTTTGTTAAAATTAAAGACGCGAAATTATATATAATCCACCAAAATATTTACACTTTCTTTTTTTCCGTTGTATCACTCTCAACTCGATGAAAGCATTACCCTCGGGTTAACTTCCTAAATGTCCGAGGTCTGTCGATTAGACCAATACGCCAAGTCAGTCGGGGTTTCCCCACATAGCGTCACACTATACGAAAAGACGTAAAATGTGGACAAATACTGGCCTGGTCAGTCAGTATTGTAATTTACGACAAGTGATTTGGTAATAAATACTATTAACATTAACAACAGCTAATGCGCAATAAATATCCAGCAAACCTAGACATAAAAACAGAACAAGTCAACGGATGATTCCCGGTTCAGACGAACGACGTAATTTATTAATTTTGTACCTAGGGAAATAAATGATGAAATAATTTAAATACATCCAAAGCTACAGACCAGTCTGCTACAGTTTAACAGCATCCGCAAGAAGACTTCATATACAAAAAATAGGACTCTTCACAACGCAAAAATAAAACTATTCCTCTAAAGCACATGTTAGTACATAGAGGTAGATTCTACTGCGCTTTAATTATTTTCGTTTTCTATTACGTTTTAATCCTGGATTTCGCTATGCTTTTGATTTTACTGCTATGACTGAAGTGCCTTGAGGTCATTAACATTTCTATCATTGACCGAAGCACGAACCTCCTTAGACGTTGCTCTGATAAATATAAAAGATAGTATTCAAGGATAGCCCATATGATCCGCATAATCAGACAATCCAGCAGTGCGAGGTTTACAGCGGAACGGACCTGAGCTCACATGACATGGGTGACGCTGAAAGGTATGCGGCAACGTTAACCCGAGAAAGGTTATCGTTGAGAGACTGCTATTGACTTTCTCATTTTGTAACTACATTCCCTAGGTATTTTATCCCCAACGCCTTAAGATATTTTAGTGTAATTTTACTATAGAAAATACGCTGGTCCACCCGCGATCCTAGCCATTTTCTTCAATCTCCTTTGTCAGTTTCTGCGTTCATATAATTTTAATGAGTCATGATGTGCAATTTGTTTAGTTACATACAAGTTTCAAACGGTGTCACATTTTTAACTGGCGAACGCTTTTCGATGATGGGCACATCATACTAGTATTTATTTCCACTTTCACTCTTTTAACGTCACGAGTAACCACATTAGGATTCCCACAAATGACTGTAATAAAGTTCCTTTTAATTTCTTATTGACAGGCGCTTTCCTTGACGTACCTTCGTGTTCTTGCTGACGTTTATCATGTATTTCTTTAACACAGCATGGTGCTGAGGTAGTCCCAGAGCTTGCCACTGACCTGTACATACAGCATGATGATGAGGTAGTGTCAGAGCTTGCCACTGACCTGTACATACAGCATGATGCTGAGGTAGTTCCAGAGCTTGCCACTGACCTGTACATACAGCATGATGCTGAGGTAGTCCCAGAGCGTGTCACTGACCTATACATACAGCATGATGCTGACGTAGTCCCAGAGCGTGTCACTGACCAGTACATACAGCATGATGCTGACGTAGTCCCAGAGCTTGCCACTGACCTGTACATACAGCATGATGCTGATGTAGTCCCAGAGCGTGTCACTGACCTGTACATACAGCAGGATGCTGAGGTAGTCCCAGAGCGTGTCACTGACCTGTACATACAGCACGATGCTGAGGTAGTCCCAGAGCGTGTCACTGACCTGTACATACAACACGATGCTGAGGTAGTCCCAGAGCGTGTCACTGACCTGTACATACATCATGATGCTGAGGTAGTCCCAGGGCGTGTCACTGACCTGTACATACAGCATGATGCTGAGGTAGTCCCAGAGCGTGTCACTGACCTGTACATACAGTATGATGCTGAGGTAGTCCCAGAGCGTGTCACTGACCTTTACATACAGCATGATGCTGAGGTAGTCGCAGAGCGTGTCACTGACCTGTACATACAGCATGATGCCGAGGTAGTCCCAGAGCGTGTCACTGACCTGTACATACAGCATGATGCTGAGGTAGTCCCAGAGCGTGTCACTGACCTGTACATACAGCATGATGCCGAGGTAGTCCCAGAGCGTGTCACTGACCTGTACATACAGCATGATGCTGAGGTAGTCCCAGAGCGTGTCACTGACCTGTACATACAGCATGATGCTGAGGTAGTCCCAGAGCGTGTCACTGACCTGTACATACAACATGATGCTGAGGTAGTCCCAGAGCGTGTCACTGACCTGTACATACAGCATCTCCTGTCCAAGACAAAGCATGCTTGGTGTCGTTAGGGACAAGAAGACATAGGTCCAATCCTTCTTGGTCACAAAGGTAGGCTTTTATCATTGTCAACAAAACCTTGTTGACTTTCAGTTTGTCCTTTACCTTTTGGATTTTTCGTATTTTTCCAGATCTTTCTAATATCAAACAGCTGGCATAACTCCTTTATAGCCCACTTTAAAATGTCGCCACTGGTCTCTACACAAGCACTTTGTGATTTGTCCTTATCGAGAACTGTCTTCCCAATGGCTACTTGAGAAAACATTGGATGAAAAATATAACCAGCAGCAGTTCTTTCACTCTTGCACAAAAGTATGGCGCGCGTTTTACTGAGTTCCATGATGGCAAAGTATATCAATCTGTCTCTAGCGTCCTGCATTTTTTTCCAGAACTGCACTTTACGTCAATGTGCTATAGTATAAAATTTCCACCACCATTTAGAGGTAACCCTCTTCCATCTGGGCTCGTCAATTTTACTTTATTGTATGCCTCCTTACAAGAACTGATCCATGCAAATTATTCCCCTTTCCAAAGGTCTTGCATCTTAACTTGTTTCGAGTTCTCTGGTCTAGGTCAACCTACTATTTGGAGAAGTTAGATAGTGACGAACCCTCTTTCGAAACAATTTGCCCAAGAAATACAACCTTGGTTTGAAAGATATGACATTTGTCAGGGCGAAGCTTAATACCCGCTTTTTGAAATCAAGTACCTGATCTATCCGCTCAATGTGTTTCTCGAACGTCGTTCGATAGACAACGTCATCATCTATATACACAAGGAAGCCCCTGGATTGCTAGCCGCATTGTGCACTGGAATGTATAATGCTGTCATTAAAATCAAAAGGTATAATAAGTCATTCCATATTAGTCATATTAACATACAACGCGCCTTTTCGGATATTTTACGTCTATGCGGTATCCGGAAGTATCCCCTTGTCAATTCATAGTCAAATTCAATACTACAGCAGAGACTATCACCAGAAACGACATCTTGGAAATCATGCACACTAGACCAGTGCAAATAATCTGGTTTGACTAGGGAATTCATCTAAGGATAATAAACACGGTCGGATGGCCCCACGTGTCTGTACTGTTCTTGCCCAGAATTGAGTGTTCGTGTGTATGAACTCTTGCACAGATCTTCCATTGGTAAGCCAGTTGCACCCGTCTTGAGCGCTGCCCAACCGGGGCAGCTTCTCTGGTGTTAATTATGTGTTTAGCAAGACGCGTTTCCCTAAGGTCCCATTCATCCTTTTAGAAAATGTTAGGATATTTCAGCAGCCCACGTATGACTTGTGTTTCTTGTTCAGTTTTCCCTTCGATGATTTCTCATAAAGCTCTTGTAGATGCGTTGGGACCTTTTTCTTATTCGTAACTGGAAAACCTTCAGTCACTTCACCTGGCTTACTCTTTGCGAAGTCTACCCTCCGTTACCGGTTAAAGTTTTCTGTCTCATCTGTTTATTGTTCGTTTACGACACACACTACAAAATGAACAGCTTCAGCTCGTCCTATTTTGAAATCCCGTTTAGACTCTACCATAGAACGCAGTGAACTCATAAACAATATCTTTGATTTTCTTGATCTATTTATATTAACAATATTTTATTTCATCACCAAATAATAGCGATCATTTAAGGCCGTCTGTTGGTTCCACAATAATGCTTGCTTCTGTTGATTTCATCGCTCCCCATCCATTCAACGAATACATCCACCAGAGCTTCAGATTTACCAAGTATGATGATATTTTCAGCTAATGTAACTTTCCTAGTTCTGTATGATTAAATACGCTGTCGAAACTATATCTCTGTAAAATTCAGGACTTTTTGTTGAGCAATAGAACTGCACTTTTTGTCAACAACCGGATTAATGGCAGAAGATTAAAATTGAAATTTCCACCGTCTTTGATAATTCTTGGAAAGAAACTATTCATATTGTTTCAGGTTCCTTTTATCCTTTATTAAAGAGGAATGCATTTTGACTGAAAGGTTAAATACTTTTGATAACGTTAACCTGGCTTTAGTAACTGTTTTCTGTAAATAATGTTACTGGAAAGTCGTATTAAATATAAAATGTAAGTACCATAATAAGCAGATTGTGGCATATTACTATTAAGATATGGAAAGATGACACTCTTAAAATCAATATCATCTTTTCGCTATACATTTTAGAAACAACAGTGTTATTTTAATTCAAATATATCCTTTATATTGGCTTTTTTAAATTGTAAAACATGACGATAAATGTTAGGTTTAAATGCATGGGAAAATCATTTGCAATATTACAAATGCCATCTAAGTAACTTGGATGTTATTAAATCCATCGATGTTATCAAAGATAATTTTAACACTAGAATTATCACTGAAAGTGATTAAATACCCCCACATGTGTGCTTGATAGAACTGGGAATTCTTAGAATCAATGGCATAATGTAACTAACACTAGAAACATGGACACATGTAGTAGTGACCTTGACCTTGACCCCACACACCTCCTTTCAAACCCAAGCAGTCTTCAAAGAAGCAACCTAAACAGTAAGTTTCATCACAATATCTCATTCCTCACTAAAGTAATTTAGCATAAAAAGTTTTTCTATCCTAAAATTTAGTAACAGTGACCTTTACGTGTTCTTGCTGATTTTACTCCAGGAGCTCTGGTCTCGGTCAGATCATCGAGTACCCGCCCTTTGGCTTTGCAATGCTATTAGATTCTTATGTTTTATATGTTTGTGTGCTTTTGCATGCAACATTGTTGAGCCGATAAGTGGGTTGGAGTGGTTTCACCAAGACAACTTGTACTTGTTTTGTGTTACGAGAACCTGTTGGGGCAAGTGTGAGGTTGGTGCACCCTAGAACCTGGTTTAAACCCCCCAGTGGCAATTTGATTTGCCACTGACCATTCCAAGGCGGTAACCCCTCAGGTTCTCATTTTTGTTAATTGTTAGTGGTGTCTCTTTTGAAACTGATCATTTTATTAACCATGCTCTTTCCCTCTCTTCTTCTTGACTGTGTGGGGAGGCTGTTTTTTCTGAATGTGGCGATTCCTGATATGCATATTTCACCTATTTACCACAGTGGCCCCACTTTCAATCCAAAGTGTCGTCTTCAAAGTAGCCACATATACAGCAAGTATATCACAATATCTCATTCCTCCCAAGTTTATTGAGCAGACACGGTTTGAATATGTTAATAAAAATGACCTTTACTTAAGTTTTATCTAACAACTGTGTGCCAAAAAATGTAAAAAAACGTGAAGCCTTTTATTAGAAATCATACAGAAACCTTTTTTTCTATTTTTAGTAACAGTGAACAGTGACCTTGACCCCACCAGGCCCATTTTCAATACCAAGTTTCGTCTTCACAGACACTACCTATATAGCAATTTTCATTACAATATCTCATTCCGTACTACAGTTATTGAGCATATACAGTTTTTCTATTTTTAGTAACAGTGACCTTGACACACAGGCCTTACTGTCGATTCCAAACGTCGTCTTCACAGAAACCACCAATACACCAAATTTCATTCAAGAATCTCATTCCAAGCTATAGTTACTGAGTGGAAATGAAGTTTTGAAGTTAAAATAACCGTGACCTTGACCTTGAACCCACAGGCCCATAAAATCTAACCTGCATCTTGAAATGTTCCATCTGTGTCCAAAAAAATAATTCAATCTATGAAGTATTTCATGAGTTTTCATCCAGAAACAGTTTTTCTATTTTTAATAACAGTGACCTTGACATTGACCTCACAGGCCCCAAAGTCGAACTCAACCTGTGTTTTCTGATGTTACATCTATGTCCCAAAAAAGGATTTAATCTGTGAAGTATTTCATGAGTTATCATCCAGAAACCATTTTTCTATTTTTAGTAACACTAACCTTGACAT
This sequence comes from Corbicula japonica, assembly GCA_038501625.1. NCBI lineage: Eukaryota > Metazoa > Mollusca > Bivalvia > Venerida > Cyrenidae > Corbicula > Corbicula japonica. Next base: position 1,058,396 of record JAZAYU010000029.1, read on the forward strand.
TGACCCCACCAGCCCCAAAGTCTAACCTGAACGTATCTTGTGATGTTACACCTGTATACCAAACATTTTTAAAATATTTGATGCCTTTCAGGAGTTATCGTTCGGAAAGCATTTTTCTATTTGTAGTAACAGTGACCATGACACTGAACCCACCAGCCCCAAAATCGAACTTGACCTGTATCTTATGATGTTACATTTGTGTACCAAAAATTATTTAAATCTGTCAAGCCTTTCACGAGTTATCATCCGGAAACGAAGAATCCGACCGACAGACCGACCGACAATCTCACTCCTATATACCCCCTCAAACTTCGTTTGTGGGTGTATAATAAAGTCTGTTTCAAAGTAATTATCTGCGAATAAAGCAGCACTGTTAGTGCTCATAGTTATATCAATTACTTGTCAATAGATAACTTCCAAATCTAATACCTTTATAATATATGTTACCCAATAGGATTTGAAGTGCATCACATAGTTCTTGACATGTCTACATAGTGTTTAGTGTAATTATTATTAATTTTGGAAGAGAAAAGGGCTAAAAATCTTATGTTTGAATATACCAAGACCAAATAGCGACCTGGCCTTAAAGTTATAAAAAAATAGCATGTTAAACTTATTTGATCACACTTTATTATACCATTTTAGATCAAATATTTTAAGGAAATAATTCAACAAATTCATAATGATCAATTGACAATCTGCAGACACAGTAAGCAAAGGGAATGTCCTAATTCATTTTGCAAGAAAAACCTTACCGAAAATTACTTTTATTATCTGAATAAAAATGACAATCTAAATATAATAACTTTCCGAACGAGCAATATTTGCTTCAAATTGCAGCAGAATGATGGAATAACATTTATGTATCAAACAGTAATATTATGAAATATTTAATATGTGCTGCCTGAATTACACTTTTGACCAAATGTTTTTATTTTATAATGAAAGAAAGAAAAATGTCTTGAAATGCAGACGTAAAAATACTTAAAAGAAAAATCACGGACTCTGCTCACAAAGCCCAACACAATGTCCTCACACAGCGCCACAAAGAAATTTCCACACAGCCCCACACATATGCACATACAGGGGTGCGAAAAGTAATTTGTACCACAGCGCGATATCGCTTTGGTCGATGTCGTTGATAGCTCTATTCAATACCTTTCCAGTGGTAAAAACACGAGCATTCAGCTCAACACAGTTTTTAAGTAATTGCAATTAATAAAGTCAGTCGTTGACCACTGTTGCAAAAATGGTTGCGAAACGGGTTGAGAATATTGAAGAAATTAGAGCTTCTATAAAAGTTCTCACAAATCTCGTTAAAGCCAATTTTAGTGAGTTGTGCGAATTAATACGTCTGATAAGATATCTTTTGAGACAGTTTGTAGGTGGAGAACAAAATTAAGTCAAAGATGCAGCAAAATCTGTCCGACCTGCGACTTTAACCGGCAAGACAAATGTCTCAAAAGTCAGGTAAATACCCGAAAGTGATGGCTGGTACACGCTTCTTGGTATTGCCAAAGATGTCGGTATATCTCTTTCGCGGATGCATTTCATTTTGAGGCGTATTTCGACAGATTTTATTACGAAAGATTTCTTCCAGATAGATACCCATATAAAAATGACAGAAGACCAAAAAGTGTACGCTAAGCTGTTGCTGAAAATGTTTCCTAAATTTCAATCAAAGACCATTTGCAAACTGGTGACAAAACATGGAAACAGACATTGGAAACGAAATATGGCTAATCAAACACGTTGCCAAAAGACCATGAGCGCAAAGAAGGTCGTTTATTCTTCCGTAACAGTTTAGATGTACAAATATGGTGTCGATTAGCAGATATGTTACTGATCGGTATAACCCAGATGTTATACTAAAAAGCTCAAGATTGTCAGAAACGACACCCTGTGTCAGGATTTAGGCATATTCGTCTACTGGGTATCATGTCAAATAGTCCACAAGTCAAATAGGCCACAAAAAGGTCAAATGGGCCACATAAATACATGAAATTCTCCATCAAATACTTCTGAGCTTGTGAAATAGATGAAAAGGGAACTTTGAAGACCCTCGATCACGACAATTATGAAAATATTGCAGTCTCGGTTTGATTGTGCCTGTTCATCGGCATTAATGGAAATGCTTATTAATGCCCACGCCGCCTAGCCCCGGGTTGAGCGCAACTTAATATTTACACCAATGAACAGTACAATTTTGATCCATCCGAAACGATGGTATGCATATGGCGGTGAACATGGAACCTTCAATGCGGTATTTTCAGATAAATACTATTCCATGTTCAGCGGCGTACGGTCCCCAGATAAAAGAGTGGGTTTTTTCCCTAAACGAGAAAACAATGGGCGGAACTAAACAGAATTGAATTTTGAGAGGGTATCTTAGAAAATAAATCGTGCATATCACAGACAACGCCAATGGCAAAATTTAAAAAGCAGGAAGTATATCCTTTGGGGTGATTGAACAATATTCAAATTTTTATTGGCTGGGATATTGAAACCACCTATCTTTAAAACTGGCCGAAATATTAAAAGCAAAAAGTAAATTTAGAAGTACTATAAACATAGTACATAAATATCGTGCTCGACGACATTCAAAGGACGTAACTGATAACAGCACTGATTGAATGTACGGGGAGACTTTTTACAGCCGCCACACGGCACAAACAACGCTACTGTGATATTGAAATAGATGAAAGGGAAGCAATTCTTGAGATCGGAGGAGTTTACCGTCTTGCCACATCTACCATACTCTCCAGATCTAGTCCTATGCGACATTTAACTTTTCCAAACTTAAAATGTTCTTATCTTGGGCCAGACTTAAAATATTCTTTGTTTCCCAATCCCGACCCAAGCAGATATAATATGGGTAGATAGGTAGGTTAAAATATTTTTATTTAAAAATTTTCAGCATAATGATCCACATTTAGATATTCAAGGATTAACTCCATGGGGAATACCAATACTTTAAAATTTAAATTTATAGGTACCAAGTTTACATGTACTATAGGAGAATGCCTGTCTGCAAAATGACCATGTCGCCCTTGCCATATAAATAATGAAATAACGTTCCTTATTACTTAAAACTGAAATACAATTTAATACACATTTCACATTTTGACAATGAAAACCATAAGTACTGTAATTATTATTTATTTAATAGAGATAGGTTAAGGTACTGATCATCTCAGTGTTGCAATATTTTAAACATGAAACAGGACACTCTGACTCTTTTGCAAATCAAGTGCTGCAAACAGGACAGCCGGTGAAATTCATTTGCTTTTAATTTCCCTTAAACCAACATTGTCAACGTTCTACAAATTTTCTTGGATACCAAAGAACGACTGGTATCTCCATTTATAATAGATTCAAAGTCGCAGGACAGAAAGACCGATGACATGCGGCATTTAACCGGACCGAAGAAAAATCTGTCGGACCTTTCCGATGGTTCGAGGCCTTTCGCGAGGTATGGATTATCGCCAAGTGTCTGATAACAACCGACTGCTCTAATACTTACCTGCGACCGGTTTCGTACTCAAAATGATTAAATGATTCGAAAATAAATACATTTTTGTCTCCAGGTTTTTCGTACCAAATAAATAAAGAAATATCATTTAGGTTTCGGCGATAACACTTTTAGGGTCGTGCCGATTTTTTCGGGTCGGTTGTGGATGGGGAAACAAATATAATTTTATTTTAGGCCTTGTAGTCGATACAAGAACTTACAGATCCCTGGCTCAGTCATTATTCACTTCTCAGATATCTACCTAAATCACCGTACTGTGACGCATTTAAGAAATGGATACAGAGATTGAAATATTGAATTTTTAACCGTACTATGCCCATTTAAAATAAATTTAAACATGTTTTTTGTAAACGACACTGCTGTTATCAAAGCCCAAAACTCGACAATCAATATGCCACCCAGCTTTAGCCAGTATTATGAGTATATTCCTTAACAAACATCTTTTTTCTGAGGCACCTGAAGCAAATTGGATAATGGGGATTCGCTCGGTTGATAATGGGAAATTCAAATATTCATGAAATGGATAATGGTGGAGTTTTAGTGTTTCTCCTAATTGAAATGTTCAGATAAAATTATTTTATTTTAATAACTCTTGTATATAGTCCTTTTTTGCTATCCACTGTGATCATTACAAAACATAATTATGCATCTTTTCATTGTGTTTATGACGTTTTTGGTCGTAGCTTTAAAATCAAATTAAAACGTTACAATGACAAATCGTATTGTACGGTGTTCCGTTGAGACTATCGTTGTTTAGCACTGTTGCTGTAGACATCTTCGGCGAGAACACGAAACAACGATGCGAGATCGCGAAAACACGATGCGCGGTCGCGAAAGTACGATGCGAGAACGCGATATTTAAATCGGGACTTGGCAGCTTACTTTCGCGACTAACCATCGATGTATCGCGTTCTCGCCTGCTTTTTCACGTTTTTTATGTCCAGCCCTTAGGCCGTCAAGACCACGAAAACACGCTATTATATTATCATCACGTCCTCATACTTTCGCGACCTCGAATTTCAAATAACCGGGTAGGAGTAAATTTTCATTTAAATCCAAACTTGTTAAGCGTTACTCAAATAAATTTCTCTCACACCAGATCATGACATGTACTTATTAGACTAAAATTTCTGCGAAATTCGCTCTTTTTCAGTCAATTATAGGCCTAAGTTTTGCATATTGGCACAAATAATATAAACCACAACTACATCATGCTACTTAATTGATACAGTTTTTTAACAGTAACTACCCAATTGGCAAAAGACGCCACTCTTATGTATAACGGTTGGCTCCCATTACGTGAATACGTATCTTAGACCATAATAGTTATAGTAATTAACTAATGTATTTATCACCAAAAAATACAGATTCGTTTAACCCGGGTATTAAGAGGCTTTGGGTTAGTTCTTAGTTGATGCCTTCGGGACAGAAAGAAATTATGCTATTTCGGGAGATAATTAAGATAAATGGGTCATTTATCTTGTCACTAGAGCTGGTGGTATTGTTTCATAAAGATATAGCAGTTTGCGGGAAGAGATGGAACATGCAAAAAAGAATAGAATAAATAGTATTAAGGTTGAAATAAGGGAAACTATACCATTATCCAGTCAAGAATTTACATTATCCATTCACTTTTTCTAGGCGAATCCCCATTATCCAATTTGCTTCAGGTGCCTCAGAAAAAAGATGTTTGTTAAGGAATATACTCATAATACTGGCTAAAGCTGGGTGGCATATTGATTGTCGATGTTTGGCTTTGATAACAGCAGTGTCGTTTACAAAAAAAAACATGTTTAAATTTATTTTAAATGGGCAAAATACGTAGTTTTTTTTTGTAGAAATCTGGAATGTAGCGTGATCGTTTTCCTTTGTTTTACTTTATCTGAAGGCCGATTCCAAATGTATGGGTATGAGAGGAAGGCTAGGACATCGCTTGATTGTTATCTATCGCAAAAGATAAGTATTAGATCACAATAACATGAAATTCATACAATAACTAACCTCTCCATGGTGTTTATTTCGACCTGGCGATCTATCATTATTCTCACAACCTATCATTATCCGCGATTCTCATTATCTGGGTACATATCGTGATAATGGTTGAAATTATTTTTGAGCCAATAACATTGCAGATTTTTTTCAAAATATTTCGAACCTTAATTCTCATAATGTTGCGCGTCTGAAATGTGTTTATTATATATCGATTTGCTTAATATTATTGTCCGAACATTTGATAATGAACATGTATAATTCCTTAATGATTTCTTAAAGTGTTTCATAGGCGTTGCTTACAAAGTCATAGGCAAAGGAAATGATTTAAATATTGACTAGATCTTTGAGTTTAAATTCTTAAAACGCTTAGCACTTTACTCCGTAGATACGTCTGTTATGACATAGACAACCAGTGTAGATCCAGATCACCAATAACGTCTGATCTGGATTTACACTGTTCTTTTTATTGGTCAGAAATAACCTAGTGAATCTAAAAGCGAACATTGTAGATCCTGATCTGGCTGCACGGTTGTACCGGCTGATCTGCATATGAAGTGTTTTTTTTCCACGCGATAAAAGATGTATTATGGAGTAAATGGTTAAATGGAATTTTCCACCCATGGCTAGCTTGTCACTTACGTTTTCTCTTATAATAATAATAATAATAATAATAATAATAAATAAATTATCTCTTTATTTTAAGAAGGTAACTCATTAAGACAAAATCTATGACAACAAAATTAATACAAACAAATACAATATTTGCAAGTATAAAAAGTTAGTCAAATGAAGAAATTGCTTATTTTCAATGAGGCCTTCTAAAATGGATAAACGTAAAACATATATTACAACATATAAAACATCAATACTTAAAGACAGACACAATTAATCATATACACTATACATGCTATCGGCAAATTTCGGTTACAAATATGCATCGTGTAAAATTATGTGAAAAACTATATACAAATACAAAAGTAATAACCATTTAAAGAGGTTGTATTTCAAACAAGTAAGTTTTAAAATGTTTTTTGAATAAATATATGGAAGAGACAGATCTAATTTCATAAGGGATATCATTCCATACGCTCATACCTTTATAGCTGAAACATTTTTTAATTAAGTTAGTTTTACCTTTTAAGTGTTCAATATCAGTTCTTGAAGAAGATCGCAAGTTATACCGAAGGTTATTACATACTTTTACAAGGTAAGTGATGTATTTTGGAACCAAATTATGTATAGATTTGTAGACCAATAGTGCAGTGTGATATTTACATCTTGATTCAAAAGAAAGCCATTTTAGGATATGAAAGAGACCTTTCGTATGTGTGCGAACAGGTTTTTTAAGAATTATTCTTGCTGCTCTTTTTTGAATTTTTTATATTCTTGAGAGTCAGGTATGTTCCCATAGTGTTTCCAGATAAAGAAATTGCATAATTCGTTTTCTAAAACATTCTCTCATGTTTACGAGCTTTTTAATTACAGTTGACAGTTCATTCGAGTATACCCAATATAAGGTAGTTTAGGCGGCGAGGGTTTTGTCAGTTACAAAAATAAGTTCGACCATAATATACGTTATAATTTATTTGGAGGCTTGTAATTTTCATACAAACCTCCAAATGAACAACAACCTATACTTACATGTTGAACAACCCTCGTATTATAGTCGGTAGCATTATCATTAACATCATCTTTATATGTATTTACTGTTATACTTTGTGATTCATATATCCGGGTTTTAACCTCGTTCTTAAAACAACACTAACCTGTACAATATACTTTTTTTTGTTTTCGTGTTTTGTGACATAACAATAATGTCCGTGTATTTATTTAGTAAACCACATGATCATTCCTCTAATAAATAACGAGATCTTTTGTAATCAATAAAATTTTGTGCTGTAATTTGTCAAAATAATGTGCTTTTTTAATAATAAAGCAAAATATTTTGACCTTGAAACCGAAAGTAGATAGAAACAGAGTATTTTACGAATTTCTTCTTAAAAATTAGAACAATATACATGTATAGAAGAATAGTCACAACATTTTGTATATATTAGCATATACTATATTCATGTATTGTTGTTTAAGGTATATTGTCCTCTTTCTTTTGTTTTAGTATGTGCTTGTAAGAGCAATAATTTGACTGAACTCGGTTAAACGTTAATAAATGCTTTGATAGATACATTTCTTTACTAATATTTTGAGGGCAATGAGTATATTTCCAAAAACGTATTTTTGAAATAATAGCCTTCTTTCGTCATTTGCAATGTTTGTCCCTCGATTCCCTTAATTAGTTTACTACCGTCTTCATTATCTGTTTCTCGTTTATTTGTAAGGTGCTTCTCGCTGCACATTTTATGTGGTAAATAAACGAAGAAGCACCTTTATAAGCACAGAAACTATAAATAATATATATAACTTGGAGTTTAAAGTCAATCAATATTAATCAATATTATCTTTCCTTCATCGCTTCGAGTCACTTCAGATTTTGTATATCTAAAGATCGTGAATGATTCGGCTACTGATTAAACGCTTCAATATATAAACCCCTTTGGGGTTTCCCTTTATATTTTGCTCTCAACTTTTCAACAAGGACTATAAAAATAACGAAAGTTGTTAACTTCACTTATTAATTTAATTCAAAGTCAAGGTAGCGTTAATGTTAATGTTAACCTTAATGTTAGTCTGTAAAAAGTCTTGTCGTATTTAACACTGAAAGGTCGTATAAGTTTTAGAGATTTGCAAACGATCTATGCATTTTGTAGCAAAGAGAATAAAGTCTTTATGTACACCAATACTGTCGGAAATAATAATACAATGATGTTGCATGACCTTATTTTGATGAATCTTCTTGGTTGAATGTTTGCAACTATCTATCATTACTGAACCATTGTTATGTAATGCTTAACATAACTGTATGTATGGTTAAAAATTTTATGTATACAATTTAATGTTATGTTATAAGGTATTTGTTATTCTGCCGTTTGAAGTCTGTTGCTAATAGAACGTGTATATTATTTAGTTTTGTAGACAAATCAACATATTGATTGTAAGATTATACTACTTATGTCAGTCCCCAAAAACGTTCAAATTATGTTTCCACTCTTTAGATATTGTCAAATCTCCCCCATCTACCCGAATGGTGGTCAAACTTAAAAATCATGTTGTTCAGTGTAATTGAACATGATTCTAAATAAAATATATATTCTGTTCCTGAAATTTAAACTGGAAAGAGATATGCCATACTATGAAAAGCATCGCAACCCTAAGAAATCAAACTGAACAATTAGCCAAAATCATTCACTTGTCAGACTTTGCGAAATAAAGCATTTGCTAAATTGAATTTTAAGGCCATAATAAGCATCCTTCTACCTACGACATTAAATTATGAACTTTAAAAATTGTAGAATATTTTAGAATCCTATTAATTAATGTAGATTAAAAAAGTACTGAACTATTGGTTTCAGATTAAAATGACCAATAAAACAATAGCAAATCTATTTGCCCACAAGCTTCCTAAAAGTGAGGGGATGGGGGGGATAAAAAAGAAAACAAATTTCGGTAAATAGCCTTAACTGACATGTCATGCATAGACATTTTGCAACATTGGTATTGAGTTTACAAAGCTTATTATGAAACAAAAAAAAACATTTAAACTCCATTTATTTCACAAAGATTGCGAGATATGAAACGACCCCAATTTCCATTTCAAAAATCTATTAACAAAATTTATTAAAACTGCTGTACCAAAAATGCATAATAAAAATTAAACTGCTTACTTGTTCTCAAGCACCATCGAGTGTTATATCACAGTGGTAAATTCAGGGGTTTCCCATTTACAGTAGGCCAAGGTAAACTAAGTTAATTGATCATGCTCACGGGGCTTGTAAGCTTAACCATTTACTCAATGCAATATGGCCGTTATTAAATTAATGGGCGAACAGCGTACATCCAGATCAAACAGCATATATGTGCAGTCCGATCAGGATCTACAGTGTTCGCTTTTTATTCATTATGTAATTTCTGACAAAGAAACGAAGTGTTGGTCCTGATCAGGCGCCAGGAACGGATGATCTGGGTTTTAAATGTTCACACATAAGATTTAACTCGTATAAAGAGGGTAAATGGTGAAAGGAAATAAAATAGTCTGTCAGTCGTCGGTCTGTCTGTCTTTAAAATGATGCAAGGCAGCATTGCTGTCAAGTCTCTACACAATGACTATCCAGCTCAGGCTAGAGAAATAAAATCTTTAGCGAATTCATGTCCAGCTAGTGTAACGCAAAAGCTTCATAAAGCAATCTTGTTTTCAGTGAAAGATTATTTGAAAGGACTGAAATGGTATAGGGAAAGTAATACGTAATAAAATAATCGTTTTCATTTGGTTGAAAAGAACAGAAACAGAGGTTCTACACTTTAAGGAGAACATTTGACGAACATTCAACATGTTAAGAAAATATGGAGCAGACAAAACATGCACGGCTCAAACCTTTGAACCCCCATTTGTGACCAACATCCTTTTACGGTTGAATCAAAGTTTCTACATCTACATCTTGATCTACATCTTTCCATTTCCAATTTTAGAGGGTAATTTAAAAATCTTAGTTATAAGTCTACTCAATCGAATTTAACTTAAAACACAAGTATTGTGAGTAACTTTGGAAGTATATTTTGTAATTAATTTGCAGCAGTTGTAGAAATGATTGATACATCACAAGAAGTATCTGGCTCAACTAAACGTTGCTGAAATTTTCTCGTATAGTGTAATTTTCTAGCAACAATGTCACTAGACCCAATACACAAGTGAAGATTAATAATAACAAATTAAATTTTTTGAAATAATTTATATTCTCGGTTCATGATTTTTTGATATTGTTTTTCATTGCACTTTTATAGCGGGGATGTTTTTCTTATTCTTGGTTTAATGTATATTTTTAAAAGTACATAAATGAACCTGAAATGAAGAAAATAGCTTATCAAATTCTTACTGTGTATTTACCGGTCACCTACATCACAAAATCGAACATTGACTCAACAAAGAAAACTTTAGGGGTTTCCCTTTTCATATTTATCATTACGTTAAAGTCACGATTAGTTTTGAAAACATGCTATAAATTTGAGCTAGAGGTCAATATAAAAGATAATTATTTAAATAAGATGTTTCAAAAGACAACATTGTTTTGCTTCCAATATCCTGCCGGCCGAAAAAATGTATCACGCCTACATTCCGAAATTAACGAAAGATGAGGCTCTTTCATTAATTTATGATCGCTTTCAAAGATGTTTTTTTTAAGAATAAAAACGCTCTAAAAAGAATTCTTACACGTCCTTATAAAGTCACAAAATATCACAGCAGAATTGTGTTTCAGAAGTTTTGTTTATTATTTTACCAACCTTCTTCCCGTTGTAATGTTTAGAACTGGTTCAGAGATATTAGTGTTGGGATATCGGTTGCAAATCACAATCGATCATCAGTTGGAATCGGTTGCCACTTCCGATGTGTTTTCACCGATTATTAATCGGTTTATAAATCATATCTGTGTTACATTAACAAATGGTTTCTAATAAGTAGCTTATATAATATCCCTTATTATTGTGTGTTTGCTACTACATTCTACATAAAGGTTGGTGTTCCAATTACAAAAATAAAACTTTTCACGTGTTTTTATTAAATATGCACTGATTAGAATGAATGAACAATCATGACTAGTACAAATATTGACCAAGATATTTTTAATTGTGCAGTAGTTTACAGCCGGGGTATAGATCGGTTTAAATCGATTTTGGGAAAATGACATCGATTATCGGCATCAGGAGGTTCTTACTGATGATTAATCGATGTCTTTCGATCATCGGCACATCACTAAGAGATATGCACTTGGACGAAGACTGAGTATCTCAGTTATAACTTACAAATGTTTTAGCAAAACATTCAGATGATATAAAGATCTTTACGATAATAAAACGTCGGTTTAATTCAGTAAGGACACACATCAAGGTTTCTTAAAATAATCTTTATTTTCTAATATAAATTTATTTATCGATGGCAGTGTGCCATGGTTCAACACTTTAGTACGCGCATTCATTTTAATATTTTCCTACCAATAAAACTCTGGTCACAAATGCACTAAAATAAATATCATACAATTTTTTTAACAAAGTTCTATTCAGTAAATTTCTGGTCTTTAAAACTTAAAATTCTTCAAATTTGAACCCAAAGTTCCCCCTTTTTCTTTACAACGATTTTAAATGCAACATACACTGTTCTAGCATTGCTTTGAAAATTATCTTTTTGTCAACCAAATATTTAATATAAACAACATTTCTCTGTAAAGACAATAATAGACAAACTTACAGCAAACTGCCTGTAGTATATTTGTACGACAAAATGTGCTTAATGCTGTTAAGAAAAAGACTCCTGAAATCCATTAAAATGTCGCTAATAATATAAACTATTTACCATTGACGTTTTTGTTACTTGCTGTCATGTGTGGCATTATGTTTTGTTACAGTACTACAAGCCTTATCAACTTGTTATAAACTTGTGAGATGCAAGATGTCACGCAATAATAAATTACAAGACCGCACCATACAATTTTCACAACAGGTGTTAAGGCCAGAAAATAATGGTATTGTTTAGGGTTACTTATTAACCCTTATACAAACAAATTATTGTGGGTCTGTTTTCAAATTTTATGTATTTATTTATTATTTCCACTTGGTTTTAAATTATGGCTGAAGGGGCACCGATAGTATTTGGTAAACCTTTATTGATAAGTTTCGTAAGAATAATGGTCCAAAGTACATTACACAAACATAAAAAGTAATATCTCTTCATCACCAGTGACAAAAGATTAGCAAGTTCGTATTTCAAAACTGTTAATTAAGTGAGTTTTAATTTACATGCAACTTATTCGCTAAGTATTTGAAAACATTTACTTTACACTTTTTCAAAATCATAATTTCCGCAATGATCAATAATAAGGGGAACTTCAAGCCAAAGTGATGCCTATTGTGCGCATTATTGTTATGCTATGGTGATAATTTGTGGCAAGTTTCATTACAATGCCAAATGATAAGCACAGTTATTTCCAGACACATGTAGTCCATAATTAGGAACAGAAACCTTACAATTCAATTCATGACACAGTCATGTTTTAATGAACGAAATCAATGTCATGATTGAAGGATCCCAGAGACTTTATTATTATTATCATTATTGCATCGTTTACATATAAATGATGAAAACCATGATAAGAAGTACCGAATTTTGAAACTACTAAAAAGTTCAACATGCTTATCAGAAATAGCCGCACATTAATAACAGAGTCTCCCCACACAGCTAACAAGGAGAGAGGGAAAGAGAGAATGGATTTATCAAATGACCAATATCAAATAAGACAACACTAACAATTAACGAAAAAGAGAACCTCAGTGATTACCGCCTTGGAACGACCAATTGCAAAACAATTTGCCACTGGGGTTTTAAACCAATTTCTAGGGTACACAAAACTCAGACTGGCGCCAACAGATTGTAATATAAAAAAAACAAAACAAATATAAGTTGTTTTGGTGAATTAGCTCTAACCCACTCATAAACACGACGATAACGTTCATTGAAATCTTTAACATTGTTATAAGCTCTAGAAAAGCGATCAAGCTATGAAATATAAATATATCATGAAAACCATCTAAAAACGCTCTATTGTAATTACAAGCGACAACGGTTTCATTTTGTCTTGCAGATGTTTTGTTTTTTAATGACGACTTGTTTTTGATTTTTAAATAAGACTGGTAAGCTTTTCTCTTCTCTAATTACGAGGAAGTGAAGTGTAAAATAAAATGTTGAAAAATCATAAGCTGCCAAAGAGAACGCCTGAAAATTATTTGACTTATGCTTCTTTATTAATTACTTTGAGTTTTTAGAAGACCAAAATAGATGTTTACCAGTGGTTTCTAATTCCTTTTCCCCAATACTTAATTTCATGTCCGTTTATTACTGTAAGACAAGATATTAAGAGCTAATTTATTGGTTTTGCTAGAACTGGAGCTGGCGTTAAATCTTGTTTTAAATAGTTTTGTTGTGTATTTTATGCAACCAATACAAAGATGCGACGGTATCTTGTTTTGGCTTAACACAAAACTTTGACTGAAGAGGTTACAAGTATTTTTAAACTGCCATCTTACTCTGAGAAAGGAATTGTTTTTGTACATAATCATCAAATAGCCAAATTTTGGGCCGAGTCAAGGTTAAGCCGAAATTAGACAAAGGACTTCTGGCTGCAAAAATGTACATTTAGCACCAAACAAAGCAAGATTTACTACCGAATTCAATTTCAAGAACTAAACTATCCATGCCCTTAAAATAATGTTTTTAAACCACCAAGGAAGCTGTTATTAGGTCTCAGAAAAAAAGACTTAAATCATTGCAACCATTATAGTCAACTAATCGAATGACATCTCATAAGCGACTGCTGTTCCGTTTGATAAGTATATATTCGTAAAAACAAATACTAGTATTTGAATGCTTAAATAAAATTTAAATTTTGTTTAAATCCATTCTCTTTTTTATTTCTTTTTGTTTACATTTATTGTACGTTAACAATATTCAAATCTCATTTTGGCAAAACAAGCAGTGAGACCAAATATATTTCAAATGGCAAAGTTCAAACTGTATTTCGGGCAAATTAAGGCGAATAATATTGTTTTTATTACATTTTAGCTGTTTTACTACAGACAGGTGATTGGCTGATTCGATAGTTAAGCTTGATGTTGGTGGTGATAACGTATATGTGAGACAACTTAAATTTAAAACTTCATTTTTGTGTAACAGTTTCCAGATATAAACATCTTTTTATATTTCTGACTCTGACATTAAAAATATATACTAGTATTTATAAAGCTTTTATTGAAAAATGCAAGGATTTATGGTAACTTATTTAGATTTTTCAAAAGTTTTATTTCAACTGGGTTGTTTCAGAAATACATGGCTTCATCAAATTTTGATTTCATTTCGTTTAATATCGAATGCTTCATCGTAATCTTTTGATGAGGAAAACAACTAACATAAGGGTTTCAATCGTCATGAAATGGAGGCAATTAAATAATTATACTAAAATATATTAGTTTAAAAGTTGTTTTGTTGTCCATTTATAGTATATATTAGTGCATGAGTAATTGTCAAATCTAGATACATTTAAGAAAATCAAAAAGGTCAAATTGAAAAACGAAATATTAAATACTCACTTTGATGCTTGTGTTGATTTGGACAAAATATCATCAACAAGCCTCAACAATAACCTCAAAATGATCGTCTGAACTTTATGTAATGGTTATGCGCATATCTTTAACGCTATGAATCAGCTTTGAAAATATCAGGGTTTTCCAGTTACCTAGTTTGTATTGTATCGAATAGCACGCTGTGAGCTCGTGATTGTCTTGTTAATCTGGATTCTTTGGATCCAAAAGGCTATTAAATGTGACATTATTTTCAAAATCTTAATGATTTAAAGGGAACAAAGATGTTAGATCAAATTTAATAAAAATCATTTTCTGAACAATTTGCTTGAAACGTTGTTAATACAGAATGGGAGCTTTTTGATAAAATGCTTTACCAATATCTGAAAGGAAGCTTCTGATGCTATATTGACTTTAATACTGTGTTGCTTTTTCATGCAATATAAAATGATTAAGGTGTAATTTACTTGCCATTGTGAAGTCAAAAAACTACTGGAGTTGTGCTCGTGTGCTCTACTATTAGAGGTTTTTGAACTCATAGCTTTCTTTCAATGAAAATTTATTTCTAGTATGTTATGACTCTTTATTGTAGACATTAAATGGTTTTGTTTATTATACCCATATTCATGTTTGATCAAGAATAGTGCAGTTGTATTTTTAAACAAACCTGGGTATCGAAGATAAAACTTGCAAAGACTATTTTCTTGTATAATATTACAAGCTCCAGAAAAGCAAACAAGCTTTGAACTATCAATACCATAAGATAGTGCTCGCGAGACCACACCATTCAAAATGGAAAAGTTTACAAAATTGAAATCAAAATCATCATGATTATCGTTACAAATGATTTTAATATATATTTGAAAAAGGTAAAATATTCATGTCAGGATTGCCACACCCAGAACACACAGCCTAGATGATCAAGAAAGCTTCAAAGCTACTTTATCCAGCTGGAGTGTATTATAGTAATTTGCTGACAAACGTTTAAAAATAGTTAATATCTTTATTTAACATATCGTCAAGATTCCGTCATTAAGGACTATAAAGGATGTCATGAAAATGTTCGAAGAAAGAGCTAAATATGTCTCCATCGTGCCAATTTAGAAACAGATCAGCGATAAGTCATGCAGATGTGAATGCCTATTGTTTGTATTTACCAAATTTATCATGATAGTTGTTCAGTGAAAAGTGCTTCGTTCGATTCCTTACAAGTCCAAAATAATAATCATAATCTGAGAAAGAGAATGTCTTAAATTTTCTGGCTTTAAGCTTCTTCAGACGTTGCCCGAAGTTTTGGACAAAAACCCATTTTTGTCTGAGGTTTCAAAAACTAAACAAAATACCAAATAGCAAGTTCCTGATGGCAGTAGGGCATGGTGATGGTTTAATAGCTGTCAATAAAATTTAAGCTGAAAATGAATCTATGGTTATAGGTACTTTGTTTTGTTTCGGGTAAATACTGATCCGGTAGCGGTACCAAGTGCGACTTCTGCGATTACAATGCTAAGAGGTGCAGATGCTGTCATTATTTGAATTATAATTCTATTATTACATCCACAGATAACGGCAGGACATTCTCTGTTAAGGTTAATAATGATAAAGACTGAAAAACAGACAATGTGTTAAACGTTTTACCTTGAAATTCTCATAACTGTGTAATACTGTATGTAGGAAAAACAGGACACCCTTTAAAACACGTTCTGGGCAACTCTGTTCTAAATTTCGAAACATCAGCAAAATATTGACGTTAGAAAGTGAAACATGCACATCAGAAATTACACACACAGTGAGGAAAAGAGAGCATGGGTTAAACATTATCAATTTCAAATAAGACAACACCCTTATCGAGGGGCTACCGAAAATTGGCCACTTGGGGTTTAAATCAGGTTCTTGGCCACAATATTGCACCTATTTGATTCTCATACAAAAAGTTATTTGTTGAGCTAGCACCAATCCACCCATTAACTCGACAATGTTGCATTTAGAAACACACACAAATGTATCCACCATAAGAAGCGGTTTACATAGTCAAGGAAAAACAGCGGGTAATCAATCAACTTACTGAGAAAAAATGACTGTAGTCAAATAAGGAAGATGGCAAGAATAAACAAACCGATTTATAACAGGTTACCAATCATGCACAGCACGTAGCACAATAAATATATACACTGACCATTTCACAAAGCATTCATTCTAATGCGAGACGAAAACTGCGCTTCTGAGTAAATAACCGCATGTGCCATCGTACCAAGCCTCCGTACCAGCTCGTGCGTCAGCATAAGCCTTTGGTTGCACATTACCATATGAAGTCTTGCTTGGTCACCAAAAGTAAGCATTCAATGATACATGCGGAATTAATAAACATAACATTCACCGAGACTTTTTCTTGTGAACTCGAAAATTCCTTTTTCTTTCCTAGAACCATTATTAAACTATTTCAAAAACAGTTTTCAGTTTTCGTTATTGACATTAATGCCCACGTCCGTTTTAAAGACAAATTAGGCCTAACAGTATTAAATTGGCCTTTTTAGTATAAAAGATTAAAAACACAAACTTTGAAATTTACTATTTGCATGCCAATAAAATATAATCAATTGTCAAATATGTTGAAAGTGCAGTGCCCAAGGTTATACATGTAAAACTGAGCATGGAAACCAGTCTCAAATCTCAAGCATCTGATTGGCTGAAATGGCGACCAGTCGCCATTTCAGCCAATCAGATGCTTGAGATTTGAGACTGGTTTTCAATCTCAGTTTTATAACCTCCAACCCAGTTTCAATTATACTTTTTTAAACCATGAAGACTGTCAGTCATAGCCATATTTGAACTATCCTTTACTAGAGGTACGTGTGGTATATACCTTGTCTGTCTCTTGCATGATTGTCTAGGCGCTGCCGTCGTACCTGCATGGCCTTGGATTTATGTTTACAGTTAGAATGAATTCAGGTACACAGCCTGTAATTGTCTCCTCTTAAGATTAAGCTTATTTTGGGAGTCAAGCGATAGATTGATGTACCTTAGAATTCCATTAAATCAAGACAATACGTTTTGCTCTCCATATCAAGGCAGTAAAGCCGCGATACGCCTATTTCGTTTATTTTGATGATTTCATTTTGTTTTGTTGACATGATTAAGGAAACTTAACACTGTTCTAAAACTGTTATGGGTAACGTATTTGATTCCTACAGGTCATTTTATACCAGCAGTAGAAACTATATTCAAGACATTTTCAAGTACTCAAAAATGCCCGTAGTATTCAGTATATTAATGGAAACAAGCCACTGACCATTTACAGGTTATAACTCCCCAAAAACCAAATCGTTAAGTTTATTGTTTGCAATTTTCGAATTTTTTAAATCTCTCTCTCCCTCTCCCTCTCTCTCTCTCTCTCTCTCTCTCTCTCTCTCTCTCTCTCTCTCTCTTTCTCTCTCTCAGCAGTAATAATTAATAATAATTAATATTTAATACAAATTAATATTTAATTCAAATTTATATTTAATACAAATTTATATTTAATACAAATTTATATTTAATGCAGTTGAGTGTCATCATTCGGTTAAATGCCGTTAGAACTTGTCATAAACACAGTCATTGAACAGTATTGCTCTTAACACAATTTAACCTCTTAAAACCCAAAAGTTCCCCGTAAATATTTTGCATTCATCTTAATTTGAAGTATCTTCCTTATAGTGGTGATAACAAAAGCCTTCGTCACATAGGCAAATAAATTCAGGGTTATTAGAGCTACTAAGCAATACACGATGCTCTCCGGCTTTTCATTCACGCTTTTCGGAAACAATGGTCATCGAATATTTAGGAGGTACAATTTAACTTCAAAACGTAGAAGAAAAAAACCTGTATAAATATCAGGAAAGAAAAACCAGTCTCTCCGGACAGCCTCTAAATACAGTTCAGGAAGCAATGCCTCTGCATACAGGTAAGAAAGCACAGTCTACCCGTACAGCATCTCCATACACTTAATTAAGATGGGACATTTTCTGCATAGAGGTCTGAAATCAAAACCCTCCGCACAGCACAGCCTTTTCACATTTGTCAGAAAACACATTTTCTTCTTGGTAAGTATACTGAAAACAAAACTCTCCGCACAGCACAGCCTTTTCACAATGTCAGAAAACACATTTTCTTGTTGTTAAGTATACTGAAAACAAAACCCTCAGCACAGCACAGCATTTTCACATATTTCAGAAAACACAGTTTCTTGTTGGTAAGTATACTGAAAACAAAACCCTCCGCACAGCACAGCATTTTCACATAGGTAAATAACTGAAAAGGGAACTTTGAAAGCCATCGAACACGACAAACATGAAAATATTGCAGGCTCGGTTTGATTGAGCCTGTTCATGAACAGTAATGGAAATGCATATTACTCTCCACGCCACCTAGCCCCGGGTTGAGCGCAACCCAATACTTACACCAGTAAACAGTACAATTTTGACCATCCCAAACGATGGTATGCATATGGCTTTGGACAAGGAACCTTCAATGCGGTATTTTCAGATTAATACCATTCCATGTAAGAAAACACAGTTTCTTGTTGGTAAGTATGCTGAAAACAAAACCCTCCGCACAGCACAGCCTTTTCACATATGTCAGAAAACACATTTTCTTGTTGGTAAGTATACTGAAAACAAAACACTCCGAACAGCACAGCATTTTCACATATGTCAGAAAACACATTTTCTTGTTGGTAAGTATACTGAACAAACAACAACAATAGGCCAAAAATTTAAAAAAGACTATATTATCTAAATAATGATCTATATATCCTGCAAATTCAATGGTGCAAAACTGAAAGAAAATCAGTAGAAAGAAAATGAGGAGTTGATACCACAAAACTGTATTACACATAATAAACAAACATAAGGGCCTTTACTTTACAAATTGTTGTAGAAAAAGTTCGTTTCTTTACACTTTCATTGACTACATGTTTTTGGACGAATATTTTTAAACTTGCAGAGATGATCAGACAGGATGTATTGATGGACGTAAAGAAAAGGTCTTTTGCTGCAATCATTTTTCAGAATTATGCCCGTTTGTTAATTTCAGTTAAAATATTGTGGCATCAACTCCTCATTTACTATCACGCTGATTCTTTCAAACTTAAACAGATGATAAGCCATGATGTGAAGATGGCCAACAAATTTTACCAGAGTTATGGCACTTTTTTAATCATTAGACCTGATGTGTAGTTAATTTCAGAAATAAAACTTTGCGGCACCAACTTCACATTGACAGTGTGGTCGTTTTCTTTACAACTTGCACAGATCATTCGGGTCGCAAAGATTTTTCCTGCAACCATTTTACCAGAATTATAGCCCTTGTTAACTTGTTGATTTAATCAAATTTTGAGACATCAACCCTTCATTTACTCTGTTGGCTGATTTCTTTCAAACAGGCATAGTTTATTAGAATTGATGTGTATTTGATCGTAAAATGTGTAAATTGGATTTTCTGTAACAATTTTATCAGAGTTATTTCCCTTAATTAATTTCAATTAAAATTGTGTGCCGCTTTCTTCTTATTTACTGCCTGTTGAATGTCCATCAATCTTGCACAACCGATCAGACAGGATGTGTCGATAGTTGTTAAGGTATGTTTTTTTTATAAATATGTCCTAGTGTTTATTTTTCAGTATAATAAAATATTGCGTTTCCAACACCTCATTTACTTTCGTTATTTTGAACCTGCTTAGCGCAATTAAAAACTTAAAACAAGTTTAGATCACTGGTACAAAGAAAGCAAATCTCAAATAAATTCATTGCATCCGCTAATAGTTGTGATCATTTTCTCATCTTTGTATCATCAAAATTTGATGTAAATCTAAATGACATGTGGTGGTTTGTCATTCCATTGCAATAAAATAACTTCCTGTAGCTTCGTAATGATCTGCTGGGCACGAGGAGCCAACACACTCTTCTCTGTTTTATCCATAACGCGTTAACATGGATGTCAAGGAAAAAATTCTATTTTCCTCACATTGGCTTGTGCCATTGGTTTTTTGAGTGGTCTAGCGATTGGGAACGATGCAATTCTCTAGGATGGATGTGTAACAGCCTTTTCAAAAAAGAAATGTATTTATTTCGATAAAATAGACCGGTTTGGACACGCTTTTAATATTTCTAACCAAATAAACGTGATTTTCGAATAACTCGATTTTGAAATTTAATTGATGTCTTTTAATTTAAGTTATAGAGTTTTAATAAGTGGGCACTTATCAATCAAATACAATTCTAAAATTTTCATTTTTACGTTCTTTTACGTAAATATTAAATGACGTAAGTGATTAACATCAACGTTCAACGTAAGCAACGTTATCAATCTAGAAATAATATCATTTGATTTATTTCTTATAACGATAAAATATGCAAAACTGAGGCATTTCTTTTGCATTTACAAATAAAATTAGGATGTTTTTTTATAAATTTCAAGTTGCGCCAGTTAAAAGCATTTTGACGGAACTTTCGTGGTCTTCAGTCGTCAAACGTTCCATAGTTTTAAAATTTTGGTGTGTTTTTTTAGACTGTTCGGTGTCGGTGAACATATGAAAAACACAATTGGTTTTTAAAAAAAGCCAATTTCGATTGCCGCAAGGGGATTACGCATAAATAGCCTATGCCGACCATGCCGACGTAAATGACGTAATACGTAAAACAAATGCAGTTTTCAAATAAGTATTATTGTTTGATCTTATTTAACATAATTTCAAACTTTCTCTCAATTATGATAATTTTACTTTGAGATATTCAACATTAAAAAGTGTGCACTAAGAACTTTTGACAAGTGAAGAAGATAATAAATAGGTGTGTTGGTGGGCGAGCGGAAAAGCAAATTTATCTATCATTTAATAAAGTCTCTAAAAATGTCAATTTATTCTTGAATTTGTTATTTCCACGTCACCTATCAGTATTGAGTCCCAGTTAATAAATTATAC
Source organism: Corbicula japonica (assembly GCA_038501625.1). NCBI lineage: Eukaryota > Metazoa > Mollusca > Bivalvia > Venerida > Cyrenidae > Corbicula > Corbicula japonica. The sequence continues at coordinate 1,080,106 of JAZAYU010000029.1, forward strand.
AAGAAATTATTGTTTATATGGTTCTATTTAATGTATTTTGCTCTCTCAATTTATAGGACATTAAAATAAAATTTAGGAATAAAGTTTTAGATTTAATAAAAATGTTTGAGCAATATATATTGAATATAATAACACCTGGGCTTCTGTTCTATGGCCACCGACAAATGGTTTACTTTCGGCCACTGAAGACCACAAACGTTTTCCAATTGGACATCGCGCAACATTTCTGTATCCCTAAGCAGTTTGAAGAATTCAGAATAATAGGAAGCACTTAGACGTTAATAAATATTAAAGGTTTATTAATTGAATATGAGTGATATTTAGTGAAAGACGCTTGCAATGTATGAATATCTGTGCGCTTAATAGTGTTGTTATCTGCTCAAACATTTGGTCATTTCAAGATTTATTGATTTAAGATTTGAGATTGTGTCTGTATGACTTTATGTGCGTTTCGTCGCTTTATCAATATTTGCTGATAACGATTTCTCATTCCTTGTTTCACTGAAGGACTTTATTTACACGATAGAGACCGTCGTGTCCGTGTTTTGAACAAAGACATCATTTGTACAACAAAGTTAAGGATAATTATATAGTGTACGATTAGGAAATTAGGCTCGGGTTTCTGATGGTAAGTCTACATACATTATAACTAAACTGTAACACTATCAACTATACTGTTATTTATACATTTCGGGACGTGATAACATTCTAAACGTGGGTTTAGTCATTTCGGTAAAATTAGACATTTCATGTGTGATTATCTTTACAACCTTTATTAACCTTAAACTCTACCCGAAGAAATAATTAAAATGTTCTCCATTTTTATTGTCTATTTATTGTTCACATAATTACAGAAAATTTATTAATGGAATCAGTAACCTAATTGCATACATTGTTAGTCGTGATTAGACTACGCGGATGCGATATACACCGCTCGCATTCGTAGGCTGATCTGGGTCAACACCGCTCACCTTCGTAGACTGATCTGGGTCTACAGTGGGCGAAAATGCGAATAGCGTTATGCTGGTCAATTAAGTAATCTGATCAGTAATTATAGTTTATTTTCGATTTGGAGGGGTTTATTGCGTAAAGAGCAAATTAACGAGACCCCGATGAGCGACCTGGCCATTGGTTACACTTGATGACTGTACTGGTGGGTAAAGCACCGGGACTAATATTCTGCTCAACTTGTAGAGTCTCTTACAAGCAACCAATTATAGTAATTACAATTCTAAAGTAATCCCTCCTTTAAAAGAAAAAGAAAAACAAGTTGAAACCTGTCGTGGCAGTTTAGGGTTATTCTTTGCATTTTCGCAATTTTCTGTTGTGTTCACGATCAAAACACTGGAAAATATACTACATTTTTAACTTCCATCATGATATGTTGGAAATGACTCTCATTATATGTAGCGGACTCGCATATTTAACATATATTCGAAACTTTGGTAAAATTTCCACAAATAAGAAACAAGTGTTACATTCTATTTATATTTATCATTGTAGTCGGAAATGAAAGTATCATTTTATCAATTTTAAGAGTGTTAACTTCCTTTCTTAAGTTTAGTTTCCGTTATTTACTTTGTACAAAACTTAAGAGTTACCATCTTGAATAAAGAATTTATTATTATTATTATTATTATTATTATTATTATTATTATTATTATCCATTTATTCATTATATGATACAAACTACGCGGTTGATGTTGCCATGAGAGCCATCACATCATCCGATGTCATTCACTTTTGACACTTAATGCGGGATTCATTCACTACAGCAGTTATGATCAGCTCTCAGGGGCATTGTTCGCAGTTGCGCGATAAACACTTTTCAAATTCAGATAGTTGTAACAAAGAAAAATACAGTTATTATGATGGTTATAACAAAATATGATGATGATGATGGCAAAGACGACGACGACGACGACGACGACGACGATGATGATGATGATGATGAAATGATGATGCCGGTGATGATGATTACGATATTTTTGATGATTATGATGATGATGATGATTATTTGTCAATAAGATTAAAATAAAAAAGCAAACTCAATGTGAAAATCTATCATGTAGATGTGCTCATTTGTACGCAATGTTTATTTTGCAGAGGATTAACGAATTTTTATTCCGAATTTCAAATGTTTTATTAGTAAACCATATGCAATTATAAGAAATATCAATATACACATTTGTAAATTCCAATTATATATTTTAAACATGTAGAACAACATCAACATTCTAACAACAAATATGTTCTTGTTGAATACCATTTTATGTTACCAGTTAGAAATCTCAGCTTAAACTGTCTATTCAAATCAGTCAAAATCACCACAATTGCCGAATACTTAACGACTTGACATATTTACAACCCCTCAGTGAGATTAAGATACTGTGTCTTTGTTACTTTGTCTAGATTTTATATCTATATACTGGTTTTAAATGATAACACAGACAATTATTAATAAATATTTGACAACATAAATTGAAATTTATAAAACTTTAGAAACATTTTTACTGCATTAAATGTTTTAAAAAATTTCTTTACTTAATAAACGTCTGTAAATGGATAAATTTAAATCTTCTTACTATCTTACATCTATTTTCCAGCTCGCTGGAGCATACAATGTTGATATCCGAAAAGATGGCGGTTTTAAAAACAAGACACTGTAAAGTGGTTGTAGTTGTTACGGTGCTGGCGCTGCTGTGTTTCTTTCTGATGACGGCAAAAGGCGGGAAAGATATGCAAAACTTGTCTATCCGAAAGGTAAATGGTTTAATTAAAACACAACGGGTCGTAACTAAACGGTTGTCATTTGAAGAGTCTCATTATGTTAGAACGATTTATACACTGTAAGGGTGACTGTACACTTAACTTTTTAAATGTTTTTATTGTGTTGTGTTGTGTTGTGTTGTATTGTGATGTATTTTATTGTATTTATTGTGTTGAATTGTATTGTATGCATCGTATCGTAATTGTATTGTATGGTTTTGTTTTGTATTGTATTTGATTGTACGAGTATTGTATTGAGTCGTGTCGTGCCTTATCGTGTTGTGTTGTGCTGTGTTGTGTTGTGTTGTATTGTTTGAAGGCACTAATCTTGCAAACAATGTCCATATTTTGTAAAACAAACTGTCTGAGTCGCCATGTTTATGCCAATGCAACATAATCCTCGCATACTTGAACTATCCTTTATCTGTGGACACGGATGGTATGTACTGTGTCTGTCTCTTGGATAGGCACTGCCGCCGTATTCTTATGGCTTTTAGGTTATCTGTACATTTAAAACATCGCTACAACAGATGTTAAGTGCCGTGTGGTGGCTGTAAAAAGCTTCTCCGTACTTTACTTCAGTGAAGTTATCAGTGTCAATTACCTCCCTTGATGGTAACATGCTAATTTCAAACGGTGCAGAAGGTTAATCATTGTGAGTAACTTTATATAGGCATACTTGAACTACCCTTTATTTGAAATATCTTGTCAACTCAAATAAAAGTTATTTTATTTTATATTTTCTTATCTTATAAGAAACAATTTAAAAACAACCTTTATTGTGTTATTTTGCAAATTTTGTTAAGGTTTTCTATCACAAATACGATTTGTTTTGCAGAAAAAGGCATTGGATTTGTCTACGCTGACACTGAATGTATCTCTTGAAAAAGTAAGTTCAACTAGCAGAAGTCGACTAACCATCATAGTTACAAGATGTTATAAGACGACATTCCTGTGAACACATATTCTGAACGTCACCAGCACAGGCATTACGAGACGTGTCATAATATATGCAGTTTTTGATATTGCTAGCTATATTTACATAACCGTGAAATTTAAGCAAACAGTTGCATATTTTCTCTGTTAACTTCCTCAAAATTTGAACCATATTTGCAGTGAAAGGTGTTCCGTGTTTTTAAGCCTGTCTTTGGTTCTACGACAATGCTAAGTTTAAGCTAACTCGGCTTTTTAATTATTTAAGTTAGTTGCGACTTGTGTTGTCAATATATAAGTTGCGACTTGTGTTGTCAATATATAAGTTGCGACTTGTGTTGTCAATATATAAGTTGCGACTTGTGTTGTCAATATTTAAGTTGCGAATCGTGTTGTCAATATATAATTATGTTTCGACTCATGTTGTTAATATAAAAGTAGCAACTCGTGTTGTCAATATAATTTTAAGTAGCAACACGTGTTGTCAATATATAAGAAGCGACTCATGTTGTCAATATATACTTATTTTTTTTTAATATATAAGTAGCAACTCGTGTTGTCAATGTGTAAGTAGCGACTCATGTTGTCAATATATAATTATGTTTCGACTAATGTTGTCAATATATAAGTAGCGACTCATGTTATGTTTCGACTCATGTTCTCAATGCATTAGTAGCAACTCGTGTTGTCAATATATAAACTGATGGGATGTTGTCAAATTTATAAAAAAAATCTTACGAACGAACCTTATCCGCTGTTGAAAAAAAATCAAAAATATGTTAACAGTTAAAATATGCATCCACACAAGAAAATATAAATTATGACTTTAATCCTAAAATCTCAGCATCTACTCGTAATAATTTCAGAACTTAGAAGACCATTTCAAGATCAAGCCAATAAAAAGTCGTGGTGCGACGATTTTTGTGGACGAAATTGGGAGAGTTCGAATACCACCGGCGAATATAGTCGAGTTAATGCAGTTCAGGGATCTTGAAGAACAATACCACAGGTAAGTGCGGATTATCTTACATTTATTGCAGTTCTAGTTAGTCAGAAAACTTACGTCAATAGATAAGAGAATTTCCATAAAGCTAATGTATAAATTGGGTTTTTAAATGCCATCAAATCAATTTCTCATACAAGTCTTAATTGGTTAGTTAATAACATGTATCGCTCGTTAATCTTGAGGTCAATAATCTTTGAGATCCAAAACCCTTAATTCTGATAAAAATAAATTGTACTTGCTGATTAGATATTAATAATGAAGACATGAAACAACTGCTTTGACGATTGTCCTGTACGCAACATAAATGGTATCCCAATGGAAACTTGCAGCCTTTAAAAAAAATTAAATTATAAAACAAGTTTATCATTTATTTTGGGTATTTAAGTCAGAACTAGTACATGTTCTGTCATTTATTGTTATATTTCTTCTTGTTTAAATTTAAGGTATCTAGAAAGCATCCAAGTGCCATGTACGCGACAAATACACCTTGGCAACCATCAAGATGGCGGCTACGACTTATGCGAGAACCCGAGTGTTGTTCCGCAAAGACCGTGCCTTGTTTATTCATTCGGGTGAGAAAATTACAGTCCAATATTATCACCAATGGAATAGCATTGCTTTTCTCGCAGACAATTAGATAGAAGCGACATCGTCAGTTTCAAACCATATTGTAATAAAGAAGGCACTGGATTACAAAAGGATTTTTTGCACAGAATTTCTAGTTTGCCTTGGTAAATGTGAGGTCGATTTATTAACAATTGCAATCCGTTTATTATATTAAGTAATAGTACACTAGTTATATTAATGTATAATTATTCAGGGAAACATTGGATATATTTCTTTATTTATCATAGAAAACAATTAAGGAATATTTATTTTCTCGGTCATATTTATTTGCAATGTTATTATTATCGTTATCGTTTTTCAGTGTACGTAATGATTTTTCTTTTGATGAACGACTCTCCCAGATATACGGCTGTGATGTGCACAGCTTCGATCCGGCGTAAGTTACTAGCTCCATTGACTTACAAGCTCCGTTGTTTAAATAAAACTTCTCTTGATTGCTTTTTTGTTAAAACTGACACCCTTCTGCAAAGCGATCAATCAAGAGCTAAGAGTTTTGACTGCTATTCATTTATCTTTTTTATCATTAACTGCATAAAAACTTTAGGCGGCCACACGTTGATTCAGCATCAAACGTATGCGAATGGGACATGTGCAAAACAAACATTCCTTGTATATTCCTCTATATTCTAGATTCCTGTCGCGATACATATTTTCATTCCTTTTTTACTGGTATATATGACCTACTAGTCCCTGGAAAAGTAATGCCTGAAAAATAGTTCCTGAAAAGTAAAACCTTAACAAATAGTCCCTGGAACAGTAATGCTTGAAAAAATAGTTCCTGAAAAGTAAAACCTGAACAAATAGTCCCTGGAAAAGTAATGCCTAAAAATAGTTCCTGAAAAGTAAAACCTGAACAAATAGTCCCTGGAAAAGTAATGCCTAAAAAAAGTTCCTGAAAAGTAAAACCTGAACAAATAGTCCCTTCAAATGAAATTTCTAAAAAATGAGTGCCTAAAAGGCAATAGATCTACCTGAAAACAATTGTCCCTGAACAAGTAATTCATAACAAGTCAATATATTTTCAGCAATGGAATGGTTGATCACCAGCATTCACCAAATGTGTATTTCCACTCCATAGGCTTGTGGAAAGCTGATGAAGTCTTGAACGACAACTGGAAAATGAGAACAATAGATTCCATCAAAACTGAACTTGGACATACTAAGGTAATAACTAAAAAAAAAGAACTGCAGATTATCTAACTGAACTGGGCCATAGCAAAGTCTATTAAAAATGAGCTGGGCCGTAGCAAGGTCAATTCAAACTAAAATAGGCCAAAACAAGGTATATTTAAACTGAACTGGGCCATAGCAAGGTCTATTTAAACTAATTTTGGCCATAGCAAGGTCTATTAATACTGAACTGGGCCATAGTAAAGTCTACTCAAACTGAACTGGGCCATAGCAAGGTCTATAAAACAGAAATGCGCCATAGTATGGTCTACTCAAACTGAACTGGGAGAAAGCAAGATCTATCTAACTGAACTTGGTCATAACAGGGTCTATCAAAACTGAACAGACTGTAGTGAGTTTATAATCTGAAGATGAAAACGATAACAAGTTATCAAATAATCTTGATAATGTCAGATTAATCATTAATCTCATTAAAGATCCAGACAGACGATCCGACTGAACCACATTTGATGTCATATCAGAGCAAAGCCAAACGTGAATATTGATAAAGAGACAGTAAAAAGCTTAACAAATCGAAACAATCATTTAACACTGAACTTAGAGGAGTTATCTTTGTCGTTCCTAATTTCCTTGAACTGCGTTGACTTGTCAATTTATGAATCAGTCTTACATGATAGTAGGTCTTCTGCCAGCTTAGTGAAACGGGGTTCTTTCAGCCGGCGTAGTCCTAGATATGGTCTTTCTGCCAGCTTAGTGACAGAGAGGTCTGATTTTTATGAGGCTGTTTAAACGGTGTAAGCTTAACGGTTAAACTGTAACTTCAAACATAGACATGAAAAAAGAAAAGTAACTACTGAGATGTTAATACACATAGATGATTTGCAAGTAGCTCCCTTTATACGTTATCTGGCCTTTAGTTAAAGTGTTTTGATCACCAACCTTTTTTCTTTGATAAGCTATATGTCTTTTTTTTAAACTATATAATTCATATGGTGCTCCATATAAATAAATCTGTACCATTTACATTTTTATTTATATATGATTACATTTTTATTTGTAACAGGCAGACGTCGCTCTTATGAAGATTGACATCGAAGGTGGTGAGTGGGATGCGCTCCCTCAAATGTTGAGAAGCGGGGCTCTAAAAGGGGTCAGACAGCTGATTATGGAGTTCCACAGCTGGGTGGATCTCCCGCCATGGACCCTTGACCACAGAGATAAAGAATATTACAAACACCATCTGAACGTTTTGAGGGACCTTTACGATGAAGGATTTAGAATTTTCTTCTTTAAAAGGTTCCCTGCTGCATGCTGTTTATATGAAGACGAGTTTAACATCCATCGTGTAGGGTGTCATGAAATACACATGATGCGGGTTGAATAGAAACTATGAGTTTGAAAGGATGTGAAGTTTATAGTTGATGTAGGTTTGACAGAAACATGATGTCATCGTATTGTCAAGATCCGGGTTAAAAGTCGGAAGATTTACATGATGCAAAAATTAAACAGAAATTAATGTCGACTCAAACAGGATGTAGCCCAGTGCATTTCGAAGGAAGCTGGGAAGTGTTTGTTTAAATGTTTGATTTATATGATGCGCTAAATTTTTAGGTTAAACTTTTGGTGAAACTTCGCTAGTTTAATTTTGTTGAGTACTTGTTTCAATCCAAACTAGTAGAACAAATAATCCCCGAGACCTATTGCCCAATAAACACTCCAAATAACTGTGATATCTTTTAACCTCTAATGCACATTTCTTTCAAATACCATCGCCAAAATTTCTTGAAAATTCTATAAATTTACGTGTTTTCTTGGAATCTGTGTAACTCATAATATTTTTTCTGGAATTTATTGAGAGACGAGTTTAATTCGATTGGATGGACACACAGGCTGCCAGACTTTTTAGTAATGTCGACTCAAACAGGATGTAGCCCAGTGCATTTCGTTGGAAGCTGGGAAGTGTTTGTTTAAATGTTTGATTTATATGATGCGCTAAATTTTTAGGTTAAACTTTTGGTGAAACTTCGCTCGTTTAATTTTGTTGAGTACTTGTTTCAATCCAAACTAGTAGAACAAATAATCTCCGAGACCTATTGCCCAATAAATACTCCAAATAACTGTGATATCTTTTAACCTCAAATGCACATTTCTTTCAAATACTATCCCCAATTTGAAAATTCTATAAATTTACGTGTTTTCTTGGAATCTGTGTAACTCATAATATTTTTTCTGGAATTTATTGAGAGACGAGTTTAATTCGATTGGATGGACACACAGGCTGCCAGACTCTTTAATAAAAAATCACCTTAACCACATAACTTCAAAAAACTAAACCTTATATGGAAAAAAATGTTAGGAGTGATACATGTCGCACACAACGCAAAGTGCGCATGCGTGTACAGTAAACGACCTCATATACATTGTATTTGGAGCCTTAAGTTTGTAAGTTCTGCGAATGACTTGGATTTTTGTAAGAACAAAATGTTTAACCATCTCTGAACATTCATATCGGATGATAAATTCTTTGTATTTGTATGGAGTGAAATGGAAAATTAAACTGGCTTAGAGGAAAATCAAATTGTTTAACCAAACATGCTTACGGGTCTCGGCTGCAGTTCCGGAATCAGTGGACTGAGGTTTAGAAACCTGACCACCCACGAGTGACTATTAATATATAATATAAATAGTCAATTAATTCTGAACTATAGAATCAACTGAACACGTGCAATGTTGCATTTGGTATATGAATTGAATCGTAAAATAATCAAATGGACGGAAGATCTTTATATACATACATGTATGTTATGAATGACGTGTGAAGCAAGAAGTAATATGTACACTATGTGTATGCAATGTTTCGTTGGCGTAATGGTTCAATGTTATTCATTACTACTCACACGATCAAAGCATGAATCTTTATGAAATACAGGTATACATAGATATTTTACCTACAATGCTTAATGATAATGATTAATTATTAAGTGTATGTTTTACTTTTGTACGTTTTTTTGAAGATACATTTTATACAGATGGAATAATAGTACAAATAAATGAACGGGTTATTTATTATGGTTGTTACTTATTAATGTCAAAAATGACAATCGTCGTTTTTTAACTAATTGCGACCGATAAATTAGGTCCCACTTCGATTTTATGGTTATTGTTTGACATAACAGATATATTGTTGTTCAAACAAGGGTTGTATGAGGATAACCTTCGTGCCTTTCTCTTTTGTTTCACATGTTTTCCCCTGGCGAATGCGCTGTCGCTTCAAGTGATACGGATACGGATACACAGCTGACCCTAACCGCTTCTATTCCTGACCACATCCTTCACCGCCTGCAAGGAACTGACACTTATCCTATACACGTAATATTATAAGTTGAGAAACACACCATTTTTGTAAAAAAACAGCAAAAGATGGTTAGTTAGAAATCAGAGGTATGTCAGAAACTACCAAACCCTGAACCTTGCTTTCAGTAAAACCTTGTATCTGTGATCTACAGTGAATTCCCTCTACAAAGAACACCTCTTGCACAGAACAAAAGTTGTCTTAATAGTGAAATGGTCTTAATTCTGCGTTAGAAAACAGTGGAAAACTCTTAAAAAGGACATCGAACAATAGTCTTATTATCACTGTGGCCCTAATACCTTGGTGGTCTTTTTGAGGGTTTTTACTTTAGTTTCTATGAGATTTCTACCCAAGTCTCTCTGTAATGCGACCAAAACACAGGCGATGGCAAAAGCGTTCGTCATATCCTCGCAAACAAAAAAGGTAGTTTCCAATAGTTGCATTATTTCCTGACAGCGCCATGAAGAGCAATAGCACATCGAAGATTATAATTATATTATTCGTAGTTCTTCATTGCTGAAAGTGTAGTATCAATCAAATAAGTCTGAAAGTAGGATAAGTTAGTTAAGATGAGAATCTTCAAGGTCTTTCTTATTTTCCAGGCTTACACGCGGCTAAACTACCAGTAATTAACAATTACCATGTTACCAATAAACATATAGAACGTCTGACCTAACATGGTATCCAACAGTAACCCATGATATTATAAATCATTTATAGAGATGAATTTATTTACATATCGCATAAAAAAATTCAGGTTGTAATAGAGTTTAGTGAGATAAGAATAATCAACACAGAACATTGAAACACAAACGAATGAATGATTTAAGATAGATGTTATTAAGTTAAATAAATTTAGCTATTCGCCACTTTGACTCCATGTGAATATAAATAGATACCGACCTAGCTTGGGAACAAACGCTATTAACCCTTTATCCGTATGTACATATTTTATCGTATGTGCGATCAGTGTCGATCCGGATCAACTGGCACATCCGTGTTGTCATACCGATCTACGCTGTTTGGTCAGGAATAATGTAATGAATCAGTAATCAATGTAATGAAGCGAACAATGTAGATCCTGATCAGACGCACATGTGATAAAGTCCGTTTATTTGGAGTAAAGGAACCAAAAAGCATATAGGATAATTAACAAATATATAAATATAATAATAATTATTAAATAACAAACTTACGGAAAAGAAAGAACTAATGATTAACTGGACAAATGGGATGAACGCAAACACGTGAGAACGAACGAACAATTCCAGATTGACGAGAAAACGATGAATGACTTAACAAACGACTTACTAGCTGTTGCACAATGCGACCATTTAGTTAGGAAGACAGGTGTAAGATAACACGCGAACAAAACGTATTAAAGCAACAGGTGATTTGCTTCCGACCTTCAGCTGAAATTTTTGTTTTTTTGTACTTTAATTTATATCTAGAAAATGACAAATATTTCGGTTCACTGTAAACTAGGGCTTATTTGACGTGATGTTACCGAGGTAATGGATCATGTTGGTTCGATTTGCGCCGCGCAACATTTATAACTATTTATTTTGTATAGTATACATATGACGATCGATCAGCATCTCTCATTACAAAAAAAGATGCGTTTGTACTTCTCACAGCCAGAATACCGAGTTTTAGGGTGTTTTATTTTGTAATCGAGTTTTCTCACTAAAATATTATTAACCATTGGAAACATCAGGACTTTATTCTTTCAAAAAGAGCTTGAAGACGTAAACACTTTCTTCTTTACAAGTGCCACAGTTACTAGCGATACAAAACACAACGGAAGAATCATATATTAAAACATAAATTGCACGCACTCACACAACAAAACGTGCTCTTCCTTTTTTATAAAAGTTAGAGAGTTTCATAAAAGAGTTTTTTCATAAAATTTATCAGATGAACAAAACTGGGGTGATTGTCTCGAAGGTCTCGTATCTCTTACGACGTTCGTATCTCTGTCGTTAGACCATCGTAGTGATTTTTCTCATTGTCTCGAAGAGTTCGTAATTTACGCAACATCGTTACACTTTCGCAAAGTAACGGTAAAAAAATCGACCCCATAAGTATCTTCATAAAGTTACGATGATGATATATTCCAATTATTTAGTTGATACTATTACAGGCCAAGTACTTTCAATGTTACAGTCATCAATAAGTTCCATATTGAAGTTATTTGAAGGAAGGGAATAACTAAAAAATAGTGAAACAACAGTTATCATTCTTAATGTCACATACTGCTTTGTTTATGCATTTGGTACATTTCATTTAGTAAATAGCACAAGTACTTTCAAAGTTATAGGCAATATTAGGTTTCTTAATAAAGTTGGGGTTCTTCCGGACGCCGACGACGGCACCGGACAATAGGATCCCCATGTGTCTACCTGCTGTCACAGGGGACAGAAATCAACTTATTATTAATGCAACTGTTGAGCACTTTATCACTTCAGTTGACTTTTTCCATCTAAATCATCTTGTGACCTTCTTTATATTAGAAATAACACACAGAACGCAGGTTATACTTGTACTAAACATTTATTTTTTGTTAAAGAAGAATGTTGAATATTGGTACAAACATGCATACAGATATACAATTTTAAGTCTTTATTTACACGATAACAAATGATCATTCAAGCTGTTGTGTTAAATAAAGAACGTTTTTACATCTTCTTAATATTAAGTTAAAAATAAATGAAACCCAAGCATACAAAAATGTTATCACGAGCATACAATTAATCAATCATATTGACCGTATTTCTAGTAATTCAGTAATCCGGCAATGGAAATGTAGATGCAAACCGTCATTTTAGCATGGTGTTGCCATAATAATAGTACCCTATTTTAGAAGTTAAAATTGAAGAAGTGAAAGAATGTTCTTTTACAGTTGATGGCTTTGGCGTCGAACTGTCTATATGATAACGTGGTAAATTTTAGCCGCCATTTTATTCAATCTGCCATTTCCCTCACAGATTTTCAGTTTGTATTAATTGCTGCGAAAAAGTGTATGCGACAAGGCGAAAACCGAGCTATTTATAAACTACACAGAGCCATCTAAGCATTATACGACGTCGTATGTTGGGTCTGAGAAACGAGAACGTTACGATGCTCTTCCAGACAATGAAACAATGACAACTTAGTTTCATCGTTGAAATCTCGTAATCTTTGTCGCAACTTTACGATACGAGAATTTTTCGAGACAACCACCCCTGACTTTTAAATCTTAAGGCAGCATTTGTCACGAAGGGCTTTAAATCGTGAAAGAAGATTCATATTGCGTATACATGTATTAGATCGCCTAATCCTTCTCGTGAGCTCCAGCAAAACGGGCCACTTTTCGAAAAAATATAATAATCTTAATTCGCTAGCGGCGTTTTTAGGCAAACACAATGAAAATAAATTGAACAGTTTATATTATTTCAGTTCTAGTATTTCAGTTTGCTCTTATATATTGTTATTTAAACAATTTGCAGATTATAATTTAAGCACTGATCCTATAGACGGGTCGACTCCAAGCCATTAATTGATAAAGATTGTGAAATCTGCATGACCGCAAGAGTAAAAAACAAGCTCTACGTAATACAGAGTACATTACTTCTTCAAGTATTTATTTCAACAATGACAAATCGTTTAAATATTCGAAGCAAAACATCATTCAATGACATCTAATAATTAATGTTGATCTAATTGGCAATTAAATGTCATCCATTGAAAATAACTATAAGAAACATCAAAATTACATTATGTTTGTTGCTGTTATATGCAGTTGTTTAACATTCAATCGATCGCATTAATCATTGAAAAAGGTTGATCTATGGATGTTAATCACCAGTTGATAAGTGACTTAACGATCTCCAACTGAACAAATATCGTCAATCACCTGCTTCATTGCACCTTCAAGATGAACGATCTTCGTTAATATACTCAACAAAAAAAGAAACCTGACACTGTAACTTTGAATAAGTATGAGGTGCATATTCAAAATCTATATTTTTTTGCACCATCCAAAAGAAAATAACCACTGAATCACTTGTTTCATGCACCAAAAATATCAAAATGCATAATTAAGTTAAAAACATGCACAATTTTTATTACATACCACAATTCAATTAGCTTTAAATCTGATTCCAGGAAAATACACCAAATATTAAGTGTCAGGTTTCTATTTTTGTTGAGTATATATCATTTGTACTGAATGGCTTTCACAGTCGGTCAAACCGAAACCTAACTTCAGTTTGTGTTCGTCGTGCATAATAAACTCTTCGGAAATTCAGTAAAAAAAGGCTATCACTAATTGTCTGCTTATAATTTGCATACTTTTCACTATCGGCCAAACCGAAATCTCACGTCAATTTGTGATCGCCGTGTTTAACAGACTCCTCGGAAATATATCACACGCATTATACTGAGATTTCGTCTATCCAAAGGTTTCAGGCACACACGAAACAGTCCAAATTTATTTTCTATATCGATGAACACAATTAATTATCTATTCAATTATTACAAGAAATTGATTCAAGATATGTTGTTATCTTAGGTAAAATGCGGATAACCTACATCAAATGCGACGTCTGATCTTATCAACCAAAGTGTGAAGTCTGTTTTCCGAACATAGCTCCAGTACATGTCAGCCTCAAATGTTAAGGGTATAGATACTCTCCTTTTGATAAATGTTCAATCTTGTCCATGAATCAACGGCTTGTTGGTGCCCACCCACTATCCCATCCCGAAAGTGGTATTTATCCACAGTCCAATTGTTATCATTTATTACAGTAGCAAATTGGGGTTGGGGAGGGGTTGGACTGTATTACATCATTAAGGTATCTTTTGTAACGTAGGGTCGGTTGGTATCCGGTTGGAGCAAAAAAGCCACGAGACGTTTTCAACAATTTATTAACGACAACCCAAGGTTCATTTATAACTTTCGAAATCAGTCTCTCTCCTTTTTCCAAAACCAAAATAAAATTCAATCCAGTTTATATAGTATTTTTGAAGGTCGATCGACATTGCAGCTGCCTCCACACATGTTGCTGATGCGAAACTTTGTTAGTAGAAAGTGCCAATCATGATACTAAATTTGTGTAATAATTTACATGTACTGGAGTGCAAACAGACAATAGATCTCTAAGAATTTAATACAATTTACTAATTAGTGCCAGATTGAAAGTTCAACTTGTTTTTGTTTATATGAAACGTTCTACTACTGCGTCAGGCTACATGGTGGGAATGATATTTCAAACTGTGATTTGAATCGTCTCCAATAATAACATCATGTATTTAACCGAAAGATTGCTAACTTTTATGCAGCTAAAATATCCTCCGACCTATCCCAAATATTAAAATGAAATTAAATTAATATAAAATAATTAATACCATAATTAATATAATATTGCAACATAGTGTCCATGCATGATAATAAACATAGGCCACTATGTTACACTTTCACTGTTTAAACCAAAGCTCAGTCTGTCAACCTTGTTGGATTTATGTTACGCCATTACCCGGCATAAAGTTATTTCCGAAGCATAGTGTGTTTCCTTCTACTAACAATATCATACAGACTTCGAAAACCTACCATGAGGGCGCTGTACAAAACTGTTTGACAGAAATGTTGTAGTTTGCGGGATGCCGAACAATGCTAGTAGCGCCTCTTTGTATTATTATCGCTAAAGCGCCCATTCAGCATGACATTAAAACTTTTCGCGTTGTACCGTTGTCAACCTTTGTGTGTGCTGGACCAGTTTGGTCAGCAAAACGCTAATGTGTAAATGACTTTTATATATGATAAATTGACTTACGGTTTGTATATCATTTACCACCGCTGGTTCACTGTATAAAGGCCATTTTTGTGTTACTGTATCTTACTAAAAACGAATTATAATTCATTTAATTTCATTTGAATAGGCGTTTTGCTAATTGACAAAGGTTAATCGACATAGCAATTAACAATTCTCGCAGGATGATGCATGATGTGCATGAGGCGCTGAAAAGTAAGACAGGGCAATGTTGGATCACCAATATGACTTCATGCTCTTTCGCAGACAGATTTCCCTTGTAGCGCTTTTTGTGCAGTGTGGTGGCCGTAAAAAGTCTCCCCGTACATACAGTCAGTACTGTTATCAGTAAAGTAACACGTTACCGATGTTTTGCAGTGATGATAACGTATATCAGGGCTATCCGATTAACTTTTTGGGGCTTGTCCCGGTTAGCTCAATTGGTTGTGTCGTTGGCATTGCAGGGCTCGGCGCTGTCGCCGTGACGGTGCGGGTAAGCTTCCAGCTAGAGGCAATATCATTTGTGTTCAATACTAAAATACAGATTGTTAAACGTTTGATATCGTTATGTTTTTTTATTTGTATTTAACCATAAGCAGTTATATTTTGAATACATGCTTACATGTACCGAGCTATGCATAGTGATTGAATTATATACACAAAACAATTGGAAAGAAACTTAAAATCGTAAAGATTTGTACACACACAATCAGCAAATATTCATTTGGTTAGCAGTTTGCATTTACATAAAAAGGGTTATCTGTAATCGTCATTTGGCCGCCATGTGCTTTTAAAATTAAATTGAACGGAATACGCTTTTTGGGTATTACTGATAATCAAGATCCCTTACGCCCTCTAGTAATGGCTCATACGTTTCCTGTCTTCCATCTATTGAACCGGCTCCTGAGGAGTTCGAAGTATAATCTTCCAGCCCATAGCACTGGCTCATCTAGAGTAATATCTACCATTTTGAGTCCTACAGACCCATTGAAAATGCTGCCCTGTAAGGTTGTCCTTTATCAAATTTTGAGTGTCCTGTGGTAGTTCTCAAGATGGCGACAAAAAGTCTGTGGATGTGTTTTTTTATTCAAAAGTGGATTAAGTATTAACATATCAGGAAACTTATTATCTGCTTTTCTCGAGACAACAACGAAACTGGGATTGTCGTTGACAAGGGCTGTCAGAGGAGAAAGCATGCTTGACTATTCGACTTATTTGAAACAAAGGCAATTGTGAACATAACTTTTGTTTGACATAATTTATTTTAAGATGGTAATTGTTTCATTTGAAGAATAAAAGTATAATGACTATGGCCTAAAATATATGTCCAAACAAGAAAAATATAATCAAGTCATTGATGAAAAATTTATTTCAAATAAAACAATAACGGGTTCGCTTCCCAGTACTTGCGGTATCTTTTTAAATTCACAGTAGTGCTACTTGTGCATTGTGGCAGCAGTAGTGAGTCTCCTCGTACATACTATCAGTACAGTTACCGATGCCATTTAATGATGATTACTTTGAACCTTTTTGGGGTTGTCCAGGCTTACCCCGTCATCGTCGACAACAACGTCCTTGTAAACAACAGCAACAGAATGAGACACAGAACTGGTAAATGGGTCGAATATAAAGCTTTTAAAGGTCGCTCTAATTTCAAAGCATTCCTCGAGGGCGAAACAATGTGTCAAAACTTCCATATTAAGGCAAAAATTTCTTCATAAATTTGAAATTAAATACTATTAATCAAACATAATGATATACAGAGCTCATAATTCAGCACGGTAAGTGTTTACCTTAAAAATGACAATGTATATGAAAAAAAAACAACAAATCTCAATCCATCTAGCAGCGAGTTTGGTATGAACGTTTTTATGAATCATGAATTTTTAAGAAAAACCTTTATATACATATATGGTTTACCTACAATGCTTAATGATACCGATTAATTATTGATTTTATAGTTCAGAAAATTTAATAATTTGAAAAAAAAACAAAAACACGAAAGCAAGTGACGAAAAAAACAACAACAAAGTAATAATTTAAGTAGATAAATCATCGCCAAAAGTATATTAAACTAAAAACAAACTCAATGGTAAATACCGGTTGCTCCATGAAAATGACAGTTTGGGTATATGAATTTGCAATTCCTGTCGACATCACTTAGTGTTACTCTGAAAACATATTCAATTGTTTATCATTAAAATTAATAAGCAATGTTATCATTTTGATAACACGATAGTTCGCATGTTGCATAGATCCTTAGCTTAAGCATTGCTTGCCAAAATGATTGTCAGACATTAATTTGAAAATCTTAAAATGATATTGCATCTACTTGGGAGCGAACCCGCACCGTCACGGCGACAGCGTCTAGCCCTGTAATTCCTGCGACGCAACCAATTGAGCTAACCGGGACAACATCCAAAAAAAGTTTATCGGATAGACCTGATATATGTTATCATCACTGCACGCCATCGGTAACGGGTTATTTTACTGATAACAGTACTAACTATATGTACGGGGAAACTTTTTACGGCTGCCACACTTCATAAATAGCGCTACTGTAATTTCAAATGATATAACCTCTACCTTGGAGCGAACAAACACCGTCAAGGCGAAAGCGCCTAGCCCTGCAACCAATCCGGCGACGCAACCAATCGAGCTTACCGGCTAGATTGAGCTTACATCTTTTACGGGGAAAGACAGGACATGTTCTTAAAAACAGATACGGGGAACAAAAAATCGATATTTGTGCAGTGTTTCCAATTTTGGGGTACCTGATCTCATTTGAATTTAGACATTTTTCAAGAAAAGGTAAAATGTAATCCGATTTCAAAATCGGAAGGTATCATTACATGTTTATACAAGTGTAACGTGACTCGAGAGGAAGTCACTTAATAAACTCTTTTGCCCTTGGTCAAATATATAAAAAAAATTCTCGAAAAATGATTTTCAAAATGTTGAAGCAATATATACATTTTTTTAACAATATAATAAACTTTTCCTGAGGTACTTTGCTCTAAAATGATTATAATGATTTTAAAAATGATTGGCTTCAAATGATTAAATGGACCCTGGCTTCAAGCAAAGTAATCAAGGTGAGAATTAGCCGAACATATGAAAACAATCCCCAGGACAAAGAACCACCTGGACAAAATAATTGATCCTTCAAACATGTGCTCAGCACTAAAATATAACCTACCCTGTTGGACAATAGGGGCTCAGACTTATGTGATATCACGAGGATACGTTTGTCCAGAACTTCCGTCCAGTAATCAAAGATTAAAGGATCAGTTCTTTGACCGTTGTATCTCATCGTAAGCAATATTCTCAACATCTCCTCCGAAGCTATTTAAGGGGCACAAGTGTCTTAGACGCATGTGAGATCCAGCAATTGTCTGAAGACACTATCTAAAAGACCTAGCTGCAACCAATATGCTTCACAACATACACGTTGAATGAGACAACCCGGTCAATAAGCCCTAGTACTGAGCTGTACTGTTGGACAGCAGACCAAAATGTTGACCAAATTAATGAAAATAATTAATTATTTCACTGATGTGGACTCCTCGACACTCAGCGACATACTACCGTGTATCAATGAACAGTAATAGCTTTTGTACCATCCGACTGAAGTACTCGGACTTTAACGTTTAAACACGTTAATTTAACACAAAGCATTAAAATAACCAAAACAAACTTCATCAGTTATACTCAGTTTAAGCTCTATCAGCAATTATTTTCCTCACACAAGAAATGAAAAAAAACTCATAAATTTGAAGGCCAATAAATGTGCATAAATTAGACAGCTTGTAAATGATTCAAAGAGATTTGCCAAAAAAAAGGCTACACAGTTAGGTAGGAACATTTCGTCTAGGGCGTGGCAACAACAAATGAAGCCTTCACAAGAAACTGTGCCGTAGGACCGGACTATCGCGAACTGCCATGTTCGAAGACATCACGTGTCGGCAATGGACGACAAAATACGCATCGATCACGGTTTTATGCATGTTTCAGCAAAAAATGTGTAAAATCATTTAACCACAAAGACCTTCATTTAAGTGATCAAACGTTTGTACGTTTGAAGGTTATTGATGAAGGGATAGACAGATTCGTTATTATCATGAAAACATGTCGATACTTGAAAAGAAAGCATTGATAAAAGTTTCTGTTTTTTTTGTAAATAAATAATGAATCAAGTGAAGCTGAACTTAATGATGAGTCTGATAAAATAGCGGTAAATACAATAACATGACACTAAGAACTGTTCAATGACCGTTCTAAGGCGGTAACCCCTCGGGTTCTCACTTTCGTTAATTGTTTGCGGCGTCCATTTTGAAACTGATTATTGTAATACCATGCTCTCTTTTCCTCTCTACTTTTTGGCTGTGTCTGCTGGATGTGGCCATTCCTGATATGCATATTTCACTTTTTTTCAAAGTCTAAAACTTCACCATGTTGGTCCTAGCGAGGATAGATGTGGAAAAGATTCAACTTTGAAGTGTAAGGGAAATAGGCAACAGAATAAATTATAAAAAATATTTCCTAAGTAGTAAGAAATAGAACCAAGTTCAAGTCAGTTTTTTTTATATTTATTATGAATATTTATAACGAATGAATTCCCAGTTCAAGCAAAACAAACATCGATCTTTAAAGAAGCATTGTCATAGAAAATAAAATGTGAAGAAAATGACGGACACCTTAATCATAATAAAATCAAAAGAATCAACAGAAAAAAAGAGAGAATAAACGCATATTGAAACAACTAAACACGGGTAAAGTCTTTGTAAGTCCAAAGGCGACGAGATAGAATCGCTCGTAGATTTGAAGAATTTGGCAAATCCTCACGCAACTTGGGAGTAAAATTTGCTCATGCCGACCGATAGCAACTCGGTGTCTTTGTCTCGTCTTTCATTGGGTTTTAAGCCTTTGAAGAAACCGAAACTATCCATTTAAGAATGTCATAATTTGATTAACAGCAATTTCTCGGCAGTGGCATAACTATGCTGAAGTACTGTCCTACGGGCGGTAAAATGTTCGATCTTTTTACAATCAAGAAAAGAGGAAAAATACTTATGCTCGGCCTGTACTGGAAGTATATCCAGAATCTGGAAACTGCGATATCAGAGTTTATCGTACAAACAAATAAGCATCATAAACTGATGGTCTTGAAATAATTTCGAAAAGGTAAGACCCTTTTATCACAGGGCAAGTGTGAGGCTGCACCATAAACCCTGGTTTAAACTAAAAACGGCAAATGTGCGTTGGCACTGACCTTCCTCATTTCAAAGCGGTTACCCCGCTGCTTCTTCTTTTTCCTTTGTTGTTGTTTTTTTTTGTTCATGAAAACGGCAATATCTATCCTTTTTTTTCTTGTAATCGGTTGTGCGTGGAGTCTGTGTTTTCTTGGTGTGACTTTTCCAGGTATGTTTAATAAAATGTGACTGTTTTAACTGAGGTGTGTACTTGACACGTTTTGTACTTCACTGACTGTGCTGAAAACTTTCAAAAATTTAGAACAAGAAGTAAATAAAAAAACAATAATGATACATATCCTGATAAACAAACCTAAAGGTCACTTACTCTAGAACCTGAAATAGCTATTCAACCACAAAAACGCACGAATATGAAAGTAGGAATGCGTTTTTGTAAAACAATGAACGGAAACGCCGTCAAGCATATCCGCGCAGTGTTACTCCTCCGTTACGTTGACGTAACATTACGGTAGTAAAATGTTTTACTTTTGTTAATGCTTTGACATGAAACAACGAAAATGACAAATTATATATAGTAAACTCCCATGCACACCTTAATTGTAAGTTATTGTAACAAATTGTGACACATTGTTCAATGATTAAGATTCTGAGCCTGTTTCATCCTTGAGTATTGTCCTTAAATGTTAATGTCTTAAATGTTTTCGTTTCAAAGCATATTTGGATTAAAAGCTCTTCGAATGACATTTGTGAAGGTATGTATTTAACAAAAATTATCTAAATCTGTAAAATACTTTATGTATATATGTTTGGACAGACGTTGTGCGTTTAATTTTCTTATTTACATGATTGTTGTATGATTTAAAAAATTTGTCAAGTCGTTTTTATATTTAAAATTTAAACATAGATCCAACGGAAAAGTTTCACAAAGCTCCTTAAATTATATCTTTAAAAAATTGAAATCCATATATTAATTTAAAATATTAAATACAGATCGAGTTTAAAAAGATAAAAAAATTAAACAAACAGTATAAATCGCAAAACCAACTGATCCTGCTTTAGAATCGGTAAATCTATCCTGATTGTTTTCAGATCTAACGATACGCATAGGAAACTGTTAACTTAAGATATTTCGTGAATGCTTGTCAAGATAAAAAAGACGTCACTATGTATGATGCAGTATTTGAAACTTGAATTGTTATTGCCAATATTGTACTTCAGTTGTTAATCTGCTTTATTAGAACATACATTCACATCTGTCAATGACTTTATAATGATTTCTATTCTTGAGTAAAATGAATATTGCCCTTTGGCTTTGATATGCTATTAGCTTCATATGTTTTATATGTCTGTGTGCTTTTGCATGCAAAATTGTTGAGCTGATGGGTGGGTTGGAGTTATTTCACCAAGACAACTTGTACTTGTTTGTTCATATGAGAGCCTGTTGGGGCAAGTATGAGGTTGGTGCACCCTAGAACCTGGTTTAAACCCCCAAGGCGGTAACCTATCGGCTTCTCAATTTGTTAAGGGCTTACTACACTCCTCCCCAGCACATTTAACGATAAAAATAAAATTATCAAAATCTCAATAACGGCAAAATGCTGTTCAATGAAACTTTGCACAAATAAGTGTTACTAATGTATCTTTATTTTGCATATGGTAAGACACGTTAGAATTGTAAAGAAAAATATCGAGATCTACAAATTCCTTAAACTTCTATTTACATAAACAAAAACTAAACAACACAAAACATCCTTTTAAATGCCCACATGAGTAAAATGATATTTACAACAATTTCTTGTGTCCTCGTGACTTACATATGTAAACTTTACGAGATATTAGTAAAAGTGTGTTTCCTGTTCGCTTCCTGTGCCCAATGTTATAAAACTGAGCATGGAAACCAGTCTCAAATCTCAAGCATCTGATTGGCTGAAATGGCGACTGGTCGCCATTTCAGCCAATCAGATGCTTGAGATTTGAGACTGGTTTCCAAACTCAGTTTTATAACCTTCAGCCCTAGTCGCATTAACTAACAGATGACAATCATTTATTTCTCTTTTAGTAGTTGAAAGTTCTTTACAAAGTATACAACATTTTCTTGTCAGTATCATTACACTCACGTGGGAATTTAAAAATATGTTTTGTATTGCCTAGTTTTTGTGAATTTATGTTTATAGATTTTTAAGGAATTTTAGGTCTAGCTTTTCTAACGTGTCTTACTGTAGGCAAAATAAAGATACATTTACTCATTTGTGCAAAGTATCATTGAACGACATTTTACCGTTATTGAGATTTTGATATTTTTCTTTTTATCGATGAAAGTGCTGGGGAGGAGTGTAGTAAGCCCTTAACAAATTGAGAAGCCGAAAGGTTACCGCCTTGGGGGTTTAAACCAGGTTCCAGGGTGCACCAACCTCATACTTGCCCCAACAGGTTCTCATATGAACAAACAAGTACAAGTTGTCTTGGTGGAGTGTGGTAAGCCCTTAATTGTTTGTGGTGTCTGTTTAGAAGCTGATCATTTTTTATTAATGATGCTCTCTTTTTCTCTTCTTCTTTGCTGTGTGGGGAGGCTGTTTTTTTCTGAATGTGGCAATTTTCCTTGTATGCATATTTGACCTTATTGTATAAAATAATGGTCTTTAAGATGTTTTGTCTGAATCGTCTTATGAAAGGTATACTGTATGTTTCGGGTCCTCTCATGTTGAATTAAGCCGAATAAACCAATGCCTGTTGATACGATCAAACCTCAAATAGAACCACCGTATCATAATTTGAAATGTAAGAACGTTCTGACTAGCTGTAGTGAAACTGGTATGCTTCGTCACGATTTTTGGACAACCAACTTTGGTTCCTAAGTCATTCATCCCTAGGCCCTGAAACGTTAGCATATGTGCAATTATTTGAAATTCATTACAGCCGAGCCTGCAATATTTTTAAATGCCGTGTTCTGTTGGTTTCAAAGTTTCTTCATCATCTCTTCAAAATAGAAAGGAAGTTATCGGTAAAGAGATGTGTGTACTGCTAATAAAGAAAATAAACAAAAAATGTCGGTACATTTGAATAGAACATTGAAAGACAAAATCCTTTGATATTTTGCCTAAATATACTCTTTGATGTTTAATTGAAAGTGTTTCTTTTCGTCGGTTGACCATTGGTAGGCTTTGTATATTATAACACCAAAAACAATACGGTTAATTTAGTGCAATGTAAATATTCGTAGTTATATTTGCACGTTTCTATGACACGGTCACGTGACTTCTCTTGTTCTAAGATATTTGCTTTTTATCTGTTTTTATCTGTCATATGTAATTCTGGCACTAGTGACATCACATTTTCAGTCGGCATTTGTTCAACAACAATTACACTGGAATACAAACCATACTTATTTTGCCTTTGGAAATAGATGTGATGTCATTAATTCGTTTTAAGTTTCGCCGCTGTTTGATGATGGCCTGCCCAAACTACCGTCGATCGATCAATGATGTGATCTATATTAGTCGCATGAACACTGATCTGTTTTATTTTGTATCTTCTGATGATCTTGAAACACTATACAGGGGCGGCTCCAGAGGGGTTTCAGTAGGATTCTTGAATCCCATTTTTGGACAGCAATATTTAATTTTCATTTTGACTTCGGTAAGTCGGAAATTATCATGTACCATTAAGAATGTCCCCAAAACGAACACCCTTTGGGGAAAATCAGCATCCGACCCTAGTATACCGTTAGAAATTCGTGATGATTACAGCCACACCTGTGCTTAAGTCCACCTGAAAACAAACACCACATTTGGTTAAAGACCAAATCTTATTTGTTTAACTGACTGATTTAAATAACAAAATAACCTGCGTACAAAGACCATCTGCCTTCAAAGACCGATTTTGAGTGTTCCCCTGAGTGGTCTTTGAAAACAGGTTTAACTGTATTTCCTTCCATCTTGGAAGACCGCGGTTTCTCAAAAATATTTTATCAATTTTCGTTTATTTTTCCTTTAAATATCTTGATAAACCATTAATTTTCATGTTTGATATTTATTGTAGTTACCAAACAATGGGTTTGGGGGATTTTTTTTCAATCTATGTATTGACATAGGGCGTATCTGATAACTACAGTAATTGTCACAAATCACAAGATTTATATATTTGAAATACGTGTAAATGTAACCTAATCAAAGATGTGCTATCAATCAATGTTGGTTAATTGATTATGTCAATGAATTTAATGCTCTTGGTCACAAAGACATTGTATCTGGAAAGCTAGGACATCTTAAATCGTTTATGTTTTGTTATTTATTTCACATAAATATTAATGAATTGTGTCCTTGGGTTGTTATGTTCTGTTTGGGTGATCTTAACAGAAATTATATTTTAAACAACGCTCTTGGGCGACTCTATTTTTGGTCTGGTATGTAAAAGAGAAATATTAAATGTTCCTGCTTTCTTAAAATTTCCCAAAAGTAGTTGACCTTACAACACAGAACAATATTATTACACCTATTGCCGCACATTGCTGTGTGAAATATCAAGTATACTTAAAAACCATGTCAAAAACCATACAACACTGCAAATCTATTTACATTTTTTCATGTACTGACAACATGAAAAAGACTTAAGACAATAACGTCTTTATAAGAAGATCCTCAAATAACACCTGGTCAAATGTCACAGTCGTCGGCTATGACCTCTCTATGATAATATCCTATAATCATTGCTTCACATAAAAAATCGACAGTCAGTTAGGTCATCTAAGAAAATTTGAAAACATGACTGATGTGATTTATTAAAGGTTTAATTCGATGGACCAAAAATAAGCCGAAATTGAGAATAATGAAAACCTTCTTTGACCGAGTAAATTGAGTTATTAACTTAATCAAGTTTAAGGTTAAACATCTTCTAGCAGCTAAAGTAGACATGTTAAAAGCTGAAAATATATCATTAAAGCAAAAACATGAAGGTCTTGCTGCTGAGCTTACTGACATGAAATACAGGCAAATGAATGATAATCTTTTGTTATTTTTGATATGGTTATTTCAAAAGGCATGGTATAGATTCCTGGCTTACCCTCCATCGACACCTACCCCTACCATGATTTTGAATGTGGTTTAGGTGAAATTGTAACTCTGAGAATGAGGGAAATTGTAATTAGAACCCATTCACAACACAGCAAGCATGATGAAACCATATCCAAATCTCTCAGTGCTCTATACAAGCTTACTGTTCTGTTAACATTCCAGTATGTTGCAGAACTATTCTCAAAATAAATCATCAACCGAAGAAAACTGTAAGCAATAAGTGGCCAACAGAATTGTTCCATAAATTCCAGGTGAGCTCAGAACAAAAAAATTGCAAGACAAGAACCTGATTCTAAAATGTCTAAGTACGCCAGTACGGCATTACAGTTATATATCATCGAATACGTTTCCAGTACACATTTTGAATAATCGAATAACAGTATAAGTGGTCCAAGCAGGTGCGTCGTAAATAATGCAAATGTCATATTTTTTATTGATAGCTAGCACAACAAACCCCGCGTGACATGAATTTTCTGTTATATCATACTTCAGCTCATTCGTTCTGTTTGCTAGGGATGTATTTGTGACATATAATTACATGTGAGTGAGATATGGTCTTGGTTGATCTGTAAGGCGGATGTTGCTGAATAAAGGTGGAGTAGTTGACTGGTTATATCTCAAATTCGTTTCATGGGAATGAATGTAAACAGTAAACATTTGTTAACATCAGTTATAAGTTTATAACCATTAATTAATAACCTCAAAAAAATCATGACTTTACATTCTAACAATGACATAAAACCCTGTCCTCACAAGCCGTAATAATCTATAGCTTTAGGACTAAATGATAGAGGATCTTTAACTTAAAGATTTACAGGGTTTGTAAAGACTCTACTGTATGTCGGAAAGTCCTTGATCGGTCTAAATGCTGTAGGAATTAATCAGTATATACACGAAAGCTGAAAATATATATTTCTGTGAAAATAATACAGCCAATACATGTACAAGCACGGGGTAAAATCAACATAGTTTCGCTTAACTTGGGCTTGTTTGTCCTAACAAACCTAAACCTCGCGACTCCTTATAAAACTGGAGTGGTTTATTTGGTGTTTGTTAAGCAAAGTTCTTGCAATTAAGAAGTCGAAATCACTTTTTTAAGTTCGTTTCCTAAAGGTTCCTTTTTAAATTTCACTAAAAACACCAGATCACTTAACAATGAAGCGTTAGATATGACGTCATAATCCTATTTTATATCTGATACAAGTCGTAACAATATTACCATTAAACATGTTCACATCTTGGAAGTCAAAATCATACGAACATAATTGGTGTCTCCCACGCACCCGACACAAACTTCGCCTACAGAAGCGCTGCATAACTAAGAAAATATTTCTCAAATAACTATAATATAACAATTATTTTCACAAAATAAAAAATACAGTTAATGCGCATTACTAAGATAAATTGTTCACGCATATGAGATTTAAACTTTCTTTTGAAATTGTTCAATCATTGTGATTTTATTTAAACAAAAATATGCAGCATCCATGCTGAAAGAAAAGCTGACTTTCGTTTGAGTAAAAGAAGTTCTGTAAATATATTTTGAATGTTTACAAGAATTGTTTATTTAACTATTGAATAAAATATCGGTAATCTGTAAATAATAAAACCGCGAATTATTATAACATTAATTAAAGTGATCATTCAAATTGTCATTAAAACATTGTTTTATGACTGTAAATACTTTTATAACAGATCTAAGAAACAGTCATTCATAATACTGGTTATGCATTTCAAGACCATTAGTATGACATTTAACGACCACATTAAGTATTGTATTCGAATAATTTGTGGATGAAGAAACAAATGATGTAGAATTTTAACCTTAGTATTGTTAAAAGATACTTGGAAATACAAAGGAAACATTCCGCCTATGTTGAATCAAAAAGTCAGACATACCATTTGAACTTGACTCTTTTTTAACGGTGACTGGTTGAAACGTGGTCCGTTAAGAGGTCAGACTTGTTTTAAAGGTCAGTTTTATGTCCTTGGTCAAAGCTTGGGCATAAACCTTTTCTCCAACCCAACATTTAGCAGCTTTACGATTCGAACGAATGTGCACCATGTATATTAGGAACTTCACCCAGAAAACACAGCTTCACCACACATACAAATATCAGAGAGGAAAAGAGAGCATGCTCATGGTTTATCAAAAGATCAATTTCAAACAACACACCACAAACAGTGAACGAAAAATAGAACCTAGGCCTGTGTGGTTACCGCCTTGGAACTGTCAGTAGCAAAACAATTTGCCTTGGGCTTTAATCGAGGTTCTAGGTTGCACAAACCACACACTTGCCCACAACAGGTTCTCATACGAACAATTAGGTACAACTTGGCTTGGTGAATAACCTCTAACCCATCCATCAATGTATTTAGATGATTCAAACATCTAAATTAATACTGGTGATAACTTCATTTTATAAAAAATCAAAATGGCTGTGTTGGTAATGACATGTTCATTATTGAAATATGTTTACAGTTTAAAAAAGAAAAGTAAATACACGTTTTTGTGTCTCTTTTTTAATTTCCTTGGACGAAACAATAATTAAAAAATAACGGCAAGATGGGACTAAGTCTTAAAATGATTGACCAACTTCGTTAAAAAGCAATTTTTACCAAAAACTTCAAAAAGAAAATTAAGAATTGATGTAAGTCTAAGACATGGTTTTTCTTTTGATAGTTTCTAACTGTATAGCTCTCTTATATTTGTTATCGTGACTAAAATCACTTTAGGAAGAAATGGTTCTAGTGTGAGTTTACATGATGTGGTATTAACTGACAGAAACTATGGACACTAGTATTATCTTATAACCGAGAAAGAATAAATTTGCGCTTAAAGTCACAAAACTACGACTTGACGCAGTGCTAACCGGAATCTTACAATACCATAAAACTGAGACTTGAAATATTCCTCAAATTTCAACCAGATGATTGGTTAAACTGCGATCAAACTCCAAATGTAGATTAAATCAAACGTTTTTTTTAAAGTGTTTTGAGACTGTTGTACAATCTTGGGCCAAGGATTGAATGACAGTCTTAGTCTTTCTATTTTGAAGTTGTATAGCTGTCTTGTATTTCAACTATGTTTTATTCATGGTGTATCAAACACAACTTTTTTTATAAGAAAAAAAGTTCCAGTCTAATTTATGCGGGCCTCACAAGCAACAAAGCGAATAACAGCCATCAATCTGATTCATTGTTTTGCTCGCTTTTAGGTAAAACATTCTAAAATAACTAAACTGTTTTTTCTATTTTCAGATGTTTACGAACGTTAATTGCCATTAAAGACTTTTCAACAAATGAATTAACTCAAGAACTGGAGGAGTTTTCGATCAGCAAGAACAACAAACAAACTTTGAAAGATTCTCATTAAGAACGAGTTATTTGAATCAATCGTCTGGCGGAGTTTAAATTTATCACCGAATTTATCTGCAACTGAAATGTGCCTGGAAAATGAACAAAACGCTAGTACACGAACGAAGTGGCGATGAATTATTTCGTTTTAATTTGAGTGGTTTTAAACTTCTTTTGTTATCGCGGCTGAAATCCCCTGAAGAAAGAATGGTTCTAGTTTGAGTTGTGCCATGACGTTTCGTATAGTGCTAGGTGATATTAAATTATCAATCAAGGATGAGGAGAACGTCCCGTGTCTTCTTGTATTTTTCTTGCTGGATCTTTATTGCATTGATTTGTATCCTTCTGAACATTATAAACGTCGACTGGACACATACTGACACCGTTAATGGAATTTTAATTGTGTTGGTATTAGGAGTTCTACAGGGCTCAGTATTAGAATTTCCAGTACAGACAATAGCAACGTTACTCATTGGCGGCGAAAGGAGGGAAAACAAAAAGGCAGTCTGTGACAGATTGACTGTCATTTTGAATTACAACTTACTCGCCACCAGCAAAGACGATATTTTAGAATGCATAGAAACAATGTATATGGCCTACGTTGGGAATTTGAGTCCAAATGTGTCAGCTGTGTTGGTGAGTGCTACAAACGACGAAGAACTGCGGGAATATGAGCTTCAAATTCGTGACACTTACCGAGCTATTCTCTATGACGATTTGTATCGAGAAGGACTGGCTTTCGCTAAGGGGGAGTATGATCTTGTAGACCCAATTCATCTTCACAATGTTTGGGCTATGTATATTGATGTTGATAGGGATACGTTTGTGACGGAATATTTAGAAGATGTTTGTGATAGATATGCCAGGGAGTTTATGGTTGTCCATCGCGTAAGTAGAGTTCTCAGGAAATGTGGCCAGTATCAAGATCTGATGTTACTATCAGAGGGAGAGTATGAAGCGTTCTCGTATTGTGCCTGTGAATACTATGGAAACTGCGCAAGGGAAGTCGGCGAACCTTTGTTTCATTCAAGCGAAGATGTGTCAAACATTTTAGAAAGAAAGTTTGATTACACGCTTGTGTTAGATGCTGACACTGGGGTTCCTAGGGGAGGTGTTTTTGAAATGCTTCAAATAGCGGCGGCTCATCCAGAAAGAGGAATTATCCAGCCTTCTATAAAGCTACATTGTTCGAGAGATGATACCATGTTCATGCATTTAGAAGCCATGCGCCAAGCAATCTATGAACCTATGACAAATGCAATCACAGCTTTATTCAACCAGTCTTCCTACTTTGGAAAGGCTCTTATTAAGAACAAACTGTATATAGATTATGTCATAGGCAGTAAAGATAATTTAATAGAACGAGTTCCGGTAGATGTTCTTAGTCATGACACATTCGAGGCAGCTCTCTTAAAGCCGCTTTACGCTGGTAGTACATATCTCCTAGAAGCCCCTAGTCATAACTACGTTACTTGGAACATTAGAGAAAGGAGATGGAACAGAGGGGAAATCCTGCTAGCTATGTACTTTTGGAAAAACGGATTCGGAAAACCAATGAGATGGATACAGAAGAAGTTACAAAGATCCAAATTCAATAACACCAAAGTTAGAACAGAATCCAAATTAGATTTTGTTACCTCATACATTGCACATTCAGCTCTCAGACAAATGCTGATGAAACCTGCGTTGCTACTTTACATTCTTCTTCATATTAGTGTTCACCTGAGATACAGATATGCTTCAATCATTATTGTTATGTTTAGTGTTTTAATCTTTCCAAAATTTGCGACATGTAATCGCGAAAACTATAAGTATGTGATAATAGAGACAGTAGCATCCATTTTACAATTCACACCGGAAGCGCTAGTAGGATGCGTGCGCATTTGGCGAGCACTGTATGCCAATATTTCTTTAAATGCCAAATGGATACCTCAAAGAGCTGTGGAAGAAGAATTCAAGAATTCAAATCCGTTTATATCAAGTTTTAAGCATCTATGGGGATATTCACTTTTCGCTCTCATAACTGGAATATTAGTTATACTATTGCTTGAACGTGCACTGTTAGTTCTAGTCATGTTGATAACTTTATTTGTGCTTCCTCTGTTTACTGGATTCACTTCGCTGACTCCAGGATTTAGATGCTGCAAACGAAAGAAGCCAAAATTAAGTGATGTTTACAGGGACAGTATTACAAGAAGGAGTTGGGATCTGGAAGATAATGGTATTGCAAAAATTTCGTCAGGGCATGAATACGGTAGCTTAGGAAAGCTGAACAATGATTACCGTGAGTACGCAACAGGTCCAGACTCTCTCCTTTCTACCTCCGCTGGAACCACAAGTACCTCAACTGAGGAACAAGGTGGATTTGGAAGAAAGAAAGTAGTCACGGGGACCACAAAATCATGGTCTGCTGAAGTGGAAAGAATGATAGATCAAGGGGGTGTTTACGGCAGGCCAACAAAAACAAGAGATAGGCGATTCAGTAGATTAAGTAGTAGAACTTACACAACTTACGATTACAGCGATTTACGCGAAGATAAATATGTAACAGTCATTAATGTTACATACCCCCATGCCAGTAATGGTAGCACAAGTTGTCAAAGTTCTTCTATATCTACACTTGAATCTTCTCCAAGTGAACTCTCAAGCACAGATAACTCAGGGAAATTAGATAAAAAGAGACAAATTCAAGATGAACACTCTGTTGGTATGACAAAGCAAAAAAGCATACAAGACGTTGAAAAACCACGTAAAGATCATATATGGTACGACAATAACATAACTTACGTAACTGTTGGTGATCCTAGCAGAATTAAACGCCAAGATCACGTTAGAAACGAACGTAACATAGCACGTGTTACCGTTGGTGATATTGAGAATCCACCGAAGTGCCAAACTGCTGGACAACCAGAAACAGTAATTAATGTCAAAAGAAGTTTAAACGGAAAAACGTTTTTCTTTGAGTCACTTAAGGACGAATGTGAAACAAATTCCACAAGCAGTTCGAGCTCTGTAGAAAAACTTTATCAAAATATAGGGACGCTTAAAGAATTTACTCGTGAAAGTGATGCATAAACAAGAATCAAAGTAGAAAACGAAAATAAGAGTATTTTAGTAAAGTAACTTGACAGCAAATAACTTCTAATTATTCTTTGCTGATGTTTTAGATTAACCTTGTTGTTTTAACATAATCTAAAGTAATGATTTTTATTGCTTTCTGAATTTAAATTAAATATGATATGACTCGAAAAAGTTTAGAAATATGTAAAACAAAGAATGCTCTTATCATGCATGTAGAAATGAAATGTAGAATTCACCTGACTATCCTTAAAAGCCTCAGTGTATGTTAAACTGTTTTAAAGTGTTATATATATATATACAAATATTTATTTCTTCTGAATGTAGTAAACGTTCAATCACAATTATGATACAGCGTTTTCGGTGCATTACCCTTTGGTATATACAATATATCGTATTAATGTCCATGTATTTATATTCGTGATCATGATTTTTCGTGGTTTGGGGTATAACGGCATTTTAGAGGGTTATTAAATTCACGGTTTAGAAATTTCTTAAATCACGTTTTAGTACTATTTATATTTCGTGTTTTATTTTCGATTGCGCATAAATTATTTACCCGTGAAATATAAAATTAATATCTCACGAACATTAATGTATTTGCACTGTGCGTTGATTTGAACCAACACTATAACAATGTATTTAAAAAAAGAAATAGGTATTTGAACGTCATAATCAACGACAGAAACATGTTGCATGCTCTGTTTTATGGGCTTTTATAGACAAGACAGATTGCTTTCTAACGCCCCAGTTTGTGTGAGGTATTCGGTGTTCAAGGCTCTTATCAAATATTTTACTAGTACTTGGTCACCAGTTGTATACGTTTAGAATAATGCCAATTTTGAAGCTTCCCAACGCATATACGGGATGAAAATAAACTGCTGCTTAAAAAACAAGTA
Organism: Corbicula japonica; assembly: GCA_038501625.1. Lineage (NCBI taxonomy): Eukaryota > Metazoa > Mollusca > Bivalvia > Venerida > Cyrenidae > Corbicula > Corbicula japonica. Next base: position 1,113,329 of record JAZAYU010000029.1, read on the forward strand.
TGTATATCATGCTCAAACATAAATGATAAAGTATGATACTATTAAACGAGTTGAATGTATGGAAAAGTGATGTGACAATATCCAAAACTTAAAGAAGATAGTGTCAAATTCCTAGGTTTTAGAAACAAAACACTAAAACTATTTCTCAAATATAATTTTCTTAACCTACTTTATTAAATTTGACAACAGTACGCTAAGGCCAACAAAAATAGTTGTGGTTCAGGAAACGCTGTCAGAAAAATGTAGGAGGGTTGGTAGGGATTTTTCTTTAAATTTATATGAAGGTTTGTTCGTTGGTTACTTATCTCACCCATATGAATCTTACTTCCACGAACATGAATCCTTTCGGGGATCCCTTAATTCGAAAGTTAGCTGTTTGAATTGAATTATCTCCCCTTAACTCTCTCTCTCTCTCTCTGGTTTTGAGTCCCCGCAGTTACGGTATCTTAGAACTCTCTCGCATTCTGGGGACACCTCTCTCGATTTCCTATATGATATATGGGGTCAGATCAAGTTTTCATTACTCTCATTTTTGAGGGGACATAGCTATTAATACATTTTATGACCTCACCATGACGTAAGGATTTTAATGCACTACCGTAACATTGGGGACCCGCACAATGTCCCCAGAATTACGATAGGTCCCCAGAGTCCTGTAAAATATGGTGAAAATGTCCAGTGCTCTCTCTCTCTCTCTCTCTCTCTCTCTCTCTCTCTCTCTCTCTCTCTCTATATATATATATATATATATATATATATATATATATATATATATATATATATATATATATATTTATAAGCGACTCTTTCGGCATGTAGAGCTTGTTTTAGCAGTACATTCATGTAGTAGATAAGTAGATACAAGGCATATCATTTTCTTACTTTCAGCTTGTGGTATTGTTAATTTTTGCCTTTTTATACTATCACATTTAATCAATATTAATATACCATCGGCATCTTCAACTGACCTTACGGCAGACGAGCTTCAACCAAGCCCCCAAATAGTGTCGGGCATAATCCTATTTACATATCAAAAAAATCTTTTGTCCCGAAGTCAACATGAATTTGACGGACTTCATTTGATACCCATATAATTTTTCATGAAATCTTCGCCACCTTTGTACCAAATGCTGCCAACTCTGAGAATGGGATAGTAGATCTACCATCAATCTGAAATTATTGTATTTAAATATATTTATTGAAAAGTATAAAGGTCTAAGTGATTTTTGCACTTAACATGTTGTCAGATGTATGTAAATTAATATATTTTACCACATGAAATCTTTTATATTAAAAAGATAATGCTGCATGTAAATCAATATAAAAAAAGAGGAGTGTTGGTCTAATTGTCACCTATTTTCGCGATCCGGATTTTCGTGAAATATTGTCGAAGTTCCTTCTAAGTTTACCAGTCTGATGTCAAAATAATGTTAAAACCAACTCCCCATGCAATAACACTGCAGCTCCGTTATATCACGAACCGTTATATCGCGATATCCAATATATCGCGCTTGGTCCGTGGATCCCAGTTTTTTGTACATTTACAATGTATATGTTTGTTCATTCTTCGTGATGGTAAAAAAGACAAATCAACATTTGCGAAAAATTCATGAAATGCACGCTTTTTTCGTGTCGTATTACGTCATTATCGGCGAACGTTGTTTATTACATTATGCACGCAGGGAGTTAAGAGGCGATGCTAAAGTTCACCAACAGATACAATTTAACATCAAACGTATGAAAATTAATCATTTATTAAATGAAAGTTTTTTTACAATTCTGTTGTTTCTGATTTGACATGAAACCCCCTTTGTGACAAACAATAGGCGCGAAAAACAGCAAGCTGATAAAGTACTGGCAGAATTTCGTTCACGAGACAAACCGCAAATCAGCGACATTTATTTCAAACTGCTTACAATAATTGGCATTGAGCATGAAAAGTCAAAACAGTTAATTGTTTTGACATTACCTGTCATCGATATATCAAGCTGGTTAACGACGGACGACGACGAACTAACATCGCCGACCTTGACCGACCAACAGATCGTCGTTCAGTTGAAAGTATCGACACCGTTGGAAATTGATGACGGCGATCTTTGTTTGTACATAAATTAATTTCTTTTCATTAAAAATAAATCGTTTCAAAACATAAAAAATATATAAAAGGTTGTTTGAAAACATTTTCCAGCACGGAACGTACTCCCTGACGTACCCGTAGATTTCACGGCGTGTTAATAACGCAACACCGCGATATACATGAATCTGACAGCAAAAACAAATAGATTCTCGTTGTTTTAGCGTGATTATTTACTTATATCGCGCTCCGTTTATATCGCGGTTGGTGGACTTGGACCCCGAGGTCATTGTGGGCAACTATTTTTCCGGAAATGCAAAAAAAAAAAATCGTTGGGGTCGGCAGTTAAAAATAGGGTCGGTCGGGTTTCCTGAAACACAGCTATTTTTTATTTTGGCCTAAAGCTGAAGGAATTGATAGGACATTGCATGTATCATATAGGGAAGTCTGACACAGATCAATCGATAAATCAACAAAAAAAAACAACAAAAGTCTGATGGGGCAAGTATGAGGTTGGTGTAGCCCAACTACAGAAATAGAAAGAAAATTTTCCGCATTGATTTGAATAGTAACTGGGTTGTGCGCAACAAGAGCTTTTCTATATACAATGGTCGCTCTTCGCGCACAACCCAGTTACTATTCAAATCAATGCGGAAAATTTTCCTTCTATTTCTATATGCCGCCGATCGAAAAATGAATCGCAACTTTTCAATCTTTTGCCGGCTTCATAAAGCATCTTAAACCATATTTATTTAAAAAAAAACACATACCTGAGAAGCCACATTCAAGTAGAATCAATAAATGTAATCCTTTATAAGTAATGTTTTCGTTTTTTTATGCAAAACTGTTTTAAACCTCCACCCATGTCGATGACACCGCATAAAGTTTATCTGACTCGCGTTTATCGATAATTTTCACCGTGTAAACGGCATATGCTGTGGTAGGTTTAACAAGTTGTTTTGTGGATTATTCGTTCATTTAATTGTTACTTTTATCATTATTTATGTTTAATAACGATATTTGACATACCAGTGTTATTTTTTATTTTTATTTTTAAGCAAATATTAGCTTTTAATGAATTTATTCCAAATTTTCAGCAAAACATGTTTCACTTCTTGTCTGTGAAATGAAAACAAGGCAGCATTTTTATAAAAATCTTTTTTAATATATCATTAATATGAAGTTTTCCATGCATTTTTGTTTTTCAAGAGACTCATTGATTTTTCAAATAGAAGTTTAATGCAATCTGTGAATACAGGAATTCCACAAGTTTGCTTAAACAACGTATTACAACACAGACTGACATGTCGGTCTAGTAATTTTACTATTTCATATACTGAAAATGAAAAAAAAAATCAATTATATTGCATTTCTTGTTTACAAATAAGATTTTGTCTTTTTTATAATGTGATTATTTTTCAAATGTTTTTGGTATTTTACAATATTTTATATTTTGTTATTGGTGAGGAACTAAACTTGCATTTAATAGTATTGCTTTATCTAAATATACCAGCTATATAGGCCTTAAGTATTTATAGTCACAAAAACATCATAATACAGAATGTCAGCAAGTTTATGTAGTTCCAACTAGTATGACTAGGAGAAGTTTAGGTGAAAAGTAACAGCACTGCATTACTTGCAACTTCAAATGTTTCCAGAATGAATAAACCATATAGATGTATCTGAACTTATAATTACAATAAAGTAGTCTTTATCTTAAATAAATGTATGGTTTCAAAAAAAGTTTGATTTATCAGTGTTAGATTGTTCAGATGTTTTCTTACTACAACAGTGAGCAAAAGGAAAACACTATACAAAGTCACATTTTATTATGTTTCCTGTGCATTAGTGGGTGGGGTAATATAACACATGTTTTCTTTCAAATAAGCAAGAGATTTTAATAAAATTATGGTTGAATCTCTAAAAAAATATTTAACTTAACTGATGGTGTTTTTGCATATATTGCCATTACTTACTGAGGGCTGTAGTGATATATTCCAAGAAAATTTGTTAATATGTTTCTTCTTTAATACAGTTTAAAAGCCTGAATGTGTTGTGAACTTGTGAGTGGTGTTCTTCAGGGACAACATGTATAACATGTATATCATTATTAATTTCTAATGTCAGCTATATGAAAATGTTTACAATCTTAAAAAATCAATATCACAGAAATCTTTAAAATATCTAATTTGTGTGGAGTGCAGAAGTTTTATTTGGAATATCAGCCTCTAGTTTCAACATACTTTTTCATATCAATTTTATAAACTAAATACCTTTGATAATCTACATTATTTTTTTGTAATAATCATTAACATAAGCTTGTTTTTCATTTATAGTTATATTTCATACAAAACAGATAAGACTAAGAATGCCCCAGATAACAAAATAATTTTATTGTACATTTTAACTGGTGGGTGAGGTAAGGGCTATTCCATTTAAACATATACCCCACCCCAGGAAGGCACTTTCAAATTAGACCGTCCCCCATTAGAAGCAAATAAAATGGAAAAAGGTCCCCCCTCTAGAATTTTTTTTTCTTCAATTTTGGTCCACCTTTAGAAGAGATATGTTTTAACCCTTAGAAGTTTTTTAAATGTTGAACACCATTCATAAATACATGTTTCATGACTGGTGAGTTCATATTAATTTGCAATATTAGTATTAAGTTTACCATCACCTGACTGTCTAGTTATCCTTTACATACTTTAGTTAAATCTACCCCCAAGGACATTGCCAGTGTAAACGCATGAACAAATGGTTATCGCTGCCATTTTTGCATAGTTTTTACCCATTTATATATTAAAGTCAAACAGACCTACCATTCATACTTTTAAAGTGACTTCATTTACCAAAGGACAGGACAGACATCAAATGATATTGATAGGAAGCCCTCATTTAGACATGATCCAACAGTCCCGCTTACTCTTTTGATAGTAAATTCGTTTTGGATAAACTGATTACAGTTTCAGTCAAAGAAATTAAAAAAAAATTCATGTGTTTTCCCGTGTTGACCCTGTTATGTTATGTTAGAGGGGTCAGCTCATAAAAATTTTGGAGAAAACGAGGTCCATCTCTAAAGCGCATGTGGTCTTGCCAACAGATTACGGCCATTATAAATAAATAATACGAGGGGTGTTCAATATATAATGAGACTGTGTTCATATCTTTTATTTGAAACATTTAACGGTAATATGCAATAGATAATAACAAAGTTCATTCATTTCTGAATACATTCAGAAAATATTTAAAAAATCCACAAAACAGCTTTAAAGTTACAGCATTTATAAGAAGGTCATGTTTGCATCATCACCCCCGGGCAACAAATATGTCGCGACGTCAGCGGCGTCGATCGCATTGTAAACGTCGCTATATTGTTTTATCACATTCATAGCTTTTCAAAATAAGCTGCCGAATGCAGAACACATCATTGGTGGCGTGCAGCCCACAAATTAATGACTTATTAACTGATAAATATTAATGCAGGAATTATAAATGTCTTAAAACTACATAAATGAATTCTTATGTTTTTATTATGATTTTATATAGAAAAACGCCGATATACTTAAATTACTGAACCTCTATAGGAATTATGCAACACTTTTATGTATTAAATATTTAATTAACTTTTCTCATGCTTAAATCTTTTGTCAGTATGCGATGCGCAGTTCCAAAGCAGTTTCGGCAAGCTCCCGCACCATTAAACGTCTGTCCATATCAAGCGCTGGCTGAATTGACGCTACGCATGACGCTGTCACGGACTTCTTACTACCGAACCTTTGCTCGTCATTAAGTGCTGTATGTCCCTCAAAAAACTTTTTGTGCCATCTAAATACTAACACACGACAAGCACTGTCTTTCCCCTTAGTCTCTTGTAACATTGTAAATGTTTTCGTTGCCGATTTACCTAAATTCATACAAAACTTAATGTTTGCCCGCACTTCAATACGTTCTTGTGTCATCATTTTTAAGTGACAACGTGTAAGGGTGACCGTAAACAAATGTTGATTATTTCAACGTTTTACTACCAAATGACGTCATTTTTTCATATGAGGTCATTGATATAACGAACAAATTATTGGCAGATTTTTATGTAATTGCAAAAATAGGTTCTTACTTCACTTTATATTATAATGTATGTCTTTATAATGCAGAATGGACGGGGGCGATAACGCGTTACTATGGTTTTTGGAATGATCATAATTTCTATGTCGCATTATATTTTTTCTACCAAAGCCGGTATTCTAATCAAGGATTAGTTATGTTTAATAATGATACCAAATTTTGATATATTTCATGTCAGAATAAAAATATATGAGGACAGTCTCATTATATATTGAACAACCCTCGTAATAATACGAAAAACAGCTGATCCTTCAAGAATATCTTCAGCAAACAAAAAGTAGAAAACAGCAAATACATGTACACGCGATTTTTTTATCGTGACCGGAGTAATTTTCACCTCCTTCAATGAGTGGACTTACACTATTCACCGTGATGGTGTACATTCATCACGGGATAAGCGGACGCCATCAAGGCAACCGATTACTATCGTGATGACGCGGAGGATCCGCCGTGGTTGGTCGCGCGAACGCGCTAGCCTTTTGTAGTGAATTTTACGTCTGATTATGTTTTGTACACATGCACATTTCAGTTTTGAAATATGAGTAAAATATATCTTAATTAGTCAATTTGATTATGAGAGCCAAAAATGAAAGTAGTGCACAAGGTTTCAGACCGAAGCTTGTTTTGTTCTCTCCAAATCTGCATTGCAATAAATTTTCTCGCGCTCGTGAAAAGAAACACGCATGAACACTTCTGCTACACTGAAATCTATATCGCAAATAAAACCAAAATCTGCGAATTTTCATTAGAAAATTCATTTATATTGAAAATTAACTTTCGCATTGTGTATGTTACGCATGTACGTTTTTCATCTTTAATATCGAGCTTTAATATTAAGCTCGTCTTAAGGTCGCAGGAATGCCCATTCACTAAGGCTAAAAAAACGATGTCCTTCCGTTTGCGCTGGTTACTGGTTGTGCAAAGCATAAGGGCATGTAAACACGGGAAAAAACCTTACCGGTAAAAACTTACGGCAAAGTATTGTTTTGAAAAATTTTGTTATTGGCTATATTTTTATAAATCGCTAATTGCAAAATATCTTTAAAAATTAAAACTTATTATTCGGTAGCATTGTTATCGGACTAGCATTTTGGAAAGCAAAAAAAAAACTAAATCGTCTGTTTAGAGAGTAGGTTGTCGTTCGTTGTAACCAATAGCAATACTAGCAATCGGCCATTTTTAGAAATTAGACTGAAGAAATCAAGTTGAAAACTACTGAATGGTAGCTTGTCAGTGGATTTTTAGGCCTTTAAATTCAAAGGAGCATAAGGCCCAGTGACGGAACAATCAGATGCATGGAGTTTTTCTTGAAAACAAGATGTAAGGCTGGTGAGAACTTTTATGTGAAGTTGCATTGTGTTAAAGAAAAGCGTCTTGCTTGGAACACATACTTATCAAGTAGGAGAGATGAAGATTATGAAAATTTTAAACAAATTAGAAATAAGGTCAATGATAAAGTAAAGACTGCAAGGAGAGACTTTGAGAAACAGATTGCACAGAAAGCAAAAACAGAGCCTAAGCACTTTTGGAGGTATGTTAAAAGTAAGACTTCTAGCCAGACTGGTGTTTCCACATTGAAGAACACGGCTGGGGATTATGTATCTACAAACAAGGAAAAAGCAGAGTTACTGAATGAATTCTTTTCATCTGTATTCACACAAGAAAATTTGAACAATGTCCCAGATTTCCAAAGTAAACCAGTAGAGGAAGAGTTATCTGAAATAATTATAACGGAAGAGGAAGGAAGAAGTTCCTCTGGGATCTGGATATAAGCAAATCCATGGGAATTGATGAAATGCATCCTTACCTACTGAAAACCTTGGCCGACAGCTTTGCCAAACCATTGACATTGATATTTTACAAATCTATTCATACAGGACTGTTACCGTCTGCTTGGAAAGAAGCTAGGATTACACCATTATTTAAGAAAGGAAGTAAATGTGAACCAGGTAACTACAGACCAGTCAGTCTCACGTCTATTGTCTGTAAAATTATGGAGAAAATAGTACGGAAGCATCTGCTAGCCCATTTAGAGAGAAACAAGTTAATATCCAATGAACAATATGGCTTTAGAAGTGGAAGGTCCTGCCAACTACAGCTTATTGATGTATTAAATGACTGGTCTAGATTCATAGATGAGGGAATATGTTGGGATACAGTATATTTAGACCTAGCTAAAGCATTCGATAAAGTAGCTCATAATCGCCTTATCAAGAAAATTAAATCATATGGTATAAGTGGACCCGTCTTGGCATGGTTAAAGGACTTTTTACACAATAGAACTCAATGTGTATCGGTTAACGGTATCACTTCGGAAACAAAGCCCGTGTTGAGCGGTGTACCTCAAGGCAGTGGTCTGGGGCCAGTAATGTTTGTTCTTTATGTGAACGATGCTCCTGAAATAGTTCAGAATACCATAAAGATGTTTGCAGACGACACCAAACTGTACTCGCCAACTTCTGACCATGTGTCCCTACAGAATGATCTAGATAATTTATCAGAATGGGACAAGCACTGGGAACTTTCATTCAAAAAAACACTTTCAACCTTTAAAATTGTTATACATTGACTTGATGACATTAATATTTATCCTCGGACACAGTTTGCACAATAAAATATCCTGTACAACAAAATCAAAGTCTTTCTTAAAAATCAACAAATTTAGAGCAAAGGACTTGCACAACAATTTTAACTTGACAAATGATTTTCTCTCATAAACTGTATTTGACGTAAACCAAGCGTCCTCATTGTATATGCCACAAACGCCTGCTGATCCTGAATTGAAACCGGTATGCCTTTAAAATAATCTATTATAAAGTTATTTTATAGCTTTAACATTTTAAAGGTTCAGGGTAAAAAAAATTAATTTTCCCAAAGCACAACAAACATTTTAAATTCTGGCTTCAAAGAAAAGACTCTCAACAAACAGTAAACTCATACAAGCCCTGCATTCTACTGTGCCTATCACCTCTGGTACCGTAAGCGACTAAACGCCGTCCTGCTGATCCTGATTTTGCCTCCCCTGAAAATATGTTACCGGATTTCTCAAGAAATTCTTCCCCGACCATAACATTATTGAGGAAAGGCGCATAAATTCTGAATTTTATCGCTTTATTTGCGGGTAGTTTCCCTCGTAGAGGCTCATGAAGGACTGTCCTTTCCATTCCAGCCGCGTGGTAGGAACTCGGATACTCGAAATCCGTCTCTGTTGCTGCAGTGCATCTAATTGTGTACTCTAAAACCTCAGGTATACCTTCAAGCTTCTCGTCAGATGCAGTTTGACCAAATATTGATAGTTCATACAAGCCCACTTTTGGTGGGTGAACTAAGAGCTTAAAGCCGTCAGCGTCCGGCTGGCCAAATACGGCATTTCTTTGCTCTCTTAGCATATTCCCATCTTCAAGCATAAGGCGCCCACTTAGAACCAACTCCTCTTGTTTAGTGCTTTTGAAAACTATAGAAAGCTCGTTTTTCATTTCAATAAATCCCATGGGATGACTGACTGCTTGAACTCCAAGCTCAAAAGCTTCGGGCTTGTATTTAACGTTCTTATTAAATTCTTCCAGGCTTAACGGCTTCGACAACAGCTGCCATTTCTTGCTTTCCTCAAGATTGTTGTCCATGTAAGGAAAATGTGTTGTGATTAGGTGTTTTGGATCTGGTAGGAAATAAAAATCTCTGAATTCTTTCTTAAATGTATTAGAAGAATCTAAATGGCCTGCTCCCCAGGTACTGTCTAAAAGATACCATTTGCCCTCTAGCTGAATGGCATTCCACGCGTGGTCGGTGGCATCTGACAAAGAGAATGGCCTGGACGCGGAATAACCATAGCCCTTTGCGTAGCCAGATATCTTCTTAACTGGAATGTTTGCTTGACTGAAAAATATTACTTTCCTGACAGTATGATTATTTCTAATTTGCTATATTATTTAAAAAGATGAAAAAGGAACTAATGGAAATGTATATTACTGACCACACCAACTCCCGGGCTGAGCGCTACTCTCTATTTAAACAGATATATGCATCGTGCCCAACAGTCTTTAAGAGATCCAATCGATAAAATTACTGATTTTACGTGCGAGAAGAATTTTTACGGCCGCCACAAGGCACAAACAACGCTACTATCTACTTGGCTATTATGTTTTTTTAATGTTTATAGCATTACTTTTGTTATTTTGTTTTGTTTTTGTTCGCTTTATCTTGTTTCCTAACGAAAACAAACAATTTTCTGGATATTAATATTAATCTATCTAATATGCATGACATATTGTGTATACTTCTGTTATCTGGCACTAGATTTTACACACAGGACATAGCTTTCGCGCTAACGACGCATTTTCTATCGATTATACAACGCAATTTGGTGGCGGATTTCGTGGCAAAAGAGCGTCACCGCAGTAAGTTTACACTTTGCACTTCTGATGAAAGGAGTAAATTGACCTTGCAAATGTTTTTGTTTGATGTCTCATCTATTTCAATGATTTATGTGTAGTGCGTACTTAAAGAAAGAAGTTTGACTGAGAGAGTTACTTTTTCTTGTATGCTTCTTAGCACCGCCTTCATAAAAAGCACGTTTTCCAGCAAACATGACTAGTGTCAAGAAACACTAACAATCAAATTAGAACTATCACGTACTTGCAGAGAATCTCCATAACATTGGCATATCCTTCACATACACTTTTTCCACCTTTCATAACTGACAGAGCATCGTTAGCTGCCCTTTGAGTCCGTCCGAAAAATCCATCCGCATCGTATCTTAATAAATAATACTAAATTTAAAAAACAATATATACTAAACTAAGTGTTATAACATTTCATTCAATACCAGTCACAAAGACCAAAAGCCTTTCCACGCAGCCAAAGTTATGAAAGGAAAGCGCGTTTTTCGCTGTCCAGCGTCTTTTATCTTACGATATAAATAATACATTGATTTCTTACATGATATCAAAATATTTGAAGATTATTTGCCTTTAACTATAAGTAGTATACGAACAAAGTTATAAATCCTATTTTTTAGTCTATACCTTGGCCCAAGATGAAAAAACTAAGATTGGAGACCAGTCTCAAACCTCAAGCATCTCGTAGATCCGACTTAATTGAGAATAGATATAACAGCTTACTAAGGATGTTATGAAACTATCGAAAGAGAGTTGGGGTTTACGTATTAAGAGGACAAGATATGTTATATCAAATGGGTTTAACAAAGAAAAGATACCCTTACGACTTATAACAACAGCATAAACAAAAACATTAATATTGAAACAATCACATGAAGATTTGATAAAGCAGTAGCATACCTGATATTTTCAGAGATCCACACAAAAAACCCTCTTGCCAGGATCCGTGGTTCTTTGGAGACAGACGAAATATAGTTGACGAGATCTTCTACAGAATTCTTCAGAGAGCTCGGAGCCTAATATACAAGGTGAATTATTTATCAATATAACATCATACATTACTACATTGTTTTCGGCGTTAGCTTTCTAAGCACGGGTTCGACCTAGTGTTTAGACAAATTTAACGTTGTAAAAAGCGAGGTGTATACGTAATTTTTATTATTGTTGATTACTATTATTAAAAAATGCATCCATTTTATAAAGAAAAAAGGAAGATCTTTGCTGTAAAAGCAAAAGATATACGCAATAAATGCAGTATTTAGAAAGAAATACGAGATGTTAAAAGTAATTGTGTTTTAGTTGAACTGTCCGATGAGGTTATTTTTATTTTTTACTTGCAGACAACGCGTATTTCGGCAATCGCTGTTAATTTCACGCGCGTATAATGAAGACATAAATGTAATAAATAATAATATTAATTAATAATAATAATAATAATATCAAACCCAGTTTAAGAATCGTTATTTGCCGTATTAAAAGCGCCAACAATGAAAGACGGGTAGTCACGTTATGAATACCATTTGTGAAGCTGGCAGAAAACAGTTTTCCTATGAAATAGTAACATCTTGCGTTCATTTCATTCACAAGTATCTTAGATACCATTTTAAAACCATAACACAGAATCCTACCTTTCTAGCATGAGCATCAATTTTGTCGTATTGCTCGTTATGTCGCACATGCTGTGTGTTGTGTTCATTAAGCTTCATCGATACGTTTGCCTGAGCGTTCACACGGGTTTTGGATCCTTGACAACCCATCCTTGTAGTGTTAAATTAAGTCCAAGTGTATATATTCTGGATAGATCAAATTAAAAGAAACCAATCTGAAATGTACAGTATAAAGCGTAAAAATATCTGGCTTCGCCTGCTTAAAACAATTCCGTTTGTCAATATTTTCTTTTTCCTTTATTCTTATAGTCAAACGCATTGAATGAAAGAGAAAAATAAATATTTGCATAATGAATTCCATCTTTTCATTATTTCAGACGAACGAAGAGATCAACAAAAGATAAATACCTTTGGCTTTGCAAATGTATTTTAACATTGACCATATACAGTCATAGAAAATTAGATAAAATATTGAAAATATATACAAAACGTTTACATACAACGTATATATTTTGGAATATTAATGTCTAATATATTGATTACTTCCTTAATGTTGACCTAAACTACATTTCGCAAGACAATAGTTCTTTATTGTCTCCGACATGGATCGACATGCGGAACAAAACACAATATCAGGTGTGTATCATAATCGGCCGTGAAAGAACAGAACAGAACATTTTCTTTATTTCGGATTTAAATACTTCAACAGGTCGATATGAACGGAATTGGATCATAAATAGGCAAATTGATAAATGGGCAATTAAACTAAGCACAACTTATTAAGAAATATTAAGCAAAATATTTTTTTCATGACACGTTTACAATGAGTTCGGAAACGAGATTTTACAAATCCAAGTCCGCAAAGCATCGTCTATATTTTTGGAATCATAGAACATTAAAATCTACATAAACACGCAGCTTATAAAACAGCAATATTTCATTATTTAAATTCATATACCATCAGAGTTTGCCATTTCTGGTTTCTATTGTCATTTAGCCAAGTCTCACGACCTTTTAATGGTGAATTACCAGCTTTCGAACTATCACAGAAACAGCCCCGTAAATTGATTTCTGCATGCTTACAGAATATCAATGTCAATTACAATGATCATAACACAAGCTACCTAGCATACCCCATGGAAAATTTTGACCGCTGACTATTGTTTGCATACACCGTTCAATGTTTTACAAAATAAACTGTCAAAACTCACAAATAAGTCAATTTCAACTAATTGTTTCAGCATCAGATTCTGATAATGTAATTACCGAACATAAGCAAAGGCAGTTTTCGCTTACATCTTATTGAGAATTTTCACTATCACAATCGCGGGATAAAAGATAAAAATTCTAACCAAACACAAAAATTCATAGGAAAACTACTTAACACAGAATTTGCTTCCAAGATATAACACTTATGCACTCGAAAAAATGTATGCCAAGATTCGCTCTTCTCTTCTGCAACAATACATACCAGTTCCGAATGGAAACTTTAGCTACACGTGCACAAGAGACGAAATAAACTCACCTGGTGTCGACTTCAGTTAATTTTCGCAATCTGATCGCTGGTTAACAATCGGATTTCCAGTTGACGGGTTGAACGGCGTGACTATCGGACATAAAAACTCTTACTTGAAAATGACGATGGAAAACAACCTTTTCTAGCTCGTATCCACCTGAACGCCTAAACGTTAATTTTAACACGACCGCCAAGATTACCAAAGGCAACGTGTGGAAGCGACTTTGATTGAATCCGCGATACATCACTGTTTTCCCTTATCCGACGTCAAATGTCATTTTTGACGTCATAAACCGCGTTACGAACGGTCTTAAGCCCCTTTCACACTTTACCGCGTTTCCACTGCGTTGGCACGGCGTTGTAAAATTTTTCAGAGCGCCATGAGATCGCGAGAAAACTCCGATATTTTTCGTGAATATGGAGAAGCCATGACGTCCTCGCAGCGACCAAAGCGTCGCTACGGAGCTCTAACGGCGTTCTATTGCGTTCATACGGAATTCTTCTTGGCGAGCGCCTGCGCTCTCAAGGCGCTGCCACTGTGCACTGCGCTTTCACGGCAATGTATAAAACACAGTTCACGGTCCAAGATCATTCTTGATCTGGGTTTTATACATTGCTTTCACGGCGCTTAAGACGTTCGTTTGCACTTCGTATAAAACGAAATGTACATACGCATCTTCATTTTTTGCCTGTTTTCGATTAATTGAAATTATGACGTTGTGCGCTTGTCGTCGCAGATGGGTCTGGAAGAAGTAGACCGACTTTCTGGCGTCTACTGTGAATGTTTTATTATTATACCTGATAAATGTATACCATTTTGTTCGTCTTTGTCATGAAAACGACGATGAAAACAGCAAAAGCGCAATGGGATCGCAATTACTGCTCCTTAGAGTCGCTGTAAGAGCGCAATAAAATAATTAACAGTTTTTAAGCACCGTGGACGCGCCGTGTAAGCGCGTTAGAGACGCAGTGACCTCTAAGAGATCGCCGTGCAAGCGCCACTGATAACCACAGGGATCGCATTGCGAAGGAGATCTGCGTTGCTTCGGCGAACTTACGGTGACCCCATCGCGCTCTTTTCTGAACGCCGAGCGATGGCGTTTGTTTTGTGCATGCTCAAAGTGCGCACCGTCGGCCGGGGTTCTAGGTGAGCCCAACACGTTTACTGGCGATTGCTCTGCGTTGTTGCTTGCGATTTTACTGCGCGCATCTGGTGTGACAGGCTTTTAAGCGAAGTAGTACCCTTATTTTTCAAGCTCTATAAACCATGCTTGTCTTAGAGTTGAAATAATAAATAGCTTCCGGTGATATACCGCTGAGGGCGGAGATCAGATGCGGAAGGATATATCACAAAATAAAATTCCGAAAATGATTAGGAGCATTCGGGGAGGGAGGGGGCAGGGATAGGTGGTTATTCTGCAAATGAAGCCGGTTACAGCAAGGCCAATCAGTTTCTGATGCTGGTCAGAACGATTTTAGGTGTTGAAAATATTGTGGAGTACAAAATATTATGCCAAACTAGAGGTAAAGCATATCTGTACAAAAATGCTATATACCTTTTTTACGAGCTTCGTGGCCAGGATGTTTTCCAAGAAGCGTAAGGGATACCTGTCGGACAAATACTATATTAGAAAATTAGTCTTTGGTTTGCTGACAACAATTGAGCTGACAAAGAGGCAAAGATTTGTTGAGAAGCATAAAATACACGTCGGTGAATTTTTTTTTATTTTTTTTTAAATTTTATTTTACAGAGATAATGCATAATCGAAAATGTTAATGAATATAAATGTATTTCAAAGCAAAATCTTATGTGGCCGCTATTATTTTAATTACAATAAAATCTACAAAACTGTTCTGTATTTCGTACGAATTGCTAAATAGATTTGAGTGAATCCATAGATTATATGTCTATAACCCCTCGGGGATCTGACAGATTACCGTGATTTTAAGGAAGCTTTCTACAATTTATTTTAATGTTCATGTATGTTATAAATACAAGTAATCTCACGAAAAGAGAGTTGAACCTAGCTTTGCAAAAATAATTCAGTATATTATTTTAAAGATGCATCCCTCTGTTATGAATTTACTCAAAATAGTATTGAAGATGTAATCAAAATTTGCATGCCATATGTGTTTAGGCAAACAAGGGGAAAAAGCTTGAGGAAATTGTTTTAGAGAGTTGATAAGATACACCATACTGTCACGACCAAAATTAAAAAGAGTTACCAAAAACTAAAGAACAATTGTCTCGTTCGATAAAAATTTATTTCACAAACATCTTAGGGTAGAAAATAAGTTAAAGGTATATCTAAGTTAAGAATCCATTACATGATAACGGTTGTAATTAAACCAAACATATGCAATTATGATTAATCTCTTAGAATCACACATTAAGGACATATACCCCGGTATACTACTCAAAATTTGATAAGGATTATTTGATAATAATGATTTATAACTATGTTTCAACGTTAAACACGCTTAACTGATAACAAACACAATACATGTAGATCATCTGAACAGCTGAACTACAGAATCACTGGAATGCCCTTAACGAACCGTGAATTCGTATAATCCCTCCATACGACTACCCCCTCGGCTGCCGTACACTACCAACCGTTCACCTCTTGAACCACATTTTACTTCCCCTGTAAATGTATTTCCATTTTTTTCAAGGACTGTTTCACCAACAACGACCTTCTGTAAGAATGGTGCTGATATTTTAAACTTTAAGGTCTCTTTTGCTTTCAGTCTTCCGTTAGTTGGCTGGTAAAGAACAGCTTTCTCATTCCCAGCCGCAGCGTAAGGCATGGGGAACTGAAAATCAGTGTCTTTTACGTGTGTACAGTTGATTGTATACTCCATGACCTCTGGAATGCCTTTGGTTCTTTTATCCGAAATGGTCTGTCCGAAAACATACAGCTTGTACATGCCTACTTTCGGCGGGTGAACAAGAAGTTTGAAGTTACTTTTTTCCGGAAGACCAAGTGTCGCGTTAGGTTGCTCTCTCAGTATATTTTTATCTTCGAGCATAAGACGTCCACTGAGGATCAATTCCTCCTTTGTTGTGCTTTTGAAAACCATAGAAAGCTCATTTTTCATATCAATGTATCCGTTCCGGTGACTTACTGCCTGCACTCCTAGTTTAAAAGCTGCCGGTTTGTACTTGACACTTTTGTTGAACTCTTCGAGGCTTATTGGCTTGGACAACAGTTGCCATTCCTTGCTTTCCTCGAGGTTGTTCTCCATGTATGGAAAATGTGTAGATATAAGTAGTTTGGGGTCAGTCAGAAAAAAGAATTCCTCGAATTCCTTCTTGAACATGTTAGAAGAATCCATATGTCCCGATCCCCAAGTACTGTCTATAAGGTACCACTTATTTTTCAACTGAACTGCAGTCCAAGCATGGTTTATGGGGTCTGTAAGCTTGTAAAGTTTGGTCGCGGAGTAACCGTAACCCTTTACATATCCAGATATCGTTTTCACGGGTATCCCGGCTTGTCTGGAAAGGATAGACAGAAAATCCATACATTATAATCAGAACTGTGCCCAAGATCATAAAACTAAATCTGGAGACCAATCTCAAATCTCTGGTCGCCATTTCAGCCAATCAGATGCTTAAGATTTGAGACTCTTAGTTTTATGAACTTGGTCCCTAATTTCTAAATATCAAACATTGCAAGTACCCAATACCCGTACACGAACCATGACAAACAGAAGTTCAATCGTACAGCAAAATAAAATTGCAGGAATATCTAACTATAATAAATGTAATTTAATGGATAACAATACCCCTCGGTATATATTGAAAAATTGAGACTGTGTTGTGTTTTTGATGGTGCTTATTTCCGCCGTTCAAGATATTGCATTCTAAAACAGGAAATTAAATGTTGTCGGCGCGTAGCCACCATAATTTAGAGATATACCATATCATTATTAAACCTTAACAACATACTTGCACAGTGCTTCCATAACATTGGCATATCCCTCGCAGACACTTCTGCCCCCTCTCATCACAGAATTCGCATCACTAGCAGCTCTCGATGTTCGTCCAAAATACCCATCTACATCGTAACTGGCAAAATAGAAATTAATAAAGTAAAGGTACCCGAAGATGTAACATAAAAATTCCGCTTTTTCGCTCTACGTTAGTTTATAGAGTTTTTCAGGCTATGAATATTAAATGCGGATACGGAGCCCCTAAATTGAAATTTTTAATACTTTTTAAAGGATATTATTTCGTTTAAACGCAATATTATTTCGTTTAAACGAAATGTTATTTCGTTTTAACGAAACAATATACATACCCCGTTGACTAAGAAATTTATGGCTAAAGTTTGCATGATAGTGGCAGTTTCAGGCTATGAATCTTATTTGCGTTTTTTTAAGTGTGCGGATCCATACGGAGCCCCTAAAGTGACATTTATCATACTTTTAAAGGATATTATTTCGTTTAAACGAAATTTGTTTTGTTATTTCGTTTAAACGAAATAACATACATACCCTGTTGACTTAGGTATATGGTTAGTTTGCATGCTAGTGGCAGTTACATACTTCAATAAAAAGTATCGAGCGGTTAAGGGTGATGGGCAGAGGGAGGAGGTGGAATAGTTAGGGTAAGGAGTGTCTGGGTGGAGTACCCCATCCCAAAACATTTTTATATTTATTTTCTTTCCAACCAATAAACCATTGTGTTGTTCGGAGTCGGGATTCTGGTACCCATCCGTCTTCCGCCCCGTACAAAATTTTACGTTTTCAAAACACACTAATATGAAGATGTTTTGGCGGCGGGGGTAGAATCAATTGTTCATGTTATTTATTCAAAAGTTATAAAGCAATAACACTTAAATTCTTTCATAAGAAGTGTTGAGTGGTTATGGGAGGGGGAGGGGTGGGCAAGTTGGCGGTAGTCAAGGGTGTCTGGGTGTGGTAACCCCGTCAAAAACATACTTTTTACATATTTCCATATTTTACAAGAAAAGTTTGTTGGAGGTGGGGTGGGGATTCATGTACCACCCCACCACCCCTCTCTTCCCTCCAATAAAGTACTTTTTCGATTTTGTTTTCTTTCAAAATCAATCACACCGATAAAAAATTTGTGGAGGGGGTGGGGAAGGAGCAGATCAAACTCCTGACTCACTGCCCAGTTGAAATGATGCCTCATTTAAATTGTGCTTGAATTTATCTGCTTGCTTTTATCCGACTCATCGAATAGTCGAGCATGCTGTCGTTTCCAACTGGCTCTTGTTAACTTAAAACTTATGGTTTTGAATGTTGATGAAACCCAACTTTTTCTACATTTTTGCTGAGTCTTTCAAAGTTGCTTCTAATATCACAGTTTACTGTTCTTTTCTACCGAACATTTACTATAACGAAACTCAAATTTACCACCACAACAATTTGAGTAATCAGAAAATTCATATGCCTGTATTTAATTGAATGGTCCCGTGATAATTATATACGTCGGTAATGATGCTAATGAAACCTTCAACATTGACATTTGAAATAAAACTTTCTGCTTATTTAACTTTTTATGCATCTAGTGATTGAACCTTCCGTCCGGTTAAGCTGATTTGGCAAGTTGGAACCATACATTTTAAGTCTACGTGTGTATGTATAAATGTTTGAACGAAATAATCTCCTTTAAAAAGAATGGAATTGAAAAAAAAAGTATGATAAATGTCACTTTAGGGGCTCCGTATGCGGAGCTTGGGTTTCAAGCTTACTTTTAGCAACCCAAATAGGTTTATAAAATAACCCGATAAAAGCAATAGAATATATACTCACTTCTTTCATTTTAAGCCAAAGAGAAAAACGTTTTCATTACAAAATAATTTATCGTAGCAAGATTAACACAAAAACAGTCTTTAGAATTAAATTATCATTAGGCCAGTTAACAGTTTTTATCAGTAAGTGGTTTTGTTTTGAAAAAAATCATTGTTCTTATCACTGTTGATTGTTTTGATTATATACTCGTAATTACCTGATATTTTCTGAAATCCACACAAAGAATCCTCGGACTAAAATTCTTGGATCCTTAGAGAAAGATGACATGTGATTGACAATGTCTTCTACGGGATTCCTCAGGAACCTCGGAGCCTGAAATAACACAATCATTCTTAATAGCGATAGCATCGAAAAAGGTCTTCATATCTGATCTGGTCCCAAGGTTATTAAACTGAGAATGGACCCCAGTCTCAAATCTCAAGCATCTGTTTGGCTGAAATGGCGACTGGTCGTCATTTCAGCCGATCAGATGCTTGAGATTTGAGACTGGTCTCCAATCTTAGTTTTATAATCTTGGGGCCAGTTCGTTTAACAATTATTCTAGGTGGATTTCGTTTGACTTGTTGACTTTTCAACACATGGAATACTGGTTTGATAATAGAGATATTATGATTACCTCTTAAAGACAAGAATATTTTAATGATAGACTAAGTGTAATTAGTTAGCAATTATGTTAGAATGGTAAAGAATAAAATTAAAAGGTTATCATTTCGGATTTTAAGCTTTTCCTGGAAAGGAAAATATTTATGTGCATTCAGGGTGCCTAAACCCTCAGATTTGGGGAATTCTTTAAATATAATGCACTTATAGAAACATCTCTTCAGCAGTTATTTTCGAATGAAGTGGTTTGGGATTTTCCTCATTAAGTCATTTGCCTGATCCTATTTTAGGGTGAGATTGATAGATTTGGTCGAGGATTTCTTCAATGTTAATCTTTCATTTGTTTTACAACATTAACTTAATGTCATAAAGAACTGTTTGGAAGGGACGTGATGCGCCTCCCAGGAGGGCATATAAATGCAAAGGTTACTTCCCTTACTTAGGTTAGTCTTCGTTTTATGAAAACTGTGGTGTGTATATTTTCCAGTTTAATAACAGTTATAAAATCTAGTTATGTTTTAGGTCTGAAAATAACGCTTTAGGGTCAAACACAGCATCTGTCACACTGGACTCAGATCAGCCGGAACATCTTCGCAGTCTGATCTGGGTCTACACTGTTCGCCTTTTTTTAGTTCTTTTCTTCAGTTTAATAAAGCATGTGTGAACTATGAAGCACATTCATAGCCTAGGAAGAGAAGACCATTATAACAGTTAAATGCTTAAAGGGGTTAGCAACCCGCGGACTACTGATCTAACCACTGGTTTCTGTTTTATAACCTATTTGCCCCAAGATTATAAAACTGCGAATGGAGTCTCGAATCTCAATATTCTGATGTAATGGGAGTGGAGATTTGTCTCCATTCAGCCAATCTGATGCTTGAGATTTTAGAATGATCTCTAATATCAGTTTTATGATCTACAGTCCTAGGACCTGGTACCTTTCTTGCATGTGCGTCAATCTCGTCATAAGGTCCAACAGCAGCAACATTGTTAATGTCTCTTTTGTACTTTTCTTCTATATCGTCATGAGATTTGCAGTTAATGCAACCCATGCCTTGCTACGTGTCTTCCAGTCAAGCTCGCACAACTTGGTAGGATGTTGTTTAACAATTCTAACGATGATCTTTTTTCAGTGACCAGTCTCATAAATCATTTTGCTAGTATCACTTTGTCAGCATTTCTATAATCAAATAGACAAACAACCTTATACGTCATAGACAAACAATGTTATACAATATTATAACTAGACCTGTTGGACATGTGGGTACTGGGCTGAAGGTTATAAAAGTGAGTTTGGAAACCAGTCTCAAATCTCAAGCATCTGATTGGCTGAAATGGCGACTGGTCGCCATTTCAGCCAATCAGATGCTTGAGATTTGCGACTGGTTTCCATGCTCAGTTTTATAACCTTGGGTACAGGTCAATCCTCGGTGTACTTAGATTTAGACTGGTCATCTTCCTTAAACTTTTGAATCTTCGGCATAATTTAAAGTAGACTTCATTACTAGTTGTTAAAATTCAGTAATTATATACACGGCGGACGTGACCAACGGGAATTCTGTTTGTGTATTCGATATTGTGATTCACAGTCATACACCAAAATTGAAAAGTATTTGTCATTTTATTGATACAATTATCTGTACTGTAATCTTTATCTCTTGACACGACAAAATCATCCCTTACTTTTGTTTTAACCTATGTTATCTATGTCCACATTGCATTGTTTATTATTATTCTATGCTTAAACAATTGTGGGATCAAAACTGCGTCAAAATCGACAAAGCAAACCAGCAAAACAACATGAAAAAAACACAATCAACCTAAATTGTAAGTCAATTCCATTTATTTGAAATATGTACGAGAAAGTCTTATCTGAATAGTCAAAACTTCCATAGTTGTGGACACATCGTTCATCGCTGGACCGGTAAAGAATAATGCACAGTGGTATTTTTTTTTATTTTGTCAAAAAGTAATTGTGCGCTTTAATTACATTATATTATAATAAACGCGCCCCACCACCTATACAAACACCTTTATGTGTCACCGATGTTACGATATTCACAATAAAATGAATTATTCAGCCGATTTTGTTGAGTTTTCCAACACGGTTGCGTGACAATGTTAATTTATGTGGGACGGGTATAAAGCCATAGTGTTTTTGGCCGCATGTTAGAGATTTACAAATATGGATCATATTCGCAGACTAAATGATGTCAATGTAGCTGTTAAAGTTCGCTTATTAAAATATATTACAGGTTTCTAAATATACACCTTTAAAGATAACAAAAACAACATATACACAACTAATTTACAACGCACTTGATTTGAAATGCGGAAGTCACTTCGTTATCTCGCGACAATGTATTTTCACAACAAATTTCATCAGATTAGACCGGTTGCTCAGTGAGGATATCATTTTGGTGTCAATAAGTAAAAGTAAATTACCACGATAAAGATGTGTAACTAAAAGTTTCATGTAAGAAACATGTATCACTTCCAATATATATGGGTTTTTTCCCTTTCTTTTATTTAGTGTTTACCCATTTCCCTTGGTGTTTCCAAGCAATTATAACTTATCGTTTGTTTCATCTTCGTGAGATTATTTCTCCGCTACTCCGTATCAACAATACAGGACACAACGTCCAAATAAGTGACTATATGACATCGTCAATTTCATCGGCGGATACCGAAGAACGATTCTGTTGCGTTTTTCATCACTCATGATGAATAGAGAGTATCGCAAGAATCAACCCGTCGGATGTCATAAAACTAAATCTGGAGACCAGTCTTAAATTTCAAGCATTAGGTTCATCCAATCAGATGCTTGGGATTTGATACTGGTCTCCAATCTTAGTTTTACGAATTTGGCCCTGGTTTACTAGAAACACGGTCTAAATTATATACGGTGCATATAACAGGTACAAGTTTTCTGGGCAGTGACCTAATAGGCCGTAAGGCTTCAGCAGTTCACCAGTACACCGAATAACCCGCGAATCAAAATCAACGTATGGCGATTCAGTGAAATGAGCCGCCACCATGGTATCGCGTGCGTCGCGATTCTTCTTAATATGTAAGAAAATAATTTCGTCGTATGGGCCCAACCTTTACGAAATTCTGTTTCAAAACTTACGATGAACGAATTGCTACCGGGTGGAAATTGTGTAAAAAAAATGTTGGGGACGGTAAAATTAAAAGAATTCTTTCTGAATTAAACTTGATAAGGTCCATAAAACTTGTGCTAGTGACCAGAATCATTAAGACAAACTCTTAGAAGTGAAATGTCTGATTTCTTATGTATGTTACTTCCGGTTAAGAGCAAAAGGACTAATTTACTTATTTTAGGCAGTTGTAAGACTTTTTTTAGCTAATTTGGCAACATACAAGTAATCGATCTCCCTTTGATCAATGGGATCTGGTTAACATTCAAACCTGTCCAAATGGCACACTTATTTTCAAAGAAGGTCGCTCATTATACGATCACCCCACGTAAATATGTTTCAACATTTAAAATAAGAATCCTTTATTTGACGTCAGTAACAAATCGTTGGTGAGAATAAATAACAATGATATGAAACCTTTAACAAATAGCAATCTGTTTTAATCTTTGTATAGTTTTCAAATGTAAATGTAGGACAACGTATACATTGTAAGCAAGTGGGTATAATCACATTTGAATCAATAGTTAAATCATTTTTGGCTGCTCTTAAAAATAACTTGGATTTTGATCATGTTCTTTTTCTTTTATAGGTTTAGTTTAAAAAAATATTTTACTATCCATATAATGTGGCAATACAAGTATTACGAGTTTAAACAAAATTAGTACGATTTTATCTGTTTAAAAAAACAATTTAAAATTAAATTTAAATGAATAAATTGTATGCATTTAAAAATTAAAGTTATGTTAACAAATTATAAGTACCTTTACTGAACCAATTGTTTCTTCCAGTGTATTCTATTAAGGTAATAAAACTTAGTCAGTTTCATTTTCCAGTTGTACTAAAAATAATTTCTTATCAATAAACCCGTTAAACCTATTTTTATAACATTATGTCAGTTTAGTAAACATTCACTTATAAAACATATGGATCTTGTTATATTAAATTGTTAAAGGTCTTTAAAATCTCACTTCCATTATTATAAAAAGGCTTAAATAGTGATATAATGGTAAACTTAGATTAATGATAAATATTGTTTTAATGATATTTACAATAATATATTTAATTTTGTGCATCTGACATTGTTTTCATTGGATGTTTCTAACTCGTTTACACATCCAAATTATCAACTTTTTTCTTTGGAACAAAACACAAAAGATACCAATTCAGTGATGTCATTAAACGGCGCTCATAACTGTGCACAAGGTCATAAGTGGCTGAAATGGCGACCAGTCATTCAATCAGATGCTTGAGATTTGAGGCTTTTCTCCAGTTAGTTTTCATGAGATTGTCCAGTTTCACTTTGTATCAGTTTTCTTTCAGTTCTCAAGAAAAACAGACCAAAGAACTTCTTGGACTAAAATCATAAAACTAAATCTGGAGACAAGTCTCCAATCTTAAGTTATATGATCATGGGTCCTGGTCAACATTCCTATCTGCCTAAGCAGTTAACATATCCAGTGTTGTCTACAGATTCTAGTACGTAAAAGTCGGCCAACTTAATTGTAAACATGTTCTCTACTAGCCCAAAGTTTTCCATTTTGGATAGCTGTCTTCTTGTTACTGTTTCATTGGCATATATATTCAAGGGATAAACACCCTTCATCTTACAGTCTAATCTCGTCTTACAGTCTCATCTCGAGAAAAATCCCATGTGGCCCATTGTTTAACAATGACATGTGAGCCGTTGTCTCAAAGTCCCATCTCGGGGAAAAATCCCATGTGGCCCATTGTTTAACAATGACATGTGACTCATTGTCGCAAAGTCCCATCTCGGGGAAAAATCCCATGTGGCCCATTGTTTAACAATGACATGTGACCCATTGTCTCAAAGGCTCCTCGAGAATAATCCCATGTGGCCCATTGTTTAACAATGACATGCAAACCATTGTCTCATCTCAAAAATAATCCCATGTGACCCATTGTTCAACAATGACATGCAAACCATTGACTTACAGTCTCATCTTGAGAATAATCCCATGTGGCCAATTGTTAAACAATGACATGCAAACCATTGTCTCAAAGATCTCTAGAGCAATCACATATGGTAGATTGTCTTATGGTCTCATCTCAGAATGTGACTCCTTATGAGCTTTGAAATTTCAGTTGGAATTATTCTTAAAGGAGGGGTGATCCATATGTATTCCAAACTGTATTTCCGTTTTCATATTGGCAAGTTTAATACAAACATTATATGAATTCCTGCTGTCAGTATGACATTTTGTCTACCTCATTTATCCAAGTCAAAAACTGTGGACTTTTGTTGAACAGGTATATAACTGGCATATTTTTCGGCTTAAGCAAATATCTGTGCCATGGTTGAGATCAAAATAAAGCTGAGTAAAAACAAAATGTTAATAATTTTGAATAAATCATTAAGTAAAGATATTCATATTGTCTGTCTGATTATAAATTAACTTGATCTGCTATTTAGATTAACTACACAGTTCTATACAAGAAGTTAAGTTTAGATAATGGGAAATGACAAGGGGTTAGTTATAACACTGTGGGTAAATATAAATGAAGGAATTTTCAAAAAATGCCAATTGTGTGTTTAAGTTAACGAATCAAGCAGTATATCAATGTATAAATTGTGATATTCCTTAAAACATTATTTATCTCAACTCTTCATTGAACTAGAATGTGTCCTAGACACTTATGCCCCCACTGTTGCAACAACATTTGTAATAACAAAGGGCCAAAATAGCTAGTTAAAAAATGGATGCAGGAAAAATTCCTTTTTTACGATCATCTACACATCCTGCTTGATCATCTGTGCAAGTTTGAAAGAAATCTGCCCGATAGTTTAGGAGTTGATGCCACAAGATTTGGTGGATGTACATACGGATGTACAGACAAGTGCAACTCTATATGCCTAACACTTTGTGGGGGCATAACAATTGTTTTCCGTTTGGATTTGCTAAGACAGAATTATTCTAGGTTTGAAACTGATAATACTTACATAAGTCAAAATGTAATGAATTTATATACTGGTATATTTTCTGCAATATAACTGCATTTGCATTACATATGGAACACCCCTCATATTATCTGTATAATCATTTCAGAACAGGTAAAAATTAATATCATATATTTATTCCACAATGAATGGTTTGTAAAATTCATTAATAAGAAAAACAATGTATATGTCTTTTTAACAAAATATCAAGATACACACCAGCATTATTGTCATACTGCAGGTAACATCACTTCAGCCTGCAGTATTATCAACTATTACAATGGCTGCATCAATATGCTATCCAGCTAAGTATTACACTGCAGTTAAATAATGACCTTAACCATTACCCCCATATAAATGCCTTTTATCACATGTGCCACCAGTGTAGATCCAGATCAGCTGGCACATCTGTGTTGTCTTATCAGGACCTGATTGTAGATCCATGAGGTTATTTCTGAACTAAAAGTGAACAGTGCAAATTCCGATCAGACGGCACAGATGTGCTGTCTGATCTGGATCTACACTGGTTGCCCATGCCATAAAGGCGTATATATAGAGGGATAGATTAAATGTCTATCAGAACCTCAGTTATTTTGTTTCTTTTGGTTTCATTATTGTATTAAATCAATTAAGTGAACATTTCACATTTTATTGTCAGAGTGCTACTTTCGCATCTTTTGGTGCATTCACTTTATGCTTGTTTATCATACAAGGCATGTCTTAATCATCGTGGAAGACATCTGTGAGGAAAAGGACCCATTGTTCAGTGTAATCTAACAAGTCAGCAGTTCATGATCTATGTGGAAGCTCAGCCACCCGCTGTTTTCTACAGTTCTCCATGATCTTTGCCATGTTCCAAGTCTCCACTGAAGGACATGTACTCAGCTCAGACAAACTCAGCAACCTGTAATGCACAAGTCAGGCACAGTTTTACAAGAGCTTGTCTACCATTCAGATTTTTTTAAATTTCATTCACAGCTCATGAACCACATTATCTAAATTTCACAATTATCTATCAATTTCTGACATTTTTAATGGCTGTGTGGGTAGGCTATGTGATGTACCTGTGCAGAAAAACAGACCAGAGAACTTCTTGGACCAAAATCATAAAACTAAATCTGGAGACAAGTCTCTAATCTTACGTTATATGATCTTGGTCCAAATTTTATCTTCCTAAGCAGTTAGCATATCCAGTGTTGTCTACAGATTCTAGTACGTAAAAGTCAGCTATTGTCTGTGTAGGGAGTATGGGAAGGCAGTGTGGAAAGGGGTGTGGGAAGTGTGTGAAGGCTATGTCACGAAGATGTGCATTGTGGAAAGAGCGTGCGGAAGCAGTTGGGACAGCTGTGGGGGGTGGCAGTGGGGTCTCTATGACAAAAAGCTGAGCCAGGAAGCTGAGTGGCAGCAGAGAGGAGGAAGTGTGAGAAGGCTGTGTGGGGAGGCACTGAGTGGAGGCTGTGGGAATTATGTGTGGGGAGGCTGTATGGGGAGGCACTGAGTGGAGGCTGTGGGAATTATGTGTTGGGAGGCTGTGTGGGGAGGCACTGAGTGGAGGCTGTGGGAATTATGTGTGGGGAGGCTGTGTGGGGAAGCACTGAGTGGAGGCTGTGGGAATTATGTGTGGGGAGGCTGTGTGGGGAGGCACGGAGTGGAGGCTGTGGGAATTATGTGTGGGGAGGCTGTGTGGGGAGGCACTGAGTGGAGGCTGTGGGAATTATGTGTGGGGAGGCTGTGTGGGGAGGCACCGAGTGGAGGCTTTGGGAATTATGTGTGGGGAGGCTGTGTGGGGAGGCACCGAGTGGAGGCTGTGGGAATTATGTGTGGGGAGGCTGTGGGGAGGCACTGAGTGGAGGCTGTGGGAATTATGTGTGGGAAGGCTGTGTGGGGAGGCTGTGGGAATTATGTGTGGGGAGGCACTGAGTGGAGGCTGTGGGAATTATGTGTGAGAAGGCATTGTGGGGAGGCACTGAGTGGAGGCTGTGGGAATTATGTGTGGGGAGGCTGTGTGGGGAGGCACTGAGTGGAGGCTGTGGGAATTATGTGTGGGTGGGCCGTGTGGGGAGGCACTGAGTGGAGGCTGTGGGAATTATGTGTGAGAAGGCTGTGTGGGGAGGCACTGAGTGGAGGCTGTGGGAATTATGTGTGGGGAGGCTGTGTGGGGAGGCACTGAGTGGAAGCTGTGGGAATTATGTGTGGGGAGGCTGTGTGGGGAGGCACTGAGTGGAGGCTGTGGGAATTATGTGTGGGGAGGCTGTGTGGGGAGGCACTGAGTGGAGGCTGTGGGAATTATGTGTGGGGAGGCTGTGTGGGGAGGCACTGAGTGGAGGCTGTGGGAATTATGTGTGGGGAGGCTGTGTGGGGAGGCACTGAGTGGAGGCTGTGGGAATTATGTGTGAGAAGGCTGTGTGGGGAGGCACTGAGTGGAGGCTGTGGGAATTATGTGTGGGGAGGCTGTGTAGGGAGGCACTGAGTGGAGGCTGTGGGAATTACGTGTGGGGATGTTGTGTGGGGAAGTTGTGCTTGGAGGCTGTGTGTGGAAAATCTGTGAGGGAGGCTGTAGGAAATCTGTGTGGGGAGGTTTGGAAAAACTGCACCAGAAGGCTTAGTTGAAATCTGAGAAGGGAGGTTATGTGTGGAAGCTGTGTTGGGAATCTGTCTGGCGAGGATGTATTTTCAGAATTTTAACTTTTCCTGTTACATGCATTTTGCTGAATTTCTCAAAGACAAATATCAATAAGACATATCATTAATTCATGACCTCTATATGAGCATTGAATGGTGTCAGGCTGACAGAACAATAATTGTAAGAAAAGAACAATAAATTCAAGGAATAAAAATAGGCACAAACCTTGTCAAAGACAGAAGTGCATGAAAATCTTCTACTGTCATCTTTTTAGGGTCTTCTTTTCTCAGTGCAACAAAATTGTCTTGTATGGTCTGCAACAAGGTGAAAAAATTTTCTTAAAATCCTTTTATACTTAATGATTTTATAAAAAATAAATTTGGAATTATATTTCTGTTAATTCTATAAATTTTCCATTTAAAATCTGTTCAGCAACTCACCCATTTATCTCTATAGATCAGGCACAAGATTTCAACTTAACCCTTTCCTCCATATATACACATTTTTATGCATGTGTGACCAGCGTAGATCCAGATCAGCCGGCACATCTGTGCTGTCTGATCAGGATCTGCACTGGTCGCATTTTGGTCAACAATAACCTATCGAATCAAAAAGTGAACAGTGCAGATCCTGATCAGACAGAACGGATGTGACAGCTGATCTGAATCTACACTGTTCGTCAACGCAATCAATGTGTCTCAATGGAGGTAAGGGTTAAAAGAAACCACTGGATCAATCCTTCAGTTGAGCTCAAGGTTCTTTGAAGTGATTACTTACCAACAGCAAGTCTTCACTTATAAAATGTTTTTCATTTGGGGAGTTTTCACTTCCTATCTGCAAGTTGAGGGAATTAGAAAGAAGAAAATGTAAAGGCCTGGACCATGAACCATGGACCATGAACCTCAGACCTCCAGCTTACCATGCTACCTCTACAGCAATTCAATTGATCATGATATGACAAATTCTCTTCAGTAAGAATTGAGAATATTTAAAAGTGTAAACATAAGAACTGATTAAATAATTTAACACATTTCTCTGAATATGAAAAACATTTGGGTTGTTAAAGTGTTAGGTGTCACATACTTTAAACAACCCCAAAGTTTTTCATACCAAGATGAACGTAATAATATATTGTTCCAATCCAATTGAAGATCAATGCTGCATCAAACTTACCTTCTGCATCTCATCAGACATGGTATAATCAAGATGTCGGGCATATCCAATGAATGATCTACACTTGATGAGAAAATCTTCTGTCAATTTTCCATCCAGCTGTTGAAAATACTGCCTTAAATCTTGTGGCTGTTCCCTGTAGGTCAGTGGTACCAAACAGTCACTCTGAAATATAAATCTTCAACATAGAATAATTCTGCATTATTAATAGCAATACGGAAATATTGGTTTTGTTATTCTGGTATACAGTACTGTGAACGTTTAAGGTTACAAACGAAACGCACGATACACGAAAAACGGACGCACAATAAACGATAGACGGAGGCACGATACGCGATAGACAGATGCACTATACACAGTATACGCACGATACATGATACTGCCGATTCATATAATTTGTGTACGAGGTATCTAAAAATTTGAAAATGCTATGAAAATATAAGATGAATGATTGAAATTAAATGATATAATTTGAATATGTAAGTAACTTATTCATGTTGTACGATAAAATTTAAGACACAAGATGCACGATAAACGATATACGGACGCACGATGGATGCACGATACACGTTAGACGGACGCACGATACACGATAAACGGACGCACGTTAGACGCAAATTTTGTAACATTAAACGTTCACAGTACTGTATAACAAATTTGATGAAAATTCTATAAAGTTCTTTACTTTTGGTATTGTGTTCAGAAAAGCAATTTTCAAATTAATCATAGTTTAATCTAAGCAATTCATTGTTGATTTGCTGAATACCAAAAAAGTAAACCCTGATCAGACTGAGTGAAATGCAGGCTAATCTGGATCTACATTGGTTATGCAGGCTGATCTGGATCTACATTGGTTATGCAGGCTGATCTGGATCTACACTGCTATGTGGACTGATCTGGATCTACTCAGGATTGCAAAGCTGACATACACAGTGCTTTAAGGGTTAGGATACTTTTTAATACCATATCTCTTGTCTGTTATCCTATCCTATCTTTCAAAGTAGAAATAAGTGGGGGGGGGGGGGGGGGGGGGCAGTGGTTAATGAAAATAAAATCGAAGGGTATTCTGCCTCCTCACACAACCTTCTTATTAAACCCAAGCTTTCTCCTTCCCACGAAATCTCATTTGCTACAGTCAGTATCTCAAAAATTTTCTTGTTGTCAAATAATTATGATCTCATTCCCAAAGAAGACTAGCTTGATCACGGAAATTACAGTGAACTGTCATAATAAGGCAGTTTTCAAGAGAATAATATTTTAAGTATCTTCCACTAGTTGGAATGGAAGACAGAAAAATCTGTCATAGAGGGTGAACAATTTTTTGTTTTCATATTAGAAACAACATAAACAAACCAAATTTTCCAAATGATGTCACTACTTGAATACATGATATTAAATTCTTGATGACCCGATGTCACTCATGAAAGGATGCAAACCTTATCTTTTATCTATCGTCAATAGGATTTTCTTTCCACAGTAAAGCGAAAAACTTATTCAGTATGCAAGAAAAAGCAGTTTTAAGAGAAAGATAAAAACATGATACAAACCTATGCAAGCAAATCACATCAGGATGAACGGACACATTGTCATACAGTTCTGATGTTCCCACCATGTTTCAATACTTTCTTCACAGAACTCATTTGTTTAGTTCTGACTAGTTATTTAACCCTTTCCTCCATTTATACACATTTTTACGCATGTGCGACCAGTGTAGATCCAGATCAGCCAGCATATCCGTGCTGTCTGATCAGGATCTGCACTGGTCGCATTTAGGTCAGAAATAACCTTTCAATGCAAAAAGCGAACAGTGCAGGTCCTGATCAGATACATGGATGTGCCGGCCGATCTGGATCTACACTGTTCGCCCATGCAATAAAGGTGTATCTATGGAGGAAAGGGTTAATTTCTTAAGATAAGGCGTGTCTTACATACCGGTAGAATGGAGCGTCCCTCTGACAGGACCAAAGCTGAAATATTGCACGTAAAGTCTTGACGGTGAAAGTCAAAATCATACTCCACTTTCTGCCAGCTTATAACATTACCCAATGCCTGCATATTTTTCACACCTGCAAAACGAATCAATATGACTTCTATGGTGTCGTTTTTATGTTCAGGCACTAAAATTGAGGACCACTAACAGTAATCCACTTTTCCAATCATGTTCATGCAATTTCGTCATTACAAATTGTTTTTAACCTAGCTAAACAAAACAATAGTATGCATAAACCCCAGTCCACAAGAATGTGATTTCCATGTCAAACAAGGGACGCAAGTTTTTGTTTTTTCAATAACCACGAGTTATATAACTTGATTATTCTTTGACTAGTCTAGCTTGTTCATATTGAATTTTTATTTCCAAAATGAACTGAATATATTGAAAATTATATATCATTTAAATGGTTAATGTACTTCATGAAGTTTAATGTTGTTCGCATTACAGTCACAAAACTGAATCTTGTAAGTTGTACATAAGCACTTTAGCTTACCATTTGCATCCAGCTGGCCTGGCTGTAGTGCCGTTTCATCTATTACAAGATTTGTCTGGTCCCCCAACTGTAGAATTCCAGAGCATAATCTGTTTGCTGTGTAATCTTTTTTCGGAGAAAATGCAAGTTTATTCATGTTGTCAAGTGACATGTGAAGCAGGTGGGACTGAAATACACATACAGTAATCCTTGTGAATAACCCTTTACTTCATATTTATGCATTTTCTCATATGTGCGACCAGCTTATATAAAGATCAGCGGGCACATCCATGCCATCTGATCAGAATCTGCACTGTTCACATTTTGGTCACAAATAAATTAATAAATCAACTAGATGGGTGTTCAGTTTAACACGTGTTTCGCCCTCTGGTACAATGTTGGAAAAAATGCAAGTTCAAAAAGGGTCATAACTCTACCAAATGTGACCTTGACCTTAAGAATTTGTCATCATCATGAGTGTGTTGTCATAAGTAATATAATTTGAAAGTTTCATGAAGAAATATTGAGAAATGGCAAAGTTATAGTCAACGTTAAGATTTCATGTCAAAATCCAAGTACATAAAGGGGCATAACTCCATCAAATGTGACCTTGACCTACAGAAATTGGCATCATCATGAGCCTGTGGTCATAAGCAATATAATATTAAAGTTTCATGAAGAAATATTTAGAAATGGCAAAGTTATAGCCAATGTTAAGTTTTCGTGGCGGACGGACGGACGGACTGACGGACGGACGGACAAAGCGATCCCTATGTATTGCCATTTCTTTGAAAGGGCGACACAAAAAGTGAAAAGTGAAGATCCTGATCAAATGGCGTCTGATGTACCAGCTGACCTGGATCTACATCTCAACCATGCAATAAATAAAGGATACAACATGAGTGATCATTTTATACTGAAATTATTAAACGAGTAGTCTAAACGATATAAAACGATGCTTTTGCCGAGTTTTATATTGATTTAGATGACGAGTTTAATAATTTCAGTATAAAATGAACACGAATGACGTATTCTATTTATCACATATCCTGAAAAAAAAAAACATGCAAAATCCATGAATTATCCCTTTCTATCGCCTCGTAGAGCGAAATTAAAACGTGTGTTAATTCGGTTGTATAGGGTGATACATAAGCTAGTCCCTAAAGAATTTATCCTACTGTTTTTCCAATTGCCAAAATAAGTAAAAATAAAAAAATAAAATTAACTGCGCTCGAGTCTAGATAAAAAAATCTACCAGCTATAGGCTTCTGAAGTTGTGTTAAAATAAATTGATCTACTGTATGACGTCATTTGTGTAAACTTTCATAGCAGCATATGACAACATTGAAATTTGCTGGATATAAACTCATAATTTGGATTGAAAATGTGTTTCTAGTGTTTTTATTTTGTTTCAGGGATGTTGCAAGATCACACCGACAATGTCCTGAAAACGATGTCAGCCTCTGGGTCATTTTTTTTTTAACGATTTAAACGAAATGAAAATGGCTTTGTTGCTGTTGTTAATTTCATCATTTGACTTTCGGCGTATTGCTATCTTACGGAGTAAACAAGATTTCAGAATGTTATATTTTCCGTGGATATTATCAATATTGAAGGGATGCTTAAGTTCCTTATAGAAGTTGATTGCTTGCATGAAGTGGTCAGATGGCAAAAGTGAGTCATTTTCAAAAATTTGTTTTGATCACTGATAACGCGGATCATCGGATGAATAGTGATTCGGCTATGATATATAACTAGTTATAATTATATAACTAAAAGATGTAACAGGTGTTATTACACTCCCACACCGGAAGGTATGTGATAAAGGTGTATATAAAACTAAATAATTTGGCATCATCACAAGCAGGTTGTCATGAGCAATATAATTTAAAAGTTTGATTAAGAAATATTGTGAAATGGCAATGTTCAGGCCAACATTAAATTTTCATGTCAAAATCCAAGTATAAAAAGAGGCATAACTCCATAAATTGTGGCTTGACCTAAAGAATTTGGCATCATCACAACCGTGTTGTCATAAGCAATATAATTTGAAAGTTTGATTAAGAAATATTGAGAAATGGCAAAGTTATAGCTAACCTTAAGTTTTTGTATCAAAATCCAAGCACAGAAAGCGGCATAACTCCATCAAATGTGACCATGACCTAAAGAGTTTGGCATCATCTGAGTGTTGTGTCAAAAGCAATATCATTTAGAAGTTTGAGGAAGAAATATTAAGAAATGGCAAAGTTTTAGCCAATGTAATGTTTTCCTGACAGACAGACAGATGGATGGACCAACCGACGGACAAAGCAATCCCTATGTATAGCCTTTTTTTTGGCTACACAAAAACTGTGCCATAGCATGACTATGGTATGTTTTAGGCCTTATCCCTTTTGTTTTGTAAGATAAACAGCCAAACATAACTATGAGTTGCAAAAACTGACAACTGAGGACATTTACTTACTTGTGTAACCAGGTTTGACAGAAGATGGTGAACAAGGTCTGCATACACTGAAGACTGTGGGCAGTTTGTCAGGTTTATAGAAAATTTCCCAAGGGGCATTGCATCAGCTCGGGCATATCTAGAAATAAATGTAAACAAGAGCAAGTCAATATAGTGCGACAAATGTCCCGGACTTGTTAAAAAAGAACTATTACTGATTAAGAAACAACAGAGGGCTTGAAAAATCAATTAAAAACCTTGGGACTGAATTATTCCCTTCTACTTCCATTCCATTCTAAGCTTAAGTCTGAACTTTCTAAAGTAAAATATTCCTCAAGTGGCGAAAAAAAATAGTATGTATATCAAAGCCCATGATCATAAAAACAAATCAGGAGACCAGTCGCAAATGTCAAGCAACTGATTGGCTGACATGGTGACTGGTCTACAGATGTTTGAGACTGAGACTAGTCTCCAAACTCAGGTTTATGATCTTGGGCCCTGTCCATTCTTGTCATTGGTCTATAAAATGATCTTGGGCCCTGTCCATTCTTGTCATTGGTCTATAAAATGATCTTGGGCCCTGTCCATTCTTGTCATTGGTCTATAAAATGATCTTGGGCCCTGTCCATTCTTGTCATTGGTCTATAAAATGATCTTGGGCCCTGTCCATTCTTGTCATTGGTCTATAAAATGATCTTGGGCCCTGTCCATTCTTGTCATTGGTCTATAAAATGATCTTGGGCCCTGTCCATTCTTGTCATTGGTCTATAAAATGATCTTGGGCCCTGTCCATTCTTGTCATTGGTCTTTAAAATGATCTTGGGCCCTGTCCATTCTTGTCATTGGTCTATAAAATGATCTTGGGCCCTGTCCATTCTTGTCATTGGTCTATAAAATGATCTTGGGCCCTGTCCATTCTTGTCATTGGTCTATAAAATGATCTTGGGCCCTGTCCATTCTTGTCATTGGTCTATAAAATGATCTTGGGCCCTGTCCATTCTTGTCATTGGTCTATAAAATGATCTTGGGCCCTGTCAATTCTTGTCAGTGGTCTATAAAATGATCTTGGGCCCTGTCCATTCTTGTCATTGGTCTATAAAATGATCTTGGGCCCTGTCCATTCTTGTCATTGGTCTATAAAATGATCTTGGGCCCAGTTGTTTACCGCAACCGGAGTGTTCCAGGGACACTTACACACTGGCAAGCAGATGACACAGCAGGTATTTGGCAGCCATTTTGTCCCCAAATACAACATGCTCCAACACAGCAAGCAGTTCCTGTTTCACTGCAAGCAGAGATTCACATTCACCTTCTAGCTCTGAAAACCAGAATAACAACAACAACCATAAATCCAAATTCATTTTGAAAATTCCAAATTTACTTTCAAAAGCTTCTTTGTTCCAATAATGTTTTATCAATATGTCATCTAAATTATTCCAAAAACTGTATTTATATTGGAACCCCTACTTGAAATTTAACCCTTTTACCTAATGGTATCCTCTGAACCATATGGACAAGTGTAGATCCAGATCTACACTGTTTGCTTCCTGGTTAGAAAGTAATCAAAATCAAAGATTTTACTATATTTATTCAACGCTATGACATAATTATGCAACCTGTGTAGACCTAAATCAGCCTGCACTTCTACAGTTTGTTCTCTATACAGTCTTTGAATCAGTCTTGATCAGTCTTAATCATAAATGTACCAAGAACACATCTGAGCTCCTTTCTAGACCAAATCAATAATCTGAACAGTTGAGCAAAGTCAAAAGCTTGGTACTCTCATGATGTTATCACTTATGTTAACTAACTGCTTATGATGGCGAACTAATCAAGGAATCTCTTAACCCGTTATTCAGATTTTTACATGTGTGCTACCAGTGTCCATTCAGGTCAGAAATAACTATTAAATCAAAAGTGAAAAGTGCAAATCCTGATCCAACTAGATGACATGGATGTGCTGGCTGACCTGGATCTGAACTGTTCCCCATGGGACAACATCCATATTCCATGGAGTAAAATGTTAAATTTCTGACTCTGTTACCCAGTAAACATTTCTAGTTGGGGAGTCTAATGATCATTGCTATGAAGACTTACAAAGAACTAAATATATTTTCCAAAAGTTCAAATTGATGAAGGAAAAATCTGTGCAAAGATAATATTTTCTGTGTTTTGATGAATACAGATTTTTGCAATAAATGTATTCCAGACACCATTTTTCAATCCTTAATATCCAGAAAAAAAAAACAACTGTACCCAGCTTGCTGGTATCTGATGTTTCGGGAACCAGGGGATTGACATGTTTTAGATGATTACACAGCACAGCATGTAAACGCGGAACCAGTGATGGAGGTGGTGCATGAGCATTTTTCTCCTCTTGACTTTCCTCCATTATTCCATCATCCTCACTATAAAAAATATTTAAACCAAAAGTTACTTTATTCGGTGTGTGGTAATGCTCTTTTCATTTTTATTACAGTCTTACCTTATATGATTAGGAATTCTCATTTTGAAACAAGCATGATTCTGAGCCAGATCACACTGCAGTGTCACCCAAACACAGATAAAATGGATAATTCACATCAAATACAAGCTACATTTTTCACATATTTTTTTTGTCAGACAGCCACTGCAGAATTCTGTTACATGTTTAGGCAAGTAAGACACAGACTTTTACATACCATTTAAAACTGGTCTATTTATTTATTGATTAACTTGTTGAGAACATCAAGACATTTTTACATATATACTGAGGTTCATTATGATATTTAGAAGTAATAATCAGTGAGCTGTAACTAACATCAAATTACCCGTCATCCTGAAACCTTGCAAGTATTGGATCCACTGACAGAACACCAATAAATTCCACAATGTCATTTACCTTGAATTTGTCAATGTCATCATATACCTGAAATACAGACATGCCCAAACCTGCATACTGCCAGCACATGCAACATAACATACCTTAATACTGTGGTATCATTTTATTTAGTGAGGGCTAAATTTTGCGCTCTGGCCAGTGCGCCAATTTAAAACTTAAGCAAAAATTTAACCATATAGATCCACATACCTTTCCGAAACGTGGTAATGTCCGAATGGACCTACACTTTGTATTTAGTTGCCCGCGTCGCTATTTTATATAAATTTGAGGTATCGAATAATTATATTCATAAAGGAAATACAATGACTGTCGAATTTTTTTTTGAATATTTTTAATGTTACTTCAAGACTGTAACGACAATTAAGTCCGTGCATTTAGATCAGAATAGGTCATGTTTAACCAAACAGTATCGTCTCATTCAGTTGATTTTGACACGTAAAAACGTTTATAAATTTATAAACCCTTTTAAAATAATTGTTTTACAATTATTGACACTTTTGAACATAAAACTTGTGCGCAATTTAACAATCCTCACCAGTTATGTTATGAAGGACCCAGAGCTAGATCATACAGGTCCCGTGTCAATTGGCAGTGCCGATTAAACAGCGCTCCGATAATTGACTAACAAAGGAAGTGGTAATTGGCAGGGGCCAACTTACACATGATTAACTCGTGTGTTCAAATAAACAATAGGTAACAATAACGGGTCGGTCAATTATCGATGATGACAATGATTGATTTTCGTTAATTTTTTTTGAAAAATTGGTTTTGCACGAATTTACGTCCGTGTGAAACAGTCTTTTTCCAGCGAAATTAAATGATACCACAGTATGACATCCAGGTGCAGAATCAGAACAACTGCATGGCAAGTGGTTGTCTGATTATATGTTACTTAGTAACAAGCCATAACTATGATAAACCCCAGTCAACAGGTAAGAAATTCGCACCTGTGGTGGTATTTACCAAAACAATCGGGAGCAGTTTCAAAGCTATAGCTTTAATGACTAAGAAAAGCTGACAAACAAGAAAGTTTCTGGAAATTCAAGTTAACTAGAATTTGGGCTTCCATCGAACACATGTGTTGCCTGAACTGCATTTAAAAGAGGCATAACTAAACTCAACTGTGTCCTCAGGATCCGCCTAATAGTTTATGAGGAGTTGATGCCACAAGATTTGGTGATGTACGGACGGATGGAGGGACGTACAGACGAGTGCAACTCTATATGACTCCCACTTCATAGGGCCATAAATAATGTTGAAACCGAAGTTATCATACTTGTTGTCGGTGATTTCTATAAACATGCAAATGATATATCCCATTTTGGAAGTTCCAATTTCTTAACCATTTTAATTTTAGATGATCAAAGTTTACATTGTTATGTTTTAGGGTTGTTTTTATGTATATATGTATAGTTAGATGTGGCTTTTTTCATGTTGCTGATGGATACCTTCACTAGACATGCTGGTCCATTTTCACCAGGCAGGGGAAAATTCAGATCTGGAGCTGCATTCTGCTTCCCTGTTAAAATACAAGTATTGAGAACATTTAACTGGTATATTACTTAAAACAAAGTATTACAAATATACGTAAAACTAGATGTTGTTTTTATTAGAAAAACATATGTCTAGTTGTCTACCCCTCCCTATGAAGAGCAATAATGTAATTTATTAAGTGACTGTCTCTGGTGTTGATTTTGAACTGTAGCACATTAAAAAGTAATCTGGTTCTTATCAGTAGCAAATCATCAACATGGTACAGACATCCCGAAAGTTGCCAGACCGAAGGACCTGTCTGGTAAAATTTGAGCCGGTCAGACTAGATTTCTTTTGTTATCAGACCGAATGTCAGACAAAAATTTGAACTCCTTATACTTGCAAAGAGCCTTATAACATGTTTCGGTCTGACAGAATTTGTTTCGGTCAGACAGATTTTCACATCTCATCTGACCAAATGTCTGACACATATTTTCAACTTTCGGGAAGTCTGATGGTAATTTCTGTGCGTC
The DNA here is from genome assembly GCA_038501625.1 of Corbicula japonica. NCBI lineage: Eukaryota > Metazoa > Mollusca > Bivalvia > Venerida > Cyrenidae > Corbicula > Corbicula japonica. Next base: position 1,153,137 of record JAZAYU010000029.1, read on the forward strand.
AAAGAAATGGCCCTAAGTCTTGTAATAAGAAGAAAATAGGAAATTGCAGAGAAGATGAGCATGTTGGCTAGGTACATAATATTCATGTACAATTTGACTAAAATCCTGCCAGTAGTTTAGGAGAAGTGTGAAAACAATTTCTAACAGACATTCCGTATGGAAAATATCAAAATGTCTCCCTAACCATTATGTGGTGAGAGACATCAATATAATAAACTAGTGTGTCCTCAGGACACAGATGCCCCCACTGCTTCAACAAAATCTGTAACAAAGGCTCATAACTCTGGCAAATATGGTCACAGGAAAAAACTTTTCTATACAATCATCTACACATCCTGCTTGATCATCTGTGCAAGTTTGAAAGAAATCCACCCGATAGTTAATGAGGAGTTGATGCCACAAGATTTGGGGGACATGCATACGGAAAGAAGTATGGATATAAGAGTGTGCATACCTATTTGTCTTCTACTTTGTGAGGGCATAAAAATATCATATAAGAAGACAAGAGCACAACTTTTTTATTTGTCTAAGCCATGCATTCTACCTGGTTCTGTTTTAGAAGTTTGGAGCCGCTTAGACGAGGCTTCATCCATCTCCATGGCTACATCTCCTGTGTCACCTGCACTTTCTGTCACCTGACCTTGACCTTTGATAGGGTCACCAGGTACAGAGCAATCCACTGGGTCATCTTCAAGGTTTCTCTTACCCCGAGCAGGGATTGAAGAGGTCGAGGGATAACAGGTGGTTTTTATTTTACTCATGTCTGAATATGTCTGCCGTAATGTCAAGGAACTTTTTTAAAGCTCTTTTCTGGTTGTACCAACTAAACATGAAATAACAAATTAGACTTGGAAAATATTGGTGTTTATTTGCAAAACATCAGGTTAGAAAATTTTTTGTATCACATTGAATGGTGTGACATCTGAAAATGAGCACGGCCGAATATTATAAACTAAAATTGGAGACCAGTTTAAGATCTCAAGCATCTTACTGGCTTAAGAGGAGACTAACAGATCCAGAAAAGAGATCCAAGAACAAGCTCGGTGTGATGTATATGTTGACATGTTTTTAAAAGAGCCATGAAGATAAAAGGAAATATACAAATATACTCCACATGATTATGAGATGATAGGAAATACAATGTGATTTCAACCTTTATTATACGGAACAATTCTTTGTTTTGTTGTAGAAAGTCCAAATTAACCCTTCATAGACACACCCTTATTGTATGGGCCAACAGTAGAGATCCCGACCAGCTGGCACATCTGTGCCATATGATCAGGATCTACACTGTCTGCTTTTAGATTCATTAGGTTATTTCTAACCAAGATGCGACCAATGTTGATCTGGATCTACACTAGACACTGGTCACACACTCTTTAAAAGGTGTATATATGGAGTACAGTTAAGGTAGGAAACTATTTCTCCTATTTCTCCTAAGTCTGCCTCTCAGTCAATCCCTCCTTAACATGGCTTGTTATAAAGGATATTTTCTTGACCCACTCTGCCTCTCCTGGTACGGGCACACAATAAAGGGTCATTCTGTCCATTGTTACATTGTTCTTGGAATCCAAGTCAATTGTCTGATTTGCCTGCAAAGTAAACATGTACAGTTCAACATTTTACGTTTTGCAAAAAAGTTTCATTAATGCTTAAAATTTAAATTATTCTTAAACATGTATATCTTAATGGTAACAAAATATTATGTGGAACATCCATTCCTTTGTTGATGTAAGTAACTTTGTCTCATCAAGTTGTTTGCTACAGAGACATGCTTGTACATGTTTTAAAAAATAACGAAGAAAACTTTTCATCCAATTGTATTGCAGCCAGTCGATTTAAAACAGTATCTATTAGGAAAGAGAAGTTATCGTTCTTTTTGTCAATGATAGCTTTGTTCATGCAGATGATAAATTCCAAGTTTTATCTGAACAGGACAAGTTATGGGCAACATAAAGTTTCACATTAAAGTTGTGGGGCTACCGGACACCACCTCAGAACAAAAGGATCCCTACATGTCTTACCTGCCATCGCAGGCGACACATAAAGAAAGTGTAGAATGTAGCAGAAAGTTACCCCACATTCAGCAACATCTTTGTACTGGCCGGACCTCATCTTACAGTCTCCCGTTGATACATCCCTCACCTCGTATTTACCGAGATAGAACTCCGGATCAAACATATCTTGAATCATACATCGGTATCGAACCAACGAGTTTGCTTTCAAGTTGTGCAGGCTCGTGTCATTTATACTTGGAATCTAATTGAAGAAAAATTAATTATTTAGAAGCAAAACAACAAATTTTATTAACTTTAGTCAGGGGAATACAGAATATCTGCGAAAGATGCAGACCCATCTCAGAATTCATATTGCATTTTTTTATAAAGTTAAACCCTGCATAAAGACCACACAGAAATTAGGACCAATCCGTTAATACGACCACTATTTCAATGTGCTTCTACAGTTTTTAACTATTTAATTCCACAGAATTAATACCAACCCACGATTAAGACTGCTTTGATTTGTCAAGTCCCAGAGGTGGTCTTAATAGAGGGGTTTCACTGTATAAACAAAATTCATGGCCTGTGCTATTTTTAATGATTTTGTATTTTATTGACTTTATTCCTTTTTTCTGACCAAAATGTTGAAGAAAATTTGCAATTGATAGTTTGCTGATTGACAACAGAGTATTTGCAAATTAAAACATGAATAGATGCCCCATAAACCAGGTCTATGATGGGCGGACAGATAAGATCACTCTGTACAATGCTTATGCTACCTATTCAATACATTTCTGTGTGAACTTTTACTGGTTTACACTGTTTGAAAGAATTAAGTACAACAGATACAACACCATTGTGTTTCTTAATATTAATGCAATCCACCCTTTGTTTAAGTTATCTTACCCAGGTGATAGCATTTTTTCCCTTCAACTTTTCCCTGAAATAATTCTGTACAGACCCACCATCTTGCTGTTTTTCTGAAATTCAAAATATTATATATTTAAAGAACAGGGCAATGATGGACCGAAAGAACTGACCTGATGATATCAATATCCACCAAATATCTAAGCCCTTACCAACCAAAGATTCAGGGCCTTTTTACACTGCTGAGGAAAGGGGCACATGCCCTCTAATTTCGGGGGAAAAAAACTGGATGATTTTAAAGAAATTTGCTGAGGGGAAGGCGCATGTAAACAGCACCTACAACTGTACTAAAGAAGGATTTTTTAAGTCCAAAACAATGGCATTTTTTTATAACACAGCTTGCGCAAGTTTAGTAGAGCCACCCAATGAACAGTCAAATAAAATACATTTTGTACATTTATTCAAAAGATTAGATGAAGGTTTTAAAATGTCCCCTTCAGACATCATAGAGACAATATGGCTGTAACACTTTGGTAGAGGGTTGCCATAAGAACAGTCCTACAAAATATTTTTGGAATCAGGATGGCAGTTTCCAAGAAAGTTATATTTTTTACAACATGCAACAATGTTTCTCAGCAAGGAATATTGCTTAACCCTTCCCTTGATATATACGCATTTTTACGCATGTCCGACCAGTGTAGATCCAGATCAGCAGGCACATTCGTGCTGTCTGATCAGGATCTGCACTGTTCGCAGTGTGGTCACAAATAACCTAATAAATCAAAAAGCGAACAGTTTAGATCCTGATCAGATGGCATGGATGTGCCGGCTGATCTGGATCTAAACTGTTCGCCCTAGCAATAAAGGTGTATCTATACAGGAAAGATTTAAACAACTTTAAAAGAGGGTCTTCAAATAAGTGTTCATACTAAACATTTCTAAAATATCACAAGCTGTCCTAAAGTCCACCAAAAAATTGACTTCACAAGAATTAATTATTCCCGATTAATAGTATCTAGACTGATGCCCCCACTGCTGCAACAACATCTGTAACATTTTGTGTATCAGGTATTAACAACATGCGGTGATAATGACTAATAAATGAGTAGTGCCACAAAATTTTATGAATAAGAAAGGAACATTGCAAGACACATGTATTCCTTTACAACAATCAAAACACCAAGCCTAATTATCTGTGCATGTTTGAAACAATTCAGCCAAAAAAAAAATGTGTAGTTAATGCCACAAAATTTTATGACTGAAATTAACAAAGGGTCATAAGTCTGGTTAAATGGTTGCAGGAAAAATTCTTTTCTTTAAGATCATCTACATATCCTGATCATTATTCATTGCAAGTTTGAAAGAATACTGGCAATTGGTTAATGAGCTGTTGATGCCACAAAATTTTATTACTGAACTTAACAAAGGGCCATAACTCTGGTAAAAATTGTCACAGGAAATAAATCTTTTTTTACTATCATCTACACATCCTGCTTGATTATCTGTGCATGTTTGTAAAAAACCTGCTTGATAGTTAATGAAGAGTTGATTCCATAAGATTTTTTTAACCCTTTCACTGCCATAAGGACGGTATATGCCATCCCTATTATTTTCGGCATAATTGCCATATGGACGGCTTTGCCGTTTCTATATATAGACCAGCATGCAAAGCGGGGGTTTCTGCTGACGTTGGCAGATCACTGAAATATTGACCAATAATGTTATTGCTTTCGTTTTCACATGTAAACATGGTAATTATGTCGATATATATCTATAAACTAGATGTTTTTTGTGAAAAACGCATGTCTCCCCCCTGCGCCCAGACCCCTGTGACCTTGATCTTTGTCCTACTCATCCCATAATCGATAGGGTTCTTCTACTCAATAAGGGCTATTACCCTATTTAGTTTGAATGCTCTGGGTCAAGCGGTACTCCAGTAATTGACCGGATACGGTTTTTACTCTTCGGGGCCCCTGTGACCTTGACCTTTGACCTACTGACCCCAAAATCAATAGGAGTCCTCTACTCAATAAGGACATCCATCGTATGAAGTTTGAAGGGTCTGGGTAAAATAGAACTCCTGTTATTGAGTGGAAACGGTTTTCACTTTTCAGGCCCCTGTGACCTTGACCTTTGACCTACTGACCCCAAATCAATAGGGTTCTTCTAATCAATAGTGGCTATCAACCTATGAAGTTTGAAGTCCCTGGGTCAAAGGGTACTCAAGTTATGGAGCAGAAACAGTTTTCACTCTTCAGACCCCTGTGACCTTGACCTTGACCTACTGACCCCAAAATCAATAGGGTTCTTCAAATCAATAAGGGCTATCACCCTATGAAGTTTGAAGGCTCTGTGTCAAAGGGTACTCGAGTTATTGAGCGGAAACGGTTTTCACTCTTCGGGCCCCTGTGAGCTTGACCTTTGACCTACTGACCCCAAAATCAATAGGGTTCTTCTACTCAATAAGGGCTATCACCCTATGAAGTTTGAAGGCTCTGGGTCAATGGGTACTCGAATTATTGAGCAGAAACGGTTTTCACTCTTTGGGCCCCTGTGACCTTGACCTTTGACCTACTGACCCCAAAATCAATAGGGTTCTTCTACTCAATAAGGGCTATCATCCTATGAAGATTGAAGGCTCTGGGTCAAAGGGTACTCTAGTTATTGAGCGGAAACGGGTTTCACTCTTCGGGTCACTGTGACCTTGACCTTTGACCTACTGACCCCAAAATCAATAGGGTTCTTCTACTCAATAAGGGCTATCATCCTATGAAGTTTGAAGGCTCTGGGTCAAAGGGTACTCAAGTTATTGAACGGAAACGGTTTTCACTCTTCGGGTCACTGTGACCTTGACCTTTGACCTACTGACCCCAAAATCAATAGGGTTCTTCTACTCAATAAGGGCTATCACCCTATGAAGTTTGAAGGCTCTGGGTCAAAGGGTACTTGAGTTATTGAGCGGAAACGAAGTGTGACAGACGGACAGACGGACAAGGCAAAAACAATATGTCTCCCCCAGAGGGGGGGGAGACATAATAACCAGCCTCATTCTGAAATTGGTACTGGTTTTTGTTTATGTGGTAAAAAGCTCTTGGCACTGACCACGTCAATTCTGGTTTTTGACGTTGTCAGCGAAAGGGTTAATGATACTAACAAAGTGTCATAACTGGTGAAAATAGTCACAGGAATTTTTTTTCTTCCTAATGATCATCTTCATCTATCCTGCTTGATCATCTATGCAAGTTTGACAGAAATCTCCCGATAGTTGATGAGGAGTTGATGCCACAAAATTTTATTATTGAAGTTAACAAAGGGCCATAACTGTGGTAAATATCCTCCTTACTCATCGATCCATGATCACCCATCGATCTGTGACGTAATTTCATGGACAGATTACATGCTGGTGTGGTGTGGCAAAAACTTTTATCCGATACTGTAGATATTTATTTGAAACAATATTTTTCAGTAGTATATGGAACAAGAGGGTCCATAGGACCCTGGGTCGCTCACCCGTCAACAACAGCTCAATGGTTGCAAGAGTTGTGTGCAAGTTTGGTAAAATCAAGTCAAAAATTAAAAAAAAATTGAGCTGCTATTATGGAGAAAATTTAACTAGATGATGCTCTATACCAAATATCTAAGCTCTAGGCCTTATGGTTTTAGAGAAGAAGACTTTTAAAGATTTACTATATAACACTATGTAATAAAACTAGTGACCCCCGGGATAGAGCCATTTTCGGCCCCAGGAGAATAATTTGCACAACTTTTGTAGAGGACCACTACATGATGACACATACCAAATACCAAGGTTCTAGGCCTTGTGGTTTTAGAGAAGATTTTTTTAAGTTTTCCCTATATAAGTCTAAGTAAACAAGTGACCCCTGGGGCAGGGCCATTTTTGACCCCAGGGGGATAGTTTGAACAAATTTGGTAGAGGACCACTAGATGATGCTGTATATCAAATATTAAGGCTCTAGGCCTTGTGGTTTTAAAGAAGAAGATTTTCATGTTTTTCCTATATAACTACATGTAAACCATAAGACCCTAGGGCGTGGCTGATTTTGGCGCAGGGGACATAATTTGAACAAATTTAATAGACATCCATTAGACAATGCTACTTACCAAATATCTAAGCTGTACACATTGTGGTTTGTGAGAAGAAGATTTTTAAAGATTTCCTACATAAGTCTATGTAAAATGAAGTGACCCCTGGGCCGGGACCAATTTTGACCCCAGGGAAATAATTTGAACAATCTTTGTAGAGTTCCACTGGAGGGTGCTAAATGCCAAATATCTAAGCTCTAGGCCTTGTGGTTTCAGACAAGAAGATTTTTAAAGTTTTTCCTATATAAGTCTTTGTAAAATGAAGTGACCCCTGGGGCAGGGCCAATTTTGACCCCAGGGAAATAATTTGAACAATCTTTGTAGAGTTCCACTAGAGGGTGCTAACTGCCAAATATCTAAGCTCTAGGCCTTGGGTTTCAGAGAAGATTTTTAAAGTTTTTCCTTTAGGTTGCCATGGCAACCAGAGTTCTGCATGGAATTGATTTCTTTGAACAAATTTGGAAGAGCTTCATGCAAGGAACATCCATGGCAAGTTTCATCAACTTTGGCCCAGGGGTTTAAGAGGAGATGTCGTTTACAGTAAAAGTTTACAGACAGACGACGGACGCCGGACAAAAGTTTACAGACGACAGACGGACGGACGCCGGACAAATTGCGATCACAAAAGCTCACCTTGTCGCTACGTGACAGGTGAGCTAATAAAAAGGCTACAAAAAGCGTAAAAACTAGAGAGAAAACAACAATTAAATGAATTGATTTTATCTTACTATTAAGCAATATATATAACAAGAGGGCCATGATGGCCCTGAATCGCTCACCTGAGTATGTTTTTCATGAAGCAACACTGCCTTGCTATGAAATGTTGGCACAATATGAGTTTCATCCTCGATCACAGACACCTGTGTAGCAATCCCAAGCTGTTTTTGATATAAGCTACCCATACAACAAGTTTGGAGTCAATAGGCCTAAGCAAACTCAAGTTATTAAGTGAAAATTGAATTTCTATTTTTAGCTACAGTGGCTGTGACCTTGACCACAGACATTTAGGTAGCAATCCCAAGCTGCCCGTTGTTATAAAATACCCATATACCAAGTTTGGAGTAAATAGGCCAAAACAAACTCAAGTTATTAAGCAGAAACTGAATTTCTATTTTGATGAATAGTGACCTTGACCTTGATCACAGACACCTGGGTAGTAATCCAAAGCTGCTTCTTAGTATAAGCTACCTATACACCAAGTTTGGAGTCAATATGCCAAAGCAAACTTAAGTTATTGAGTGGAAACTGAATTTCTATTTTTAGCAACATTGACCTTGACCTTGATCACAGACATCTGGGTAGCAAACCCAAGCTGCCTTTCGATATAAGCTTACCATATACCTAGTTTGGAGTCAATTGGCCAAAGCAAACTCAAGTTATTAAGCGGAAACTGAATTTTTATTTTTAGCAACAGTGACCTTGACCTTGATCACAGACACCTGGGTAGCAATCCCAAGCTGCTTCTTGAAATTAGCTACCCATACACCAATTTTGGAGTCAACAGGCCAAAGCAAACTCAAGTTATTGAGTGAAAATGGAATTTCTATTTTTAGCAACAGTGACCTTGACCTTGATCACAAACATCTGGGTAGCAATCCCAAGCTACCTCTTCATATAAGCTACCCCACAGACCAAGTTTGGAGTCAATAGGCCAAAGCAAACTCAAGTTATTGAGCAGAAACTAAATTTCTATTTTTAGCAACAGTGACCTTGACCTTCACCCTATGGTCATGATTTGAATAACTTTTGCAGACATTAGTGCCAGGATGCATCAGGACAAATTTGGTTAAAATCTGTCCAGTGGTTTCAGAGGAGATGTTGTTTAAAGGAAATTGTTGACGGACGACGGACAAAGACCGGTCACAATAGCTCACCATGAGCCTAAAGCTCAGGTGAGCTAAAAATCCACCATTTTTCTATAAATTACATCATTTCCTCTCCCATTTTGACATGTCACTGAAAGCTGTGTTGCAACACTGTCTATATCGATCAGACGCTAGGTAATGAACTAAGTATACTGCCAAACAAGTTATTTCCCAAGTTTGAAACTCCAGTAAATACCAATTAAACTGTCATCTTTTTTGTGTTTGTTATGAATTATGAAATGAAAGACTACCTGTAAAGAATAAGTTTTACAATTGCCTAGCAGGGCTTTTCATCCTTACATACACGCAGCGCGGATTCAACAGATTCCGCGCTACCACCGCGGACGGTATTTCGTTTTGGGGGAAAATCACCGCGGCCAAGCTCTTGGAGGTCATCGTGATTCCACCAGGATTATCATTTTGTCCGCGTATCGGCGCAGACACAGCTTTGCAGGGGGTAATAAAAATTTATCAGCGCGACATTGCGGGGGATTCCCGGTGACGTTCGGCGAACCAACGCGGACGCACATTCATGCACCGATTTATTTATATTTCTTATTTACATGAAATTACATGTGTACGCGGGAATGACTTCTGACCAAAATGTGCGAGTTTTAAATAAAATTTGAGTCGACCGTGTCATCTCAATATCTTGTCAAACATTCCATAAGAATCTCAAACATGGCATCATGCTTTCAGTTTTCACACCTTAGTCAAGTGACATACCCTCTTTGGCAGGTGAGACCAAGCTGCCAATTAAGGGTGTCACTGATTTTACCAAGGGAATCTTAAACATGTCATCTGGCTTTCAGAGTTTTTCACACATTACGGTCGCTGTGATTTTACCGATACACGTTTTTCTTGAAGTACTCAATCTGATATAACATGTAATTAAATAAAACGCAATTGACTTGTGGACCCCACTTTTTCCATTAAACGTAAAACACTGGCTTTGCTATAAAAACGTTTGATCTAAAACGTTTGACTTCAAAAGATGACGTCGGCTCGAAACAACCATCCGTGTTTATTTCGGCTTTACTATAAAAACGTTTGATCTACCTGGTAGTGTGCGCATGTCATTTTTAGCTTGTGTGATGCAATAATTACTGAAACCTGATAAAAGCAATAAATTAAAGATTAGGATATATTTTAAATGATGGAATATGTTAGCGTTCGGTAAATAATAATTGTTTTACTTTGTCGTTCGTAAAAATGCAACCAAGTTCGCGCAATTTACCTCGGCGGATCCTCCGCGACATGCTGCATTAAATGATTGCCTAGAGGCATCCGCTTATCACCGTGATGAATTTACACGATCACGGTGACGAGTGGAAGTCCGCGTATTGCGGGGGACGAAAATTACTCAGTCCGCTATGAAAAAATCGCGGGGATGAGCGGAAAAAAATTAATCCGCGCTGTGTGTACTGTATATAACAGGGGCCTATAAAAGGCCTCTTCCCAATCCAAAAATATAGTATTTTTTCCCAATTGTGGCAGAAACTCTTCCCAAAATGCTAGGTAAGATGTCCAAAAATGGTTACAACTCCTGGGAGGAGTGTTTGAAAATTGAAGTCTGGAAAATAAAGTGCATAATAAATTAGATTTAAATACCTATTACTATTCAATTTCATAAAGTAGAACCCATCTTTCAATTAATTTTATTTTCCCGAAATAAACAATTACTGCGCATAAATTTCCTAATTGGAAAGGCCAAGGCCTCTTCACAATTTTCTGATGAAAAGCCCTGCCTAGAAATGGATTTGTGGACTGTTAAGATTACTTCATTTTAAATTACTTAAAATTAAAACATTGGAAACTGAAATTATTTCCTCTTAAAATTTTTAATTAACACAAAAGTCATGCTTTTGTAGTTCCAAACCATCAAAAATAGTAAAAAAAGTACAGGAGTTATGACCCTGATACCATGTTAATTTTTCTTTGCTTTTTCAATAGTAGATCAATCTAAATCATGACACTTGCATGGAGTATTAAGTTAACAGTAGTGACTCAACAGGGCTTTTCATCAGAAAATTGGAAAGAGGCCTTGGCCTTTCAAATTGGGAAATTTATGTGCGATAATTACAAGAGTGCCAAACTGACACAAAATATGCCAGTCAAAATGCTGATCATCAAAGTTGCGTAACGATCCGATGAAAATTATTCGACTTGGAGAGCAGATACTGCTAATTCAGTTTTTGGACAATTCAAGGGCCATAATCAGGAGTGCCTGGGGGGATTTGGCAGGTTATAGAACTTGGTCGAGATATTATGCCCACCAACATATTTACCAAGTTTGATAAAGACCGAATGAAAACTCTAGTAATTTTGGATAATTCAAGGGCCATAATTCAGGATTGCCTGAGGGGATTTTGCTGGTTATAGAACTTGGTCGAGATATTATGCCCACCAACATATTCACCAAGTTTGATAAAGAACGGATGAAAACTCTTTAACTTAGAGAGCGTAAACCCTTATTTTGGACAATTCAAGGGCCATAATTCAGGAGCGCATGGGGGGATTTGGCTGGTTAAAGAACCTGGTCCAGATATTATGCCCACCAACATATTCACCAAGTTTGATAAAGACAGGACAAAAACTCTTTGACTTGGAGAGCGGAAACCCAAATTTTGGACAATTCAAGGGCCATAATTCAGGAGTGCCTGGGGGGATTTGGCAGGTTATAGAACTTGGTCAAGATATTATGCCCACCAACATATTCACCAAGTTTGATAAAGACCGGATGAAAACTCTTTGACTAAGAGAGCAGAAACAGTAATTTTGGACAATTCAAGGGCCATAATTAAGGAGTGCCTGGGGGATTTGGCTGGTAATAGAACTTGGTCGAGATATTATGCACACCAACATATTCACCAAGTTTGATAAAGACCGGATGAAAACTCAATGACTTAGAGAGCGGAAACAGTAATTTTGGACAATTCAAGGGCCATAATTCAGGAGTGCCTGGGGGGATTTGGCTGGTTATAGAACTTAGTCGAGATATTATGCCCACCAACATATTCACCAAGTTTGATAAAGACCGGATGAACACTCTTTGACTTAAAGAGCGGAAACCCTGTGGACGCCGCCCGCCTGCCCGCTAACCTGCCCGCCCGCCGCAGGTGTTCCCATAATACGTCCCGTTTTTCAGACAGGCGTATAAAAAGTAATAGGTATTTTTAAATTAAATTTAATGTTTTAATGCCCTTTTTATCATACTTCAATTTTCTTAGAGGATTTTGATCCATTTTTGACATCATACCTAGCGAAGATTCTCTGCCACAATTGGGAAAAAATTCCATATTTTCAGATAGGGAAGAGGCCTTTTATAGGCTTCTGTTATATAAGGATGAAAAGCCCTGCTCAAAAATTCTGTAAACAGTGTATCAAGTTAACAAAATGCAAATTTCATGACGTCATCAGCCAGGTAATGAAATGTCACAGATCGATGAGCAAGCTTCCAGACGACCTAGAACATTACCCTTGTATGTCAAAAGGTTAGAATATTAAATTCCATCATGCTTTTTCTGAGCTATTTCAGGAATGTATAGTTGTGAAATTTATCTACAGTTTTAGGTAAAACTGAAAAAGATGAAGCCATTTTTCACTGCACATGCACTGTTGTTTTTTTTTAAATAAGAGTCATGGATCATGTGGTAAGCAGGATATAGACACAGGAAACATTTTCTTTACGACCACCTACACATCCTATTTCAGTATTTGATCATCTGCCCAAGTTTGAAATACTTCTGATAGTTAATTATCTCCACTGATGGACAGATTTATGTCAAGTTACCAAAATCGTAATTTTTTCTGTAGGTTACAATTTTATTTGCAACTGATGAAGAATTAAGATCATGATTTTTTTCTATTAAGTGTATAAGTTGTTATCTTCACTAATGTAGGAAATATTAAGGAGCTTGACTGTCATATGGTGCCTGACAGCATAATATAACTTATTATATATTAGCAGGGGTTTTTTTTGCTATATAACTGTAGCCGTTGAACGGCGCCTTCCCCACCCGAAAATAAATTCCCCTCGAGATAAAAATTTCCCCACGAACTGAAAAATTTCCCTCTGAATAAAATCACATAATCTGGATTGATTGCCTTAAAAAACCCGCATTTTCGTTCAAATTGTCGGTGTTTAAAACATGAATAATCCACTTCCGTAAGTGTAAAAACCAGGTCCCGGTATAAAATCTGCCGTTAATTGACTCTTACCCAGTTGTGACTCGTTATCTTTTGAAGAAGGGACATGCACAGTGAAAGTGTCTATGCAGTCAGAATTTCCGGCCGTTTTCTGAATAGTAAAAACGTTAGTTTTTTCACTCGATCTCGTTAATTTTTTTTTGTTTTTTACTGATATATAATATTTATAACTGAATAACAAATGTCATTATCATTTTGATAGTTGGAACATAGGATGTAACTGCTGGCCAGCCGTGCCTGGATAATTCCGAACTTGAAACTATCGTGTAATCGGTTTTCGCGATGTTGCATAAATGCTGATGCTACGTGAAAAGGTTGATATTATTGACTTACTAATCCATATTTAGTAATTATGATTGTTATGACATATTTTAAGAGTGTCAGTGGAATGTATGGACAAACTAGAGTGTGTTGACAAGCCAGTTAGTGTTGACAAATCAGTTTGTTTTGACTCTAATATCAATGAAGATAAGCAGCATCAGACTGTCTATAGGAAATGCTAGTACCTTGAGTGATTCCAGCTAGGACTGGTTGATATGTTTAAGGAATTAAGGGCCAGGAAGAAGGCTCTCTGAATTGTTTCTGTTTATGACTCTTGACTGTTGATCCAAGTGTTTATTGTGCATATATTAACATGTTTTTTTAAACGAGGGTTTTCCCCAAATTGTGATTTTCGCGCGCTATTTTTCCCCTACTGAAAGGCCAGGCCTTTTCCCCAAAACCAAAAAAAAAACCCTGATATTAGCCTAATTATTAGCAACAAAAAACCTGTGTTTTCGCTGTTTTCTACTGCAAGTCGACATAAAACATAAGATCTGAGAATATATAACGATTCGCCCCACTCACGATTCGCCCCATAACGACTCGCCCCATATTTAGTAATGACTCGCCCCACTCAATAACAATTCGCCCAACATACGTTAATGACTAATATGATTGCAGAAAATGGCCATATTCAACATTTATAAAGGGTAAATTGTTATGTGTGTATTTTGATACCTCAGAAATGTACAAACAATATTAAAGAAATTCTAAGTGCGCAGATATAATCAGCAAATACACATTATTTATTTTAATTTAAAGTATAAATAAATTATTGAAATGTATCTAATGCACCATTTGAATGTTCACAGTATGCACTTTTTGTTCGTCATATCTTAAGTTTCTTATTTCTGACGGCGTTTTCACAAATTAAATTACAGCTATGTTGTTAACAAACAACAACAACAACTTTTTTTTTCAGAATTTAGCAATCGGTAATAACTTATTGAAACATTTAAATCTTGTGTTCGTTTGTTAAATACTAAAACACTGTTACATGCAGGAAAATATTGTAAACAAGCAGCAATAAAAAACATTTACACAGAAGTGTAAATGTATAATATTTTATCACCCATTATCTTATGTTTTGCTCAAATTATAAAATCACCGAAACAGGACAAAGTTTATGTTAAATTGACAATAATGAGAGATGCTCTGATTGCTTATTTGAATTTCTTTTTCATTTTAATTAAAATTGAGATTCTATTGTCCCCTCAAGACCGCTCAAATTGCATATGTCAATTATGTTTTTCGCACCTTTTATAACATGTCACCATATAATTCTGGGCAAACTGGCTAGTGAGAATAACGTGTCAATTAGTGGCAATTAACAGTTACCATTATGTGTGATACATTAAAATTAATAGAATTTAGGAAAGAAATAAACGATTTAATAGCAATTTTAGTTTTAAATATTTAAAAATAAATGATTTAAAAAGGTCATTGCAGGCGCCGCATACAACGGCGCATAATCGCTGAAATAAAACGTTAACATCAAATTCAGAAAAAAAAAACATTTATCCATATCACGAAGTAAATAATTATTTATTGCCGATAAATCGGCCAAATCGATTAGGAAAAATATTACAAGCTCTACCACTATTTATTAGAATCACCCCAACACTGAAACGTTAAAATACGGTAAAAAACAAGCGACCTTTTTGTAGATCTGCATGGTAGTTACTGATACGCTCATTTCACTTTTTTACTTGTGATGTGGCAATTACTGATACGCATATTTCACTTTTACATGAGCGATGGCGGTCTAAAAATTCTGGAATCAGATAACTAAAGTCATTAATGTTTTCAAACCTTTGCTTAATGCTATTTACTCGACTTTTTTCATCTACAGATTAACAATCATGATAATTGGGCGAATCGTTTTTGAGTGGGGCGAGTCGTTATTGAAATGGGGCGAATCGTTATTAATATGGGGCGAGTCGTGATTGGGCGAATCGTCAGTGGGGCGAATCGTTATATTACCAGATCTGACATAACATGAAAACGACAAAAAAGATCACTTGTTGTCCAAATCTTGCCACACAAGCTGGGCTTGTTGTTATTATCAAAACTATTGTTTTGGCTGTGCAACATCTTCATATCTTAGCCTTTGTTTACATTTTATGTCGCCAAAACATGTTGCAATTCAGAAAAAAATGAATAATTTGAATTCTGTGTACAACTAAAACTACATTACCTAAAATTGATTCAATAATCCCTAACGGACTATTAATCCAATCCTCGATACTTGGCATTTTGGTACTTTGTTGAGCTCTTTTTTTATTATTACTGCAACGTGTGGCGGGAAATCGTTGGGAAAAAGGGCGGACATCGGACCAACCCGTGCGTATGAGCTTCACGACACATGGCCTTCGCTGAATGAAACCAATGTTTCATAATTTCGGTAAATCTGAACCATGTTTTATTCAGTTTATTAAGAAAAAGTTTACAGCCGAAAACAAAAACAATGTTATTTCATAATTTTGATAAATCTGAATCATAGGCCTATTCAGTTTATTACTTGACAAAGTTTACAGCCGAAAACAAAAGCAATGTTTTTTCATTATTTCAAAAGAAAAACGAACCATAGTCTTATTCAGTTTTTTTTTTAGACAAAGTTGCCGAAAAACAAACAAGTTTTTGTTAAGTTTTATTTTTCAACTAAAATGCTATGTATGTGAACTCAGATGTACTCGTATACCATTTGGAAGCTGGAAGTAGCGAAGTGAGAA
Organism: Corbicula japonica; assembly: GCA_038501625.1. Classification (NCBI taxonomy): domain Eukaryota; kingdom Metazoa; phylum Mollusca; class Bivalvia; order Venerida; family Cyrenidae; genus Corbicula; species Corbicula japonica. Next base: position 1,169,235 of record JAZAYU010000029.1, read on the forward strand.
AAGTTTTATTTACAAGTCACACCACAGTGAGTTTTACCCGGGTTCCCGCCCGTGCCTGAAATAACGCTCCGGGGAGGGGGGCATATGGGGCCTTCCTTCACCAGAAAAGCTAGGTAAGTCCACACCCATTCAGTGCTATCATTAGTTTGACGACCGTCACCCAAGATACAATAAAATTCCAGCTAATCATACAGTGCTAGTTAATAATCGGGTTAGTTGAGATTCAAATTTCAGTCTTTATTTTGAACTCTGTATAATATTTTAATAAAATTTCTGTGTTGTTTGTTGGTGGGTTTTTTAGAATCTAGGCACATTAATTTAGCCCTTCATTACACACGAACTAATACAGGCCGTATCGAACACATATTCAGCTTTTTCATAACTCGCATAACGGCGGTTTTACAGAAGTCGACGATGACTATCGCGTCTGTTCACAAATGATTCCAATTCATATTTGGACAGCAGTAGGTGAAACACATAGCCCAACTGAATGTGCGCAACAAGGGCTTTTCTATATATACGATGTCCGCAATTCGCGCACAACCCAGTTAGCATTCAAATCAATGCGGAAAATTTTCCTTCTATGTTTATATGCCAGCAACAAGAATCCTGTCGCAACTTTTGACGGCTAATAGTTTTTTTTAAAATTATATATCTTAAAAAATTACATACCTGAAAAGCTTATTCCAATTAGAATCAATATATGTGATACTTTTAAGGAACTTGTTCGTTTATTATACAAAAAATTATTAACCTCCACACATACATATCAACAGTTTTTATGTTACACCGCTAAAATTTTAGTCTACCTGACTGTAGTGTTTTCGATTTATTAAAGGGAAGCTATTTAAAATCAACATGTAAACGGCATAAAAAATAGTAACTTTAAAAGTTTTATTTGTGGAATATTTTTATTTTATTGATACATTAGAGACTATTTATGTTTTATAACAACATAAGAACATAGCAGTGCTGAAAATTTCAAGTTGCAGTGAAAAGATCGGAATTTAAATCGGTCTATTTCCACCACAGATTTGATCCTAACTGCTTGAGATGTAAAGGACTGACATCTATAAAAAAAGTCATTATGATAATGGGTCTGTGCTTGCAGTCGAATTATTGAGACTAGTGAAACACAAAGCTTAGTTACTACTTTTAAAACTCGAATGCGTTGTTTTACAAAATAACGACGTTTCCTGTTTTAACAACATGTCTTATTTTACTTCAAATTTCGATTTCAATTAGATTTTGGCCCAGCGAGCAACTTCCGTAGACACCTGTTACACGCAGCACCTCACAAGATATGAAGACACCGATCACGTTTTTCGTCATGCGGCGACTGTTAGAACTGCCGTTCCAATCAGAAGACGCGGTATTTAACTTCCAAATTAGGTTGTGCTGTCAATCAAATTTTTGTCTCGGTGGGTTCATTCCTTTTGCGGATGTTGAAACAATAGCAAAAGGTATGGCTTAAAGTAATGAAACCTGATCGAAGTCGTGATCAACTATGAACAATGTTCAGTCAATTATACTTACCCGCTCAACATCTCAACGAAATTACCAGTCAGCGCGCATCTTGTTTGATGTTTTAGTTGCAAGCAAAAATCTAACTGAAGTCGAAATTTGTAGTAAATGACTATTGATTCATTACTTCCAGCTTCCGGGAGCGATACACCCGAGTTTAAAACATGCTAAAACACAATCTCCGTCGCAGAGATGTCGTTCCTTACAATCACTTTACATCTCTGCGAAAGGCACTTTCTTCACAGGGGGTAGACCAACATATGTATTTCAAAGTGGGCTCCGCCTAAAATAATATGTTGTACTTCCGGGAATCCATATGTTAGTCGAAAATCGACGAGAAAACGGTAGGTGACTTTGTTTTTTTCGATCAAAGTTAATATTTCAATGCAGGATTTTGAAAAAATCTCAATGCTATTCGCCGTGGTATAAATTTCGGAGTCTGAAGATGCAAAGTTTAGTTTTGTACCTGGAATATTCGTGGAGAAATCGTTTTTCTACAGCTGACCTAAATCTGTCAACATTGTCTCCATCTGTCGTTTATCGCTAGATTTTGGTTATACCGATAAGATACTGGTACAGTTTTGTCATATAATGAAAATTTACAATTAGGAGAACCCAAACGGTCAGTTTGTTTTGGTCACAAAGACGAGAAATCACCAGATATAAACAAATTCGAATTGTGCTCCATATGTTGTCGTGGATTCCATATGTTGTATTTTTTATGAAATCTTATGGAGATATTGTTGACGCGAAGTCGTCTCTTATTTAATAATAAATGGATATTCATGAGTACTATAAAGTAGCTGAATGTATTTAAGACGGAGCTGTTCGTTAATCATGAATATCTTGCCAGGGTTTATTATTTACTAAGGACAATCGTGGGTGTAAGTAGTCATACTTATGTTAAATTATTCACAAAATGGTTGCATGCCACTTAAAAGAGAGTGAGGTTTCGGGAGAATGATACGAGCATTCTATAAATATCGTAAAGTCCACTATCTGAGTTTTACTCCCTTGCGGAGTACAACATATTATTTTAGGCGGAGCTCACTTTGAAATACATATGTTGGTCTACCCCCTGTGGTAATGAGCCAATAGTGTAAGAGAGTGGCTAAAACAATATAGTTTTGGTATGACAAAGCAACGTTAATAAAATTACGATAATTCACATTTAAAAATTATTGGGCTACTTCTGATACCAAACATTTTAATTGATGATTATTTGATAGAATCAATGAAATCAACAGGAAAAATAATGCATTGGAGAACATTTCTTTCACTGTCTTCCGTTTTCTTAGGTAACGGTTAGTTGATTCGACTCTCCAAGATTCCAAGAATTTCTTGCATAAAAGAATAGATACTGTTTAGTTGGCCAAAGTCTGACTTTTTAGCACGCGGAAAAGGTGTACAGACTTCATCTGCCGGACAAGCTAAAATGTGACCTTAATGTGTAAACGCTTGCTTAGAATTCAACAATCATCATAAAAACATTCAAGCACCTCTCTGGTGTAAAGAAACACTACATGGCTGTTCAGTTGACATTTTCGTGAAAACGTACAAAAAGGTCAGTAATCCGTCAAATGTGACATTGACCTGAAGATTACCCTGATGTAAAAAGCAATATATATACTGCAGTTTGATAAAAATTTAGGAAAACACAGTTAAAGCTAACATCAAGTTTTCTTTGAAAGGGCAACAAAAGGAAAAAAAAGGATATAGGGATGTTCCATCACAAAATTTAGCAAACTCTTCAAATCAAAGAGCAGCCAGAGTACGTGCCACTAGCTTCTTGTGCCAATACGTTTGCAAAATGACGTTTATAACTAGTATTGCTTGTCCACTGTAGGCGTTATTTTTGTCCTCTGCTATTGTATCGTATTTGCAATTGACATTAGTGTCCACAGCCTATGTGGTTAATAATAGACCATTTTCTTGCACACAAGGTCTTCTCTATGTATAGATTTGTCTGGATCACCAACAGCAAGATAATTTTCAAATCATCAGTGATTAATGTATAGCCCTTTGTAGTCATTGCTGACATTGTACCTTACTGGCACAACAGTGTGATGCCTTGCACACTGCTGCTAACTTTCTATCATATTCCATCCACATTTAGAAGGCAAACTGCTCTTTTCAAAAATACACAAAAAGTTAAGATGTCTGTAAATGACAAATTCTGTGTTTGGGAAAACAATAAAAAAACAATGAAAAAGTTTCTTCTTTATTGCAGTGACATCGTTTTCATAAAACATGAATATAACACAAGACTATACTGTCATAATGAGAGTAATGATGACTGAAATGATGATGAATGATGATAAAATACCACACGCAGAATCAAGACCTATAAAAAATTCTGAAATCTGAATGTCATGTTAAAGCCCAATAAGTGATGCCCAGTTATTCTCAATATTTTGGTATTTATGGTTTACTAAACCTTTTTCACATTTCACTGTTAAGACATGTATTCAAACTTGGCTAAATAATTCTAATTTGTAGCAAAATGTATTTTCTACCATTTTTATATTGGCAATACAACCCTTAACATGTGGTTTCCCGACTTGAAAAAAGATCAAAAATCTATGGTTAAAAACAATGTTGTCTTGAAATTCTAGTTGGACGGAAAAAATATGGTCCAGTTTTAAACTCTATAAAATAAATTGGAAGGTTCAACATCCACACCAAACAGGAATGTCAGTGAACAAATGTCTCAAAAAGAAATAATTCAGGTGGTTACTAATGAGTCTTTTTTATGTATCACAAAGTTAAGTGTAGAGGGCACAAGTACAAGTTCATGCAAATACTTGGGATTTATACACTTTGTTCATATAAGCATGTTATTGAACAAGTCCATACACATTATATGCAATCAACTTTATAATGAAAAGTACTATTTTGTTCAGAGATTACACAATTACAACACATGTACAATGTACAACTTCACTGTCCAACACATTTGCTGTTATTGGATAACCTTTATTTGTTCTCTGCCAGGTTTTACAAGTATTTTACCACACTTTTTGTTTGTTTCATGTGTAAGTAGATTGATCAATGTTCGTTTCCTAGTCATGTTCAGGTGTACGACTTCGACTTCTCTCTGCTCTTTCTGCTCGTGGGACTTCTTCCACATGACCTGGTGACCTTGATCTGGAGTGTGTGTAAGATCGGGATCTGTAAAATCAACAACAACATAAAAAGTAATTCTAACCAGGATCTAAACTTTATGTTGTTGAATTGAATAAATTTTATATTAGAATCAATATGACCAATCATTTAATACGTGGATGTTTCAGTATTGGTAAATGAGAGTTCACACCTTGAATCCTCCTTTCTTTAGCTTGAACAGAATTTTCAAAAGCTTTAGCAGTTTAAACTGTAGTCTGATCAGAATGTTCACTGTTCACTTTCGACTCTTTAGATTATTGATGTCTATGTAGCAGTGTACATCCTGATCAGACTGCATGAATGTCTAGTACACTGGTCGCTTTTTTTTATTAAAGGGTACTTGCAAGTAATGTTTTTGAAATACTGAGTAGATCAATGCCAACTGTGACCATTACTTCAATCGTAACAACAGAACTTCAGTTTAACACATTTTAATTATCAAGTACTTGTACTGCATCGGTAGCCTTAAAGAAACTTCAAAGAAAATAACATATAGGAGCATTAACTGACCTCTGCCTCTTTGATAATGTAATTGTATATTATTATTTGAAGAAATAGCTGTGCAGTTTTTTAATTGTACAAGAAGTTATATCAGTTTTACTTCAGATACTCTTTATTTGCATTGTATTTATAACTGCCAAAATTTTTTAACGATTTTTTCCAGCATCTGAGTAAACTACAACCATATTAATATTAGTGCCTATTAAATTCTGATATATTTTATAAGCCGCTAAACATTTGGCACACTTCTGAAGAAAACAAAGATTAACCAAGGTCGAATTTAAAGCCTAAAACATTTGGGTGTCCATAGCAGTTTTTAATAGGATAAAATGGCTAAAACACATGATGAAAAACAGATTAATGTAACAACTGCTTTTGATCTAAAGGTTATTTTTTTAAGCTATGTGTGGTGGATGAATACTCTTATTAAGGGCTCAAAATTGAGATACCATACAACAGTCTCAACCCATAGCCTTAGATTGGTGAGTTAGAAGACCAACACAACTTGAAACCTTGAGCTTAGGATTGGCTTATAGTTTCATTTTATCATCCAAATTCTGCTTTGACCGTCTTTTTAGGTACTGACAGACACCCATTCATCAGCATCTGCACAATGCAGTTTTCCCCACTATTTCTCCAACCATTTTGAATCAAGAAGCACCAGTAAATGGCATCAATAACCATAAGGCCAGTCATGTATACCATATTTTAAAACTCAATGAACATTAAAATTTATGTTTTTATTAACATATTTTGATAAAGGCATTTAACACTTCTATAACAGCTACAGTTAAACCTGTGAGAAAATGCCTTGAAAGATTTTATTTCAGTATCTATTTGCTGAATTTTATCAGCAGACAAAGACCATCTAGTCATGAAGGATTATTTCTTGGTAGTTCTCAAGAGTGGCTATTTGACACAAGTTTGACTGTATATACAAATCATTGCACTGAAGAATTCAGTATGAACTGGTAGGGAGGTTATGACACATGTTAGTCGTAGTACCTGTGTGACCTTGACCTGCTGTGTGACCTTGAGTATGAACGTCTTCCATGGCTACGTGACCTCCTGCAAACACATCAATGATGAATGTTTAACAAAGTTTAATTTAAGTTTTGAAACATTATTTACAGACTTCCAAATTGAAAAAAAGTGTCAGACATTTGGTCAGACAAGAAGTGAAAATCTGTCTGACTAAAACAAATTCTGTCAGACCGAAGCCGGTTTAAAAGGCATAAGCTAGTATAGGAGATCAAATTTTTGTTTGACATTTGGTCTGATAACATTAGAAATCACGCAAGACCAGACAAAATTTTCAGCAACTTTCAGGACGTCTGTAAGCATGATTTGTTTTTCATCAGTTTATTCATGATTAAACTGTCAAATACCCTTAAAAAATTATAAATCAAACAGAGTTAAGTCTTCAATAAACCAGACAAAATTGAAAAATTCCATCTAAATTGTACATATTACAGCTATCACTAGTGTGAGTTATAGGCTGACCAAAGCGATAACCTTTATAGATTTTTCAACTCAACCGATACCAACCCTCTGGCTAATAACAGATGGAGTAATTGAAAGAAAAATTTCATTGTAATAAGACAAACAAAATAAAATTATGTTCTGTCAAGTAACCGAATGTTATTTTTAATTGAACAGTTTTTAATAACTTGTTATAATAATTAAATCAATTATTACATCTTAAAATGACAGGAATTAACCCTTTACTTCATTAGATATGGCTGTTATTCATGTGCAAAACACATCCAGATCAGCCATAAAAATATGCAGGCTGATCCGGATCTACTTTTTTTGCTTTGGATCCTGCCATCTTATCTGGATCTACACTGTTTACTTTTTCATTTATTAAGTCATTTCTGACCAAGATAAAAAGATTTAGATCCTGATCAGATAAAGCATATATAAATGGAATTAGGGTTAAATAAATTATGTTTTCATAAATAAATTTCCGTTTAATTATTTTCAAAGACATTTTGCTGGTTTATGAATCTGTTATGATTTGCTGATTTAACAATAGATGTGAACAGCGCACAGATTTTTAAATTTCCCTTCTTAGTGCCAAAAAATATTATATCTATACAGTTCAGTCTATGTTTCACATGAAAATTCTTAATTCCTGCTTTTAAATAATTATCATGCAAGTGATATTCCCATGATTATTATCAGAATACATTACTCCACAGGTAAATAAATATGATAATTATACTGCAGACCCAGACCTGCATTCAGCTGTCTTAAATAATTACTATTCATTTATATTCAAATTAACTTGTAAGACTCAACCTTTCTTGGTTTCATCTTTACCTTTCTATTAAAAGGGTAACACTTTTATCTAAATCATATTAAAGACGTTTCCTGTATCTTTGTTTCTGATATTGTGTGATTCAAATTGATGGATGTAAAGCAAAGAGTGGACATAATAGCTTGCTATGAGCCTCTGGCTCCTGTGTGTTCAAGATGGATGCACAGATAAACAGACAGGAAGACAAGGCTATTATATCTCAAGCACCTTATGGGTTAGAGGATATAAATATTAGTGACACACATGAAGAGCAAAGAAAGGTGGGTCTAATACATGTACATTTCATTAAACACTTTCCTCCTTATACATGTCTTTATGGCATTGGCCAATAGTGTAGATCCAGATAAGCAGGCACATCTGTGACATCTGATCAAGATCTGCACTGTTTGCTGTTTCATTAATTAGATTATTTCTGACCAAAAAGCAAATAGTCAGATCCTGATCAGACGTCTTGGATGTGCCAGATGATTTTTAATCTACACTTGTCCCACATGCAATAAAATGCATATATATGGGGTAGTGTTAAGATCCAAATTCAATGATTGCGTCACTGTTTCTTCTGCATTTTGAAATGAAATTTGCTTTAGATCACTTTACAAACTGATACACCAGACACCTACCTCCTGCCATAACTGCGAGATCGTGAACGCCTGAAATTCAAAGTCACAAACTTGTGAATGTTGAATTTTTGTCAAGGTAGACTCTGTTTTGTTTTCTTCTACAATTCTGTTTTCAGTTTATAAAATGTTATTAAAAACAATCTGATGATTCTTAGATTAAACCAATTTCACTTAATTAATAACTTGAACAAGTACATATGCATCATGAAAACAAGAGTAATTTGTTTTTGTGTGTACATCTTTCTACACCGAAAGGACAAAAAAGTGGTTTTTATTTTTTCACATGCTTATATTTTCTTTCATCATCTGGAAGAAACACACATATCAAACTACCCACTTTTTTAATGATGCACAGTTACTTTTCCTGTAAGGAAATGATATACACTCAATAAAAGAAACTAAGGGTAATATAAATTCAACATGAACACGATGTTTTGAGAGGGGTGAAGGTACTTCCATCAAAATGTCTTGCACAAAAAGTTTTAAGTTTGCTGGGTATATTCATATCTCTATGTGATATTGCAACCGAGATTGATTATATATATATATATATATATATATATATATATATATATATAAATTTAGGTTGTACAAATAACCCTTAAATTCTTATGTTTGAGTGTATTTCTTAGTCATTGAACTGCACTGTGTCCAAAGCAGAAGCATAGCTGTCACTTTGGGAACGATGAACTAAAACTTCTTTGTGCTTGTCCACATTTAGACGATTTCTGAGCTTGCCTTAAAATCAAAATGAACTAACAACAAAGTATACCTTCTTTCGTAACTTCGGGATCGTGAGCGGCGTTTTCTGTCATTGCTTCGGGATCGTGACCTGCGCCTGCAATATATCAGTCATAATAATCACATTTTTCAACCTTTCAACAAGTTTTGCCACAATTCAATGAAGCTCCAAGTCATTTTTGTATCCTTCAAGGTTCTGCATGGTAAAAAATGTAACATTTCAATGCCATAATTCAGTAACTAACAATAATGTTTGTATTTTGTTCATAAAATTCCTGGATTTCAAACCAATTAGCAAACTTGTGAGTATTTAAATTTTTTTACACAATTGGTTTGGATGGCAACATTTGATCTTTATTGGGATTGTGAAAGATTCACATTCTAACTGGGTAAATGTGATACCAATCATGTTGTCTCCTTTTTTTATTGTTTTGTTATGATTGAACATATTTCCAAAATCTGTGATCTAAAATGCACATCTGATATTGATCAGCAAAAGTAGTCTGATGATGTCAAAGCTCTAAACAGTTCTAGTCTTTGACAGACTGAAGATTAGTTTTTCAGCATGACATGAAAATAAAGTGTTTACTGACACACAGATCAGCCCATTTTAAGGGTTTCATACAAACACACACCGCCATCCACAGGCAGCCACTGCCTATGTGACCTGATGGACTTATTTCAAAGGTTTGCAGCATGAGCCAGATTGCTAACAACTGATCCATAGTATTACCTGAACTTGTCATTCAGCTACAGAAAAGTACAACTTTCTGCTTCACACAGAAACCTGAACATTTAAAGAACTTTTAACCTCTCACTGTACACACTCTCCATGATCATAAGTGGCACCTTTGAACATTAGATGCTATAACTGCTGACATACCTGGCCAATAGATGACCAGTCAAATACAGCTCTTACTTGTAATGCACAGCATGAACTATATATAATACATAAACACATATTTTCTGAGTCTCATAGTAGCCAAAACAAAAACACCATTTATATTTAGGATAGGCCCCCACCCCTCCACCAATTACTTAACTTTTCTTTCAGCTCAAGTTCACAACATTCTCTATGAAAAACAGCATTTATATACCTCAAGAATTTTATATATTATGTTTTATTATACTAAGTTGTTTTACTTGTGACAGTTTATTTTCCATGAAAAAGCAGATTTATGCCTCTTAACGGGAGTGAAAACATCCATTAGTAATGAAAAATTTTAAAAATTCTTATTTTTAAGAAAGATTCCAACACAGCCCTTGGAAATTTCTGTTGTTCGTAAAGTCAAGATGGCCTACAAATTAGCATTCTTTAAATATTTAATTACTTTATTACTGCACCAACAAATTGGTTAATTTGAAAAAAAAATATACAAAAGAGCATACACAGTCTTATAAGTTATATAATCTCGATTTCAAATACCACTTTACATAATACTGCAATGAGCCGAGAGAAAAGTTTTTACAAAAACCAGTAATTAAAGGAAAATGGTGTGTTAGTTCTACCTTGGACTACGACTGTATGACCTGTACCTTCTGTCGTCGTAACGACCTCTGTATGGTGACCTCCTTCCACCACCCTCTTTTCTTTTCATCTGATTGGGTGCTGTCAATCGAAGTAGTAAAATTATCACGAAATATGCAAATTTCTACATACCAAATATTGCAAAGAAATGTTCATACAGTATAATGAATTGTTAACTGAGGATGTTAAACTAGTTATTTATGTATTAATAATATAAACTTAAGTTTTCCTTTTGAATTATAGAACAACTGGAGCGGTTGAAATGGACCGTCTCCAAACGTTCCAGTATTAACACATGAACATCATCAAATCAGTACATTATTTAACTTGATCAGGTAAAGATACATATTTGAAAGTATCAACAAGGTTAAACATTAATATTCCAAATTAAATCTCATAATTATCCACTGAATAACCGTTATTTATTTGTTATTCCAATTAATGAGCATGTAGTTTGTTACATGTCAATTACAGGTTTCAAGGAAAAAAATAATACAATCAATATATGCAACTTATTTTAACTTTTTTTATCAATGTATTGACTTTGATACAAACTGCCTTGGCTAACAGTAACAGCTCAACATTTCCCCATGTACAAGCAGAGTTGTGTTATCATGTGTAGCCCAGCAATAAGCAGACATAACTTTAATCATCAGTTAATTTTCCAAGGGTTCTACAAGAGAAGCAAAATAAATGCAAGAACTTTCCAAGCTTATAGATACTTACTTTTTCTGTCTCCTCTTGCAAACTCTATCTCCAGCTCCCGACCAAGGTACCTTGTACGATCTAGGTGGTACAGAGCATCGTCGGCATCTCGTGGGTCTTCAAACGTAACTTGGTTAAGGAATGTTTTTACGTAATCTTTTATTGTTATATGAAACTGCTAGCAAATAAGCATCCTCATCTATAGTTCATTATACATTTCAGTATCAAAGAAATGGAAATATTCGGGTGGAAAAGATTGAAGTTCGAAAAAAGTAATTTTTTTAAATTATACAAAAAAGCCAACTTCAAAAATGCAAACTTCAAAAATGTTTCCCAATATCCTGATCATTCTTAAATTTTTAAAATTAGACTAAATCAATATTTAAATATATGATATCAATAGTAGGACCCAACTTCTAAAGTAAAAACACTCATCAAAAACATTGGAACAATGTTTTCTAGACAGGCAAGGGCAGCCAAGGAAAACAAATGTCAAGGACAGAAGCATAAGGAATGGATATCTTGAAGAAATACTTCATTGCAATCGTGAACTATGGATTCCAGCCCTTAACTTCAACCTGATTTCTCTCTTGATCCATCCCAAACCAAAGCAGCTTTCAATTAACTGTTATGAGCTTGAAACTGCACTATGCTCTTGCTTGCCTGTGCACTTTGTCTTTACTTTCTGTATGAAACATGCACAACATTATTCAATGAAATATGGACAGTCAGAAATTTTCTTTACTAGTCTAATTGATGTTTGTAGAAGTGTAATATCTATCCAAGAAATTTAATGTTACCATATTATTCTTTTCAGTAATCTTGCAAAATTACCAAAATCCAATTTACTCTTATACAATATTTCAAAAGAAATCAAAGCACAAACAAAACATAAATCCAGCAATAACTCCTAACCCTTTACCAAATCATGCATTGATCATAACACAAGGGCCATGATGAATTGATGAATGAAATACCTGTCACTATAGCTAATTACGATTTCATGAGCCAATAAAAATATTGACAAATCTGAATAACCAAAAAAAAAACACAACCATTTAACCCACATGTATACTCACATCTTTTATTTCTTTTGGATGCCGAAAAACCATGACCTTTGCCTTTAACCATTTTGAGATCGTTCTTTTATTCATTTGCGCATTTTGTTCACAAAACCATGAACTTGGTCTTGCCTTGTTGCAAATTAGGTCTTGCTCTGAACTTGAAATCTGTGCTTTGATATCTTATCTGTGTCTTTACTTTGTGGACTTTAGTGCAGACCTGTACTTTTTTTACTTTATCTGTGCCTTTACTTTCTTGACTTTTTAATGCAGACTTGTACTTTAGTACTTTATCTGTGTTTGGTCTTGCTTGACTTTAGTGCAGACTTGTACTTTAGTACTTTATCTGTGCTTGGTCTTGCTTGACTTTAGTGCAGACTTGTACTTGAAAACTGTGCTTTAGTACTTTATCCATGCCTTGCCTTGATCTTTGACTTTACCTTTGCTTGACTTTACTTTTTTCTAACAATAAAATAAACAAACAACATGTTAAACAGATTTCAGTTCACAATAGATAAGCCATTCTTTCCAGTTTGCAGTAACACATCTGAAGTGGCATCTTCATATCATGTTACAACATCGAAGGATATTGGATGTATGCAAAACCTCGTGGCCGTCTTGTGTAGTAATCTAGGGGGACATAGACATCTGACAAAGGCCCATATTTGCCAAATAATGAACGTAGTTCTTCTGGCCTAAAATCAAGAGCCAAAACAAAAATTAAATAATATGCTTGCTGCTCACTGCTCAATAATTCTCTTTCGCCAAGTCCTCGATATGAAATATTGATAATGACAGGCCTTTAATAATTTAATTTATTGCAAACCAACTGCTGGGCAAGCAATCCTGAAAAAAATACAACATGCACAAAGTAAACTGTTCTAATTTATAAAACAATATCTGATGACTGCCCCAAATGATTTTAAGTCAGTAACAAGAGAAACAGTAAAGATTTTCAAATTAATATTTATATTACTGGATCTCTAGCCACTGCCAGTATTCAAACCAAGGGAAGATACAATGGTCTAAGCTCAAATGGTAGCAAGACTTTTCAATCCCTAGATATTCAATTTCAACCTTTCTGTCATTTATAAATCAAGATCATTTCAACCCTTATGTCATTTCATCTGCTAATATACAGGCCTGCCAAAACTTCTTCATTAAAAATCTGGAGATTTTATCTGAATATGCCAATGATGATGATGACAACGATGTTGTTGTCGTTGTGTTAATGTCTTGTTTCTGCTGTTCACTTAGACTGTGACTGAACAAAAATGATGATGATGATGATTGTCTCATATTCTTCTTAATAATTATATTCTTCAACGAATATTTTTAATGAATGTTGCAGATTTTGTTAGAAATGGTTAAAGAACAGGGCTTTTCATCAGGAAATTGGGAAGAGGCCCTGGCCTTTCAAATTGGGAAATTTATGCGCGATAATTGTTCATTTTGGGAAATTTTTGCGCGATGATTGTTCATTTTGGGAAAACAAAATTTATTGAAATAAGGGGTACTGGAGTACAAATTAATATAGAAATGAGCATTTTAACATTAATTTAATTCTTATAGCACTTTATTTTTTCAGATTTTCACAATTCTATAGTATTCACAAGCTTCAAAGGTCCGTGTCTCTTTCCTTTGCATCTTTGAATTTTTCAACAAGTAAGAGCGTGCAACACTTTCAGGTACCTCTGTGGAACAAATGCCAGAGTCAGAGGAAGCAACACTAAAAGGGACCTCTGTTGTAGAAACGAATATGGAACTGGAAGAATCTGGGGCAGCAACATTAGAAGTACTGGGGATTTCCTTGGTAGACGTTGCACCCTTTGGATCTAATTTTTGTTTTTTTACCCCATAGTCAAATAACGACTTCTGGTTTTCTTTGCGTTTCACGGATTTGCAGTAATATTTACCGTTATGCGACATTTGTTGATAATGCAACCGGAAATAAACACCGATTTATCTCCCGTGAAACGGAATAAAATCCAGACTTTCGGAACGTTTGACTGTTTCACTGCGATAACGACTGAGTAAGAGTCTATCGGAACTAAACTGATTAGACGGATTAGACTGGTTTTGCGTGACACGGGTACCATGCGTACATCCGCATATAGTACGTCAAAAAAGTCGATACCAGACAAACGCTTCTCCGGAAATAACGAATGTAAACAAATTGATCGATTTTTTAACATTTCTAGGGGGAATTTCTAAGATTTTGGGAAATTATGTCTTGCATTTTGGGAAGAAACTCTGCCACAATTGGGAAAAAAACTATATTTTTCGGATTGGGAAGTAGCCGAATATCAGCCTCTGTTATATAAGGATGAAAAGCCCTGAAGAACTTGTTTTAAAATGACTTTGTTTATTTTTACAATTCATTTTTTAACTGTGAAGACCTGTTTTTGACAAAATTAGAATGAACATGCAATGAAAATAGATAAAGGCAGGTGTAACATCGAGGCCCTTGTTTAGTTTAGCTATCGTATAGTTGTGCCAGAGGCACTGAGACTGCATGTCACTGACCACGTCCTCGTTATCTGGTAATAAACAAGAAATGTGCGAATGCAGTAGAATAACTATGATGTTCATTGCACAACTTTTAAATTTAGATTAGGTTTAAATAATCCATATTTTTGCAATTTCATAGAAATCCGGAGATTTTGACCATAAATCCAGAGAAGTAACTTAAAATCCCGAGATTCCGGATAATATCCGGATTTGACAGGCCTGTAATATACCTCTCACATTTCAACCCTCACAATAAAGATGACTTCACTCCCTAGAAATTGAAAGATGTGGCAGATTTGGGTCTCGGAAAGAGTAGCCTCAACCAATTTCGTAAATCATACAACTGGCTTTCCGTGACAATGCTCTACCAATTGAGCTACCGAGGAGACTCTTACGAAATCTACTACATTTCCTCCCCACTTTACGAGACATTTCCACAGGGCTGCCAACAGCAAATTGTGAAAAAAGAGGAATATGCGCCGGGGGTCAAGGGGGCCGGGTCCAGGGTGGAGTCCACGCCCTGGTGGGGACCAGGGGACAAAGCCCCCGGAAGCTCCTGGTTTCTAGATGTTTTGGTGGGCTTAGATCCCAATCTCCTGCAATGTTTTTCCCATTGAGAGTATCATTGTCTTCTATTTATTGATATCTACACTAATGAAAAATACTCATACAGTACCAGTAATATTTATTCCTTTTAATCTCTGTCTAGAAAACAAGGTATATGTATGCATAACAAGTATGTGAACTTGTTAAAAAGAAAAAGCTATTGTTTAAAAACAACATTTCTGCAAAGTTTGCAGAACGCCAGACCGAGAGAAGCAAGCTTAACGTAATTGTCACCATATAATAGATTTTGTTGCCTTGTTTACTTCCAAGTCCACTTTCACTTCTAACCACTTGAAATTAAATTTATTGACTACATCTCTGTCTATTTCTTTTATCCTTTCCGAGTCTTTTAAAAGAACAATTTCCATTTTATTATATTGAATTCTAATCTTCCGCTTCTAGAGTGCTGTACGCCATTTTTTGTAAGGAGCGATACGATTGGTCG
This sequence comes from Corbicula japonica, assembly GCA_038501625.1. Taxonomy (NCBI): domain Eukaryota; kingdom Metazoa; phylum Mollusca; class Bivalvia; order Venerida; family Cyrenidae; genus Corbicula; species Corbicula japonica. The sequence goes on from JAZAYU010000029.1 coordinate 1,184,965, forward strand.
GGCGAAACACTTGGCGGGAAAGACTTAAGTATTTCCAAAAAGTCTGATCTGAGCTGTTTGACAGCCGTCTCTCTCTGCCACACCCCCACACCCCAATTTTTTCTTGGATTTACATCAATCTCAAAATTGGTCTGGCGGACTCCAAATCCGCGGATTTCCGTGAATCCGCAGAAAATCGGCAGCCCTGTTTCCAACTAACTTGGAAATGTCCACAAGGTTCTTGTTGAATACCCCAACCACATGGCACATGTGTTGTATGCTTCGTCTGAAAGAGCTCAAGAGTTATCGGCCTGCAGATAATGCCAATGTTTCAGATTTTTGCCTTGGAAAGAGTAGCCTCTTCCAAGATTCAAAATTCTGACCTCCGTCTTACCGCGCCAATGCTCTACCAATTGAGCTTCCGAGGCCGCTGGTCGAAATCTACTACAAAGACATTTCATTTTCTGCCCCCTAGACCACAGGAACCTGAATTTCTTTCAATAATCACCCTGATCCCACATATAAGACATTTGACCCTATATACATATATAATAAACACAAGGAATGCAACGGATTCGTACCCAACCCACTAACCTGTTATAAGAATTTTCCAGCTGCAGCATTGACACAGATTTTTCGCTAGTCAAACATTTGAACAAAATGAAAACCCATTATTAGCAATCATAGCGCTTCAATAAAAGTCATTCTGGAATCGGCTGTCAAACGTTTGTTTCATCCACTCCATTGCGTGACGTCACTCAGTTCAACACCGGGGAAAATGAAAAATAATATTTTTGAAATATGAAAACAATATGATACTACTGTATTGATTGTAAAAATATATATTAATGTTTTGTAGTAAAGTGTTCAAGTTGTTTCAATAAAATGAAATGTAAAAATAGCATGCGGGAAAACCAGGGTGAAAACCAGAAAGCTGTTGTTCCGTAGGTTGCACTAAAGTAAAACCCAAATCCAATTTTGCGATTGTAAATTGCCAATCTCCAATGTAAAATAAATATGCGTTCTGTCATCTTGTTTGCAAGCTATCCACATTAGCATATGAATGTGTATGTTTTGTCTTTGACAAATCAACAACAAATATGCTTGTTGAACATTACTGTGTTCTGACCTTTGTGGTCCAATTTGATACGCAGTATCGCAGGAACGTTGCAACAACGTTATTTGTAGATCGCTTCAATAAATAAAATATAGGCATGAACTCAATCCTGTTTCAATTACTCCTCTTTTAAGCCATACAATTCACCGATTTAGTATATTTGGACGGCATTTTTGTGATTTTAATACAACCAGAAACTAACAAAGCATTTTCACCGCGTTTGCAAACAGAAACCGGAAATAGGATTTTTCCAAATTCCCATTCGCCCCTGTGTAGAACTAAGTGACGTCAAGCAATGGAGTGGACGACAAAATAAAGAACGAAACAAACGTTTGATAACCGATTCCAGAATGAATATTATTAATGTGCTATGATTGCTCATAACAGATTTTTATTTTGTTCAAATATTTGAGAAGCAAAAACTCCGGGCCAAGGCTGCAGCTGGAAAATTCTTATAACAGGTTAGTGGATGGGGTACGATTCCGTTGCATTCCTTGTGTTTATTATATATGTATATAGGGTCAAACGTCATATATTTGGGATCGGGGTGATTATTGAAAGAAATTCAGGTTCCTGTGCCTAGACCTAGATCCCTGTCAATGTTTTCGCCAAATCTGGCCACTTAACCTTATTTCGCGTAATAAACACGCCTCTTATCCCCCTTAAACAGACTGCCACCTTCCAAATGTTTTTCTTAAAGCCGCTGGAACGAGTGTGTAGGTCATATCATATTTGTAACGGAATTCGCAAATTATTTTTCTAGGATTCGGGCATTTGAACTGTAATTCAAAATCAAAGGTAGGATTTAACCCCAAAATTATTTTATACTTTACCTTGTAGCGTCTGGGACATTTCTTACATATAAAGAGGTGTTAGGAGGGCGGGAATAACGAGACATTTTGTGTTTTCCAAGATGGACGCTAGTTTCGGCATGCAAACGGAAGTAATGTTTAACTAGTTGTGGGTAAAAATCGGTAGGTATAGACATAGAAATGGATATTCTACGGTGAAACGGGCGAAATGGAAACTAGTAGGCGAAATTAAATATAAAAACCATATTTTTATAATTTTAGTTTCAAAAAAGCATTACCTAAAAGTACAATATCAAACACCTTTATTCAACATTACGTTTAACTTAATGGTATGCCGGAAACAACTGCTTAATAGAAAGTGAAAAATGTATATCAGGAATTTTAGAAGTTCTATTAACATTGTAAATAAGTATCGTGTTCAACGTCCTTCAACGTTCCCTTTTCATCTATTCCAAATGACATAACTGATAAAAACACTGATTGAATGTAAACGGAGACTTTTTCAGCCGAAACACATCACAATCAAAGCTACTGTGATATTGAAATAGATTAAATCAATTTCAAACCAAACACCACAAATATTTAACGATAAAGAAAGCCTTTGTGGTTACCGCCTTGGAACGGTCAGTAGCAAAATAATTTGCCACTGGGCAAGAGAAAAAAAGTGAAATATGCATATCAGGGATGGCCACATCCAGCAGACACAGCCTCTCCACACAGCCAAACAGTAGAGAGGAAAAGAGAGCATGGTTTTACAATAATCAATTTCAATAGGACGCCACAAACAATTAACGAAAGTGAGAACCCCAGGGGTTACCGCCTTGGAACGGTCAGTGGCAAAACAATTTGCCACTAGGGGTTTAAACCAGGTTCTAGGGTGCACCAACCTCACACTTGCCCCAACAGGTTCTCGTAACACAAAACAAGTACAAGTTGTCTTAGTGAAATAACTCCAACCCTACCATCGGCTCAACAATTTTGCATGCAAAAGCACACAAACATATAAAACATAAGAAGCTAATAGCATTGCAAAGCCAAAGGGCGGGTACTCAATGATCTTACCGGGAAATTTAGAGGTCTGAGGACTGATAAAAAGTGAAATAGGCATATCTGAAATGGCCACACCCAGAAGACACAGCCTTTCCAAACAGCCAAAAAAGTAGAGAGAATGGCTTAGTAAATAACGCCAAAATGTGTCTAAAATCAACTTATTGAAAATTAATCATAACGTCGGATAGGACGGTGACTTATTAACCGGTCCTAAGCTTAAAAAATAGTATTTGACAAGTACAGACATAAAACATATGGAAAATGTTAGCTGTCGGATAGGAAGGCCACATTTTGTGAGTAGCTGTGGCATTCAATATGCACTGAAAATTACTATCAAGGTACGCACATTCACTAAATTAGTTTTATTATATGGACATACAGACAGTCGCAATATAATACCGCCATTTGTGTAATATTGTAAATATGTATTGTGTTTGGTGTTATCTGCAGCTGAATGTTATCGGGTTGTAAGACGAACACAAATTAGTGAGAAAGGCATTGGAGCCTAAGGCGCGATTTCAACTGACTGCTTATCTGATTCCCATCTTTGTTGTCGTAATCGTTTTAATTATATTAACAATTAACGTGATAAGACTTGATTAAAGAACCTAGAAGCTCGATCTCGTCTATTGCAAGTCAGAAAGGTCATCGGCAATGGAATAGAGAAGTCTGATGACCTCTTCTGGTTTTAAATAGAAGATCGATTTATTTTATCCCTATCATCGTGTTCTTGCTGATTTGACTCCAGGTGCTCTGGTCTCGGTAAAATCATTCAGTACCAGTCCCTTCTGCTTTGCAATGCATTAGATTCTTATGTTTAATAGGTTTGTGTGTTTTTGCATTCAACATTGTCGAGGTGATGGGTCGGTTGGACTTATTTCACCAAGACATCCCGTACTTATTTGTTCATATGAGAACTTGTTGGAGCAAAAACCTGGTTTTAACCCCCAGTGGCCAATTGTTTTGCCAGTGACCATTCCTAGGCGGGTACCCCAAAGATTCTCGTTTTCGTTAATTGTTTGTGGGTCTTATTTAAAATTCTTATAAACCAATGCTTTCTCTTCATCTCTATTTTGTAGCTGCTTGGGAAAGTCTGTGATTTCTGTGTGTGCCAATTCCTCATATGCATATTTAACTCTTTGATAGCTCAGTGAATTTGTTAAACTTCATCTACTGTTTTATCGTTTAGGGCGGCTAGGCGGCGTGGGCAGTAATATGCATTCCATCACTGCTCATGAACAGGCTCAATCAAACCGAGCCTGGAATATTTTCATATTTGTCGTGTTCGGTGACTTTCAAAGTTCTCTTTTCATCTATTTCATGAAAGAACTGAGGTTTTCAATAAATTTGTGATAGTTTATTTAATAAATCCTAGACTCATATTATGTGATCGGAAAGCGTCGTAAGCAAGTATTTCATGTTCGGTAAAGAAATTGTTGCAGTAATTTAAACGTTGATCTCTACATAAACCAGGTTAAACGGTTTAGAAATCCCCATCAAAATCCATTTCGACTTTTTAATTTCCATTTTGCTTAAGGAATCTAAACACGAAGTTTTAATTCTTCATAACAAGTATTGCCTGTTTCCATTTTTCCGCTTACCTTTTCATATTGCAACGCAATTTTCATTTCGCCCATTTCGTTGGATAATTTCCATTTCGCTATTCCTCATACCCGGTAGGGAAAGCCAGTCTAAATTTTCGATGTCTTCGAAACGATTATAAGACAATTTAAAGCGCTTTAGTAAATAGATTGACAACACACTATTTATCTAATTAATTAATATCTGAATTGATGATATTTACTCGTCTTACTCGACTGTGTCATTTAACTCGAAAAGTGAAAGGAATCTTTACCGATCAGCCACATTTTAGGTCGGTTTAATGTCATGATCGTCCACCTCTAATTACCATATGGATAAGGTCAAAGTTTACATAAGCAACGGATAGTCAGCGACAATTACTTGCCAAATCTTTGCTATTAGATGCTATTTTTGTGGTATTTTGTGCACTATGATCTGGCCAAATCCTTTACTGTCATACAACTTGTTGGATTATAATGGACAGAAATAGACCTGATTAACAGAGCTCGTTTGCAACTTGAATAAAAACATCGTCTAAGTATGGTTGTCTATGCAGTCTTTTCACTTACCTTTAATGTTCAAGAGCAGAAACAATGTTCATAATAATTGGCTCACTTTATGAGCGATGTTATTTTTGTCTCTAGTAAAGAAGATTATTAGTTATGTATATAAAATGAGAATGTAGGCCAGAAGCCACATTCCAATTGCTTTAGCATCCAACCACTATACTGGTTTTCTGAAATGTTTAAAAAGTTTATGATGAACTTAGCCCAGTAGCTTGTACTGGCAAGATTGTTTTCTGTCAGTATCTCTATAACTGTCCTGAAAAATTGGAAATGTTATCAATAACACCTGCAATTCAGTTTAACAGAATGTATACAAATGTGGCAGTTTTTTGTGAAATGTGTAGACTTGACCAGAACTGGAACCTTGGTTACTGCAGTTTAATGTGCTGATGCTCTACACAATTCAGTTACAGAGGCTGTCCGATTTAATACAATATGATTTTTTATATTTTGTCTTCAAAGATTCAAATGATTATGATTTTTGCTGAATGCAATAGCCTTCAAGTACAAAAAAAAACACATTCTTTTTCAAAAAATGATATTTATTTGAATGTTTAAGACAACAATAATAAGCATATCAGCAAATCAATATAACCTAAATGATTGTGTGATAGATTTCAGTCAACAATGAGTGCCATGCATATCAAGCAGCAACTAGAAGACGAGGACATTGTCAAGTCAGCTGGAGATAGTAGACTGTACCGTGCTCTCGAGCTTAAGAATGGCATGCGAGTTCTGTTGATCAGCGATGAACACACAGACAAATCTTCCGCAGCAATGGATGTTTACATAGGTTCATAATCTAGTTTGCTTTAGCCCTTCCTCCATTTATATGCATTTTTATGCATGTGCAACCAGTGTAGGTCAGCAATAACCTAATGAATAAAAAAGAGAATCAGTTTAGATCCTGACCAGACGTCACGGATGTGCTGGCTGATCTTGATCTAAACTGTTCACCCATGCAAAAAAGGTGTATCTATGGATGAAAGGGTTAACCTTCTACTCCATATCTAAGAATTTTATCACATGAGTGAAAACTGGAGATCCAGATCAAATTGCACATCAGCACTGTCTTATCAGGATCTACACTGTTTGTGCTTGGAAAAACACTGATCTGGATCTACCTTATTTACCCATGGATAGCAACCATATCCCATGGGATAAAGGGCCTAATATTTATATTTATTTGAAATCAGATCAAAACTATTAATGATTATAATAAGTGTGAAATATTTATGGCTGTAACAACACTGTTCTATAACCTGGTTGCAGAAATTTGAGTCCCCTGCCTTATGTTCAGGCTTTTGCAATTCTGTTTGCATTTAACATTTAGTAAGATAAAGAATAAAAATAATTGGATACTAGTAAAACAGTTTAATAACATGCTTTTCACTATTGCAAATAATTAATGGAACCTTTTAAAACAAAGTGCTTTCCAAGTTTGATGCTTTTTGGAAAATTGGTGATTGAAGTATAATTATCATTCAAATCAGTAACCACTAAGTCTTATGGTATTGTCATCTTCATGGATATTAAACATGCATTTCATTTAACTCTTGGTTGAGTTAAATATTGTTGTGATTGAAAATGTGTTGATCTTTCAATTTAAGGCCATATGAAGGACCCAAGGGACATTCCAGGGCTTGCACACTTCTGTGAACACATGCTTTTTCTGGGTACTAAAAAGGTAAATTTTAACCCTCATAATTCTTTTACATTCAGTAAGCTGAACAATATGTCAATGCAGTCAAATCAAGTGGTACCAGTACGATCATCAACAGATGTAATAAACTGAGAGTTGAAACCATTAAGGAATATGCTGCTTCTGCTCATGTGAACTTTAAACTGTGTTGTATTGTTTGTATGTCTGTGCACTCTGTTAAATTTCTGTCATTTACATACATGCAGTATGATTACATTTGTTCAAATTTTAAATAGCTTTAGGTATTATTTGGGGCACGCCAAGGGAAAAGGTACCTTCGGTCATATCTTGTGACATTTAAGTTGTTGCTATATTTAGAAAGAACTCACAATAATATATCATTTTTTTATAACTAAAAAGTGATTTTGTTAGACATTTTGTTAATAAAATGGTATTTTTACCGCTAAATGCAGAATAATAAATGTTGTCTGCTCAACTTTATGACGTCATTTAAAGGATTGACGTCTACTGTCCGAAGGTACTTTTTCCCGTGACCCGCCCCATTTATGCCCGTTTGCCAATAAATGAAATGGTAAAGTTCATAAATAAAGTAATTTAACTGAAAACAATTTTTCTTTTCAGTACCCAGAGGAGAATGAATACACAAAGGTAATAAGAAAAACTCCTTTTTTCAAACTGTGTCAAGAAATAAATTGTTATTACATTTATAATTATAATAAGTTTACTTTGTTTCTAATTTCGAAGAATTAATGTTCTGACAAGATAATCTTTTTTTTTTGTTATCTAACATTAAGGTGTATTTCTGTTTCTGTTGGTTTGGAATATTTAATTCATCCTTAATATATTCTAACCGGTTGTTGTTTTATTTTTATGCCCCCGGCATCTAGTGATTGAACCGCCCGTACGTCCATCCGGTTAACCTTTTTCGGCAAGTTGGATATTTCTCAATTTCTACAAAGAGCATTGGCTTGAAAGTTTACATACCTACTTAACAGTTCACAGGTGATGACCTTAACAAGTTACATAACTCTGGCTACCTTATTTCTTGGGTTATCTCCCTATTTTGTACTTAGAAAAATGGTTAATAACCTGTTTCGGCAAGTTAGATATTTTTCAATTTCTACAGGGAGCATTGGCATGAAAGTTTACAAACTAACTAAACAGTGCAAAGGTCATGACCCTAACAAGTTACATAACTCTGGCTACCTTTTTTCTTGGGTTATCTCCCCATTTTGTACTTAGATAAATGGTTAACCTGTTTCGGCAAGTTGGATATTTCTTAATTTCTACAAAGAGCATTGACATGAAAGTTTACACACTTACTGAACAGTGCACCAGTCATGACCCTAACAAGTTACATAACACTGGCTACCTTATTTGTAGGGTTATCTCCCCATTTTGTACTTAAAGATAAATGGTTAACCTGATTCGGCAAGTTGGATATTGCTCAATTTCTACAAGGAGAATTATGTTGAAAGTTTACACACTTACTTAACAGTGCACAGATCATGACCCTCACAAGTTACAGAACTCTAGGTACCGTTTCCTGGTTTATCTTCCCATTTTGTACTTAAAGAAATGGCTAACCTGTTTTGGCAAGTTGGATATTTCTCAATCGACATAAACAATTGGCTTGAAAGTTTACACACTTACTTAACAGTTCACATGTCATGACCTGACAAGTTACATAACTCTGGCTTCCATATTACTATGGTTATCTCCCCATTTTGTACTTAGAGAAATGGTTAACCTGTTGTGGCAAGTAGGATACTTCTCACTTTCTGCACAGAACATTAGCATGAAAGTTTACACACTTACTTAACAGTGCACAGGTCATGACCCTGACAAATTACATAACTCTAGCTACCTTCTTGCTTGGGTTATCTTCCCATTTTGTACATATAGAAAGGGTAAACCTGTTTCAGCAAGTTGAATATTTCTCGATTTCAATAATGTGCCTCTAGTTAATGCTCGACCCCAATACTTTCCTCACTAGTGTTTCTACTAAATGCCTAAGCATTAATTACATTAAATTCTGTCAATGTCGCAATTTTGTCTTGAATAATCTGTACTTTATAATCTTAGATTATAGGTTACTTTACCTGATTTTTATGTTAAATTCTTTTTATGTACAGGTTCTGGCACGAGAAAGTTATTTTTTATTATTTAGAACAAACTTGTGATTTTAGTTGCTGTTTTAACACTGTGCTGTCATTTAAAATTTGTATCAACACAAACTTTGCTACTGGGGGCATAAATGTGTTTTCCGAACAAATCTTCTTGTTTATAAGTGCTGTAAAACTGTTGGAACTATTAACACTGTACTCCATAGGTACAGCTTTATTGCATGTGCAAACAGTATAGATCCAGATCAGTTGGCACATCTGATCAGGATCTACTATGTTCACTGTAAGATTCATAAGATTATTTCTGATCAAGTTGTAACCACTGCAGATCTATATCAGATGGCATAGATGTGCCGGCTGATCTGGATCTACACTCATTGCCCATGGATAACATATGCCAGGGAGTATGGGGTTATTACCAATAGTTGCTTATAAAGATAAGCAAATATTTTTTAATAATGTCTTCTTCAAGGAGCTTTTTCCAGGTACAGATAGTTGCAGTTTAGTTTTAAAACATGGCAAAATTGCTTTGATTTTTAAATGACTATGTATTTCTTTTCATTACTATTATAATGTTTTCAGTCTTTTGCTTGTTTAAAGATATTTTCTGCTTATATACACCTTACATGAATTTATTTTTGTTGGAAAGACCCCAGGGCCCAAGGTAATAAAACTGAACATGGAAACCAGTCTCAAATCTCAAGCATCTGATTGGCTGAAATGGCAACCAGTCGCCATTTCAGCCAATTAGATGCTTGAGATTTGAGACTGGTTTTTAATCTCAGTTTTATAACCTTCAAACCTGACTTTTCATTTATTATCTCAATACCAGATTCTTCTCTTACACAGTTTCTAAACGAACATGGTGGCAGCTCAAATGCATTTACCTCCAATGAGCATACCAACTATTTCTTTGATATCGCACCAGAACATCTAGGAGGGGCCCTGGACAGGTATAAAATATAACATATAGGCCTATGTGTGTTTGCATCTTTAATTCCCTTGCTTTGTCCGGGGCTAGAAAACTATAGAGTAACACTCATTCAGGGCTTTTCATTAGAAAATAAGGAAGAGACTCTGGCCTTTCAAATTGGGATATTTATGCATGGTAATAGTTTATTTTAGTAAAACAGAGTTCATTGAAAAAAAAAAGGGTTTTAGTTTATAAATTTAAAGAGTATTAAGTTTTGTGAACTTTAATTAAATTTTTCTAAGCACTTTATTTTTCAGATTTCAATTTTTAAACTCCTCTAAGAAAAGTTTGAACCATTTTTGGATGTTTTACATAGCATTTTGGGAAGACTTTCTGCCACAGTTGGGAAAAATACTGTATTTTTGGATAAGGAAGTGGCCTTTTATGGGCTTCTGTTCTATAAGGATGAAAAGCCCTGGCATTACACACTGTGGCATGTTTGAGCAATTATGAAAGACCATTAAATTCATTGTAAAGCAAGTCACACAGGGTTTCATATTTGAAAAAACTGAAAAGAATTAAATTTATCAGATTCATATCTGTGCCCAAGGTTATAAAACTGAGCATGGAAACCAGTCTCAAATCTCAAGCATCTGATTGGCTGAAATGGCGACCAGTCGCCATTTCAGCCAATCAGATGCTTGAGATTTGAGACTGGTTTCCAATCTCAGCTTTATAACCTTCAGCCCTGGTATGCAAGACAGGTGTCTATCATGTACATTCAGTTCTATTGGGAAGATCTGACACCTGTGTAGCTGTGTTTTGATGGTAATGGGGGTCTCCAACAGAATTTACCATCTAAACCTTACTGATGTGAAAGATACCTATGTTCAGAAGCAGTCACTATCAGTATAATTTTATACATTCAGGATTCTTGAGTTTTAAACAGTAAAATTTGACATTAAAGAACAAACTTCATATATGGGCTGTTTAAAAAAATGGCTAGAAAAGTGAAAAAAATAGTGAAAAATTAAATATAAATCCACCAATCACTAAAAAAACAATAAAAGTTGTTTATTCCAGGTTTTGTAAAGTGATGTCCTAAACAAATATGATTTTTAAAACTGTCACACTTTTTTGTCACACTCTTGTCATTTTTTGCCCATTATTTAAGATTTTTTTTAACGGATGGTGCTATTTTGATGAAACTCCACAAATCTTTAAAGGGCATGATGAGACATCTCTACAAAATAAGAAAATGGTAGGAACAGTTTGTGGTACATTTTTATAGCAGGAAAACCCAAACTTGCCTCTTTTTTTTTAAACAGCCCATATATGACTTATCGCAGGGGCAATCAGTGTAGATCCAAATCTGCTGGCATATCCATGCAATCTGATCGGATCTACATGAATTTGACAGCTTATCTCAATATAAACTTATGTTTCTGACCAAAGGTGACAAGTCTATATCCTGATCAGTCGGCATCAATATTCTGGCTGATCTTGATCTACACTGTTTGCACATGCAATATAACCTATATAAATGGAGTACAAGGTAAAGATCAAGATAGAACGGATTACCTTTTAACCTTCAAAATGTTTCTTTTAATTTTTTAAGGTTTTCACAGTTTTTCTTGGAGCCTCTGTTTACTGCGTCTGCTACAGAAAGGGAGATAAATGCTGTGAACTCGGAGAATGACAAGAACCTTCAGAATGACTCATGGCGCTTCCATCAGCTCGAGAAATCTCTAGCTGACCCAAGTCACGACTACAGCAAATTTGGAACAGGTTTGATACTTGCTTATTGACTAGGGGCCAGCGGTTTCAAAAAATTATCGGGGGGTTAAAATTACCTGGAGTTAAATTTAGAATAAGAAATTCTTACAATAAAACCATTTCTTAGCATGTTTTTTATAGAGATGTTTCTTATAATGAGTTTCTTATGACATAAATAGGTGTTCTAGAGATTTCATGCATCTTTCCTTATTTCTTTCAGTAGTTTAAGCACTTTGTCATATAAACATCAAACAAAGCTATTTCAAAATTGTTTAACAGTTTTATGGTTTAAAAATTTACATATAAAACTAGTCAGTATGGTCCCTTTAGTGTTCACTTCTCATGTAAATTATAGCAATGAAAATCCCATTTAATCAGCTCCACTGTTTCGTGTGTTCTACAGGGTAAATTATATCAATGAAAATCCCATTTAATCAGCTCCACTGTTTCGTGTGTTCTACAGGGAACAAGTACACACTGGAAACCAGATCAAAGGAGCTGGGTTACAACGTCAGGGATGAACTACTCAAGTTCCATGACCAGTATTATTCTTCCAACATAATGGGTCTTGCAGTGCTTGGTAAAGGTACGTGTTTGGTTATTGGTTATAATGTAACCCTTTACTCCTTATTTACAGATTATATAGCATGTATATCCATGCCGTCTGATCAGGACCTACACTGTTTGCTTTTTTTTGTCAAAAATAACCTAATGAATCAAATAACGACCAGCACGGAACCTGATCAGATGGCACAGATATGCCAGCTGATATGGATCATGGCATGAAAGTCATAACTATGGAATTAAGGGTTAAGTTTGCTTATAAACACAACCATACGATTCATTTATCTTAAAAATATTGTAAACCTGGCCTGATGTTACCATTTATGTGTATTTCACAAATTTCTTTCCAGGGATTTTAGATGTGATTCACAATATATTTTTGGAAATGCCTAACAGCACTTAACTTAAGCTTTTAGTGCTGTAAGCATTGATTTTTTCACATTGCAAGAAGGGTAGACCCAGATCGGCCTTTGCATTCTGGCAGCCCAGTCTGTTACACCAGTGTTTGCGATTCAGTAATTATGTTCTATAGAACATAGCTATGAACAATACAGAAGCCGGAAATATTTAACCCTTTACTGCATATAATTATATGGGTTTTATTGCATGTACATATCTGCTGGCACATCTGTGCCATCTGATCAGGATCTACACTCTTCAGTTTTGCAATCAGAGTAGATCCTGATCAACTTGCATATCTGGATCTGCACTGTTCATACACACCATAAAACCCATATATATTGAATAAAGGGTGAATCTTGTGGGTTGAGGTTTAATTTGAGTCAGAGAAATGTCACTGTTACTTCTTTTCAGAAAGCCTAGATGAACTAACAGAAATGGTTGTCCCGCATTTCTGCGCAGTTGAAAATAAAAACCTGACAGTACCGGAATGGAAGGAACATCCCTATGGGGAGCCCCAGCTGAAGACCCTGTGTTGTGTTACACCAGTGAAAGACATACGTAGCTTATCTGTCACATGGTCTATACCTGACCTCATGCCCTATTATAAAACAAATGTAAGTTCATTTACTCATGTCCTGTAGCTTTGTTTACTTTCATTATAGAATGGGCTATGTACGTTTTTTACTGAGAGCAGAGGGTTCATAACTAAACAAATTCAATAATCTGATTGAAATATTTCAGACTCACTCAAGATTATTTACAGAAACAAATCGTACTTGGAATTTTAGATAAGAATAATAATTAAAATAAGCTGAAAGTCAGTGCCAGGCAGATGAAATTATCTCAGGTTTATTTATTTCTGTAGGGTGCAAGTAAGAACATAGACATCAGCAGAAGTTCGTAAACAGGGATTTAACTAAGAGTATTTGACTATAAAGATATTTTTCCAGCTCTGATAGGTGTGTAGTGACTTAAAATGATAAGTTCTTTATGAGTTTTTCAGTCACTCAAATATCAAAAATAATACAATTTTTGTACTGCTGCTGATGATGATAATGATGATGTTTATAGTAATGATGAAAATTGATACCAATAATTGTAATGTGCTTTATGTGGCCTAAAAGAATTATAACTCGCAGTGATCACGCTGGCTGTTTTAAAATAATAGCCACAAAAGTTTTGAAAAATAAAATAATAGCCAAAGTTTTACGCGTTGTTTCCACATGCGTGGGAAATAGCATTATAATTATTTGTTTTGTTTTTTAAATAACATGATTTATCTAACATATCATCTATGTTATGAAGATTAACTGTTAATTATTACTTTATTAATTTAACCTAGTCAATGAAAATAATTGGCTTTATGTAAAATTACTGATGATTTTTAATGATAAGGCATTCTTCACTTCACTATTGCAGACAAATTCAATTGGATTCACTGCTATGTTAACATACCAAATAGGTCTAACCTTCTCCAAACAAAATTGTAAAATAATGCATTAAAGTTTTGGGCAAAATAATTTAATTCACATCAATTTTCTGCTTAGAATGAGTTTATATGCTCATGGGTAGTGGCAAAGACGATTTGGGATTAAATTAATGGTATGTCAAAAGTAGACATCTCGAAAATAGATGACAAACGTAATTACTAATAAACCAGTAGAAAATTGCAATGTGAAATAACTTTTCCAAAGCAAAAATTAACCAAAGCAACTGATCAAACACATTTTTCAGAAAATATGTAGTAATTTCTCCGTTAACATGGTTAAAAAATCGGCAATTGGTAATTTTCGTCCTTTTCATCACTTAAGATACAGTATCCGGCTAGGTTTTTGCTTTGAGAATGGATTTAGAATTCGGCCAGTATTTACTATTAGATTAGAAAAAAAGAAAACATCATTTATTCTTATTCTTAAAATATTTGTCTGCTTTGTTAAACATATGATAGGGGAATCCATAATAGCTATAAATAGCAACAATCTTAGAATTCCCTTGTCATGACGTAATGGAAATGCCCAAAGTTTACCAATTACAAACATCAATCGTTGACCCGTAGGCAAGGACGCCAAGGTGATTATCTTATGTGACACTTTGTTAGTTCAATTAGGGGATTAACGACCCACAATCATCAGAAATGTGGCGTCCGCTCATGGCAAAATGAATGCAAATAAGCTAACAATATCTTGCTTATTTGACAATTATTTAATCGCCAAATTTTACTGCCAATTCTTTGAAATAATCGACAAAAACATATAATTATCGCAAATGGCGACAATGTCGACTGAGCGTGAGCACTGACTCACAACTGGCTTCTAACTTCTCACTAAATTTCAAACAAAGGCAAAGTAGTGTATAGTGCTGGTAAGAGATGTCTAGGGTTGAAGGTTATAAAGCTGAGATTGGAAACCAGTCTCAAATCTCAAGCATCTGATTGGCTGAAATGGCGACTGGTCGCCATTTCAGCCATTCAGATGCTTGAGATTTGAGACTGGTTTCTATGCTCAGTTTTATAACCTTGGGCGTAGTTCCTTACAAGAGTAGACGTACATGTAAACATTCAACCGTAACTCATCAAGCACATGTATATTATTGAAGTTCAACTTTCAGATATTGTTTATTTCAGCCTGGTCATTATCTAGGTCATCTAATTGGTCATGAAGGCAAAGGTAGTCTACTGTCAGAGCTGAAGGCAAGAGGTGAGTGTACCTAAGGAAATCCACTTTCAGAAACACAATAGTTGATCCTTGGTACAACCAAATAAACAATAGGATGACCAGACTGGTTCTGTACCAACAATCAATGAGACACCTATGCAAATCATGATGTTAGGGGTTAATTGACAATTTGCATAGTCTCTCATAGTTGTCAGACTTACAAGCATATAGAATTTTATGCTGACATTGGAATAGAGTTAATTCTATGTTACAGTGATCTGTTTTTGCAGTGATGTCTCGGGTTTTATTGATCTTGAAGGAGGGGGTTTTGTAAAACGGGCAGGGCATAGCAGATTCATCAAGTGTTTACACTGTTTTGTATTGCTAATATTGAGATATCAGATAATATTTCTCTTTTACCTCAGTGATGAGATTCCTTGTTTTATTCAGGTTGGGTAAACACCCTGGTTGGTGGCCAGCAGCTGGGGGCTAGAGGGTTTATGTTCTTTATGGTGAACGTTGATCTCACTGAGGAGGGCATTGGTAAGTGCACAGCAGTTTTCTTGTTTGGTTCTACTAGAGCAAGGCTTTCTAACTATGTAGTAATATCTTAAATATAAAAAATATTCAGTTAATCAATTTAGTTAAAAAATAGTCATTTACATAATGCATTGATCATCGAATTATATTGTTCAAAAAATAATATCTAATAGCTTACAGTGAACTTCAATGCAAACAACCTTTTCCATTCCATACAGAACACTGGGGCCTTGTATCCTCAACTTAGTAGCTTGGTTGTCATGACTCCTATTTGTTTTGAGTCAGCAGTTAAAGGTCAAGGTCATGGTGAACTTTGTGGCAATTAGCTTGTCCTGTAAATTATGGCTCTTATGACTCTAAACTTGATAGTCTGGTTGGTTTTGACAACCTTTTGTGACCCCTATTGACTTTTTAATGTTGAAGGTCAAGGTCACTGTGACATTTATTGCAAAATATCTAAAGTGTCAGTAACTAGGGAACACTTTGACCTAGTTTCTTCAAACTTGGATAGGTTATCAAGGTGCATACATGTTTTACAAAAAAAATTTGTTGGTATGTCATCAACAGCCATAAAATGAGGGTTGTCTTTTTTTACCCAAGAGTTGATTTACTATATATTATAATTGTTATAACAACGCTAAAAAACTGCTTAAGTACTATTGAGGTTGACATTGTGATCCGTAACCTACTGTCACCTTAAATTGACATTGGTTTTATTGGGGCGTGCCCCAGGAAAAGGTCTCTTCAGTTAATATTTTTGACATTTTAGTTGTAACAATATTTGGAAAGAACATCCTGAATTTTCTATTTTTTTCTCATAACTAGCTGGAAGTTTTGTTACACATTAAGAATGTTATTTTTACGGCAGTATGCATAATAAGAAATGTTGTCCTCTCATCTTTATGATGCATTTCAAGAATTGATGTTAAAAGTCCGAAGGTACAGTTTCCTGTGATGCATCCCAATTAATATTCATTACCTTGAATACTGTATGTTTCAGAACATGTAGATGATATAATCACCATGATTTACCAGTATTTACACATGTTGAGGAAGGAGGGTACCCAGGAGTGGATATTCAAAGAGTGCGCTGTAAGTGCTGATTGGACCCCAGGGCCCAAGATCATAAAACTAAGATTGGAGACCAGTCTCAAATCTCAAGCAACAGATTGGCTGAAATGGCGTGCAGTCACCATTTCAGCCAATCATATGCTTGAGATTTGAGACTGGTCTCCAGTTCAGTTTTATGATCTTGGGCTCAGTCTAATATCTCATGCTTTCCATTGCTTAGTTCTCAGGCTGGACTCAGTCTAGTCTACTCAACTACTCATTTGCTGGTCTCCAGACTTATTTTTATTACTGTAGGCTCTGACTATGACATACTTGCAGGAAGATAGCTACCTACAGTAACAGTTTGCCATAAGTTTCTGTAATGTAACTGATAATAGTTTCAAAGTAATTGCCATCACTTCACATATAAGGAACTCTGCATTGCCTAGTTTCTTCACTAACTAATATTACTGACAAATATTCCTTCTTAACCCTTTATATACATGTATATGGGTTTTATGACTTGTGCGACTAGTGTAGATCCTGATGAGCTGGCACATCCTAGCTGTCTGATAAGGATCAACACCATTCTCTTCTTAATCAGATATACAGTGGCACCTGTCTTAGCAGCCACCTGCGAATAGCAACCACCTGCCTTAAACAGCCAGTTTGAATAGGACCTAAACTGTCATTTTGTTCTTTTTTTTTACTGCCTTTAACAGCCACCTGTCTTCAGCAGCCACTTTTTGTCACTCCCTTGGGTGGCTGCTAAAGACAGGTTTGACTGTATCCTAATGAATCTAAAAGTGAACACCAATCAGACAAGTGATAAAACCTGTAAGTAAAGCATTAACCTCTTAAGAAAGATCCCAACAAAGAAATGTTGAGTTGAATGCCTGATAAACTATGAGATAATTCAATTTACATGTTATTGTATTTGCCTATTGTAGGATTTGAGTGCTATGCATTTCCGGTTCAAGGACAAGGAGCGGCCCCGAGGATATACATCGGCTATTTCTGGTATACTCCATGTAAGTATAATGAGGTCAATATTATGCTTTTAAAACTAGTTACCTCAAACGCCTGCAATTATCAGAGTACCTCATAAGTGTCAGTAGTTTACCTTTTTAACCCTTTACTCCGTGGGATATGGCTGTTATTTATGGGTGAACAGTGTACAGTGAAACCGACCACCGCAGGACTGGGCATAAATGGTCTTCATTGTGAGTCTTAATTTTGGTGAGGAAAATAGTGCAAAGCTGTTAAAAGTGACATTAAAATGTAGGTCTTATTATCAAGGTGGTTTTAATTTTATGCTTTTTGACAGCTTTTTCTGTAGGTCAAGATCAACCAACACATCCATGCCATCTGATCAGGATCCACACTGCTTGCTTTATGATTCATTAGGTTATTTCTGACCAAGAAGTGAATGGCAAATTCATTTCACAATAAACATGATTCATTCAGTTATCAGCTGAGTCATAATTAAATAAAAAAAATCTTTAAATAATCATTTAAATAAATACCATCATAATTCTGAATATCATATTGAAATTATAAAGCTGAGTCAATAATACATGTATTTATAATGTCAATGTATTTTTCAGGAAGTGCCATTGAATGAATGTTTGAGTTTCCATTACTTGATGACAGAGTATAAGCCTGAATATGTAGATATACTGCTTGAAAAGCTGGTCCCCACAAATATGAGGTAAATAGAAAAATGACACACGGTGACAAATCAGGACGGTGCCTTGTTGTGCGAATTGCGTTTCATGTTGACTTGATGTCCCGTACAATGGCGCCTCGTAAGCTTTAAATAAAAATTGTATGTAACATTTATTGCAAAATCATTAATTTCTTGTTACCATCGTTACTTTGATTTAAAAGAAAAATGTGACGGAACATGTTATCATTTTCTTTACCGGTTTTAAGTACTAAAGAAAGCATAAGAATACGGATTGTTTCACAAAAGCTTGTTTTTGTCGATGTGTATTGACCCACTTGTATTAAATTTTGATGTGAGTAATTAACAAGGGAGGTTTTAACGATTTTAAACAACTGGACTCGTCCATTTCATTTCCGATGGTTCACTGGTGTAAAACAGTCTTGACATCGACACATAAAAACGCCAAATTAATGTGGTATATCAATTTAAAAGTGTTTAAAAAATGTTTTATGAAGGAACGGTCCCTGTTGATACATGGCACAGGTTCCTTATTGTGCCAAAACCGTTTACAGTATAGTTGTTAAAATGCGGAGACTATGATTTGTTTTCTGCTATTTTTTGGATTCTGAGGCGTACTAAATTTCCTACTGCATCTCCTTCTAGTACATCATTTTACAAAGAAACAGTCTTCTCGGTCACAAGATTCACACTAGTTAGTTTAACTAAAGAAACAGAAAACGTTTGAACCACAAAAAGAGGTGTCACATGCTTCTTTAGATAAGGCACCTTTAAATAGCGAATCACATTTCTGAAGTGCGTATCTTTTTTAAAAAAAAACAGCAAAACAATGAAGTGCGTATCAAGTCAGAACGAGGCAAACTGGTAACTGGCGATTGGAGTAATGCATTTTAGGTGTACAATATAAAAGATGAAATCTTTTTGCTGGGTTAAAATATTGAACCCAGCTTTTGTAAAGGGAGAAAATCGAGTTTTTGTTGTTATTTTTATTGGAGAAGCGCGAACGCCCCTGTCGGGCTCTACGCTTTTCATTCGGAAAGCTGGGTAATAATGATAATGCCTTGATTTTTGAATTACTAAAAGTAGACCAAATAAACAGCTTAACGCTGTCTACGGCGGAATACTGAACTGAAATCCCCGCCACCCAGAGGTCTCCAAAAAGTTTAGAATTCTTTAAATTATGTCACATCTATCACATATAAAACACATTTTCTCACAATTTGGATGATTAAATTTCTTATGTTGTCATCTTTCATAATTATGTTACAAATAAAATTTAACAAATACAAAAAATAAATTTCACAACGCCAGTCCGCAGTGTGTGCGCTCAAACCAAGTAAAACATAGACATGTCTCAGATTTTATCACTTGTACCCGTCCTCTGCTGGATGGGAAATGGACAAGTTTATTAAAAAAAACAAACCAAAAAACAACAACATTACCACATGTAACCTGTCACTCTTACACTACTGGCTCATTACATTCACCTCTGTTATAGGCTGGGACTACTTTCAACTACTTTTACTTTAACTCAAAGAAATAGTTCACCGATTACATTTACAATAGATTGGGTTTCATCGGTTTTAATGAAAGATAGTGAAGATTTCTGTCATTTGTTTTACCTAAAGCTTTCAAATTCATAATTATGTATAAAATAGGGGTGTCGAGTTTGGTAAAAAATCTTGACATTGAGCCTTTCGCAGAGATGTTAAGTGAGTGTAAGTAACGGCAACTCTGCAAAGGAGATTGGTAACCTGCTGGTGTCATACATATATATATATATATACTGAATAAAAGTAAAAATCGTAGGCAGATTAAGACTCTTATATTGTCAAATGTTAATTTTTGGTTTCTAATTAAAATGAAATTTCGAGGTTCAAAGCCGAGATATTATTTCAAAGCGATATCAGACTTGTGACACTTTAAAAATAACCGAATTTATGCTTATAATGAAATATGCATACCCCCGGTGCTGAACATTTCTTCCATTTACATATTTAAAATCAGAATGATTATTTTTGGCATTATCGAACCAAGTAACAATATATCAAAGAAAAAAGATGCTCAAAAGTTTGTATTTTAGGCACATAGGCAACCGTTGTCTGAAAATCAATTATACAGCTTCTACATCAACAGGCGCTGTTTCTGAGAAAAAGCAAGCGTTGATCTTTCTGAATGAATAAACAAGTGTTTAATGCACCAACCACTAATTTTTGCTAACTTGCAGACAGACTCAAATTATATTCTAACAACTCCAAATCATAAAAGCTATAACATTATCAGTAAAAATCGACAATTTAGGCAAGACCCAGTGCATTTTGTAAAGTAGTGACTGTCTTTTTTCTACTTTATAAAACTACCACGAAATTTATTGACATGAAATGGCATGTGCAGCAACAAGTAACATGGTTGAAGTTCCGTGACATTGAGATTTTTTCAACTAACATTGTATAAAAGGGAGTATTTTGTCCCGAAATTGATCACGTCTTGAGATAGTAACGTCTAGGCGCCGTTGTAAGGGACAACAAGGCAATACGAAACGCAATTCGCACAACGAGGCACCATCCTGATTCGTGACCATGGAGTGTAAGCCTGAATATGTAGACATACTGCTTGAAAAGCTCGTCCCCACAAATATGAGATAAATAGAAAAATGACGGAGTATAAGCCTGAATATGTAGACATACTGCTTGAAAAGCTTGTCTCCACAAATATGAGGTAAATACACTTAACAACTTTTTTAAGTATACACCTGCGTACTGGGGCATTACTGGCTTGATAATTGAATTATTACTCTAAAACTTTCAATAAAACATGCCAAAAATACTAACTGATTTATCATGTTTATTAGTAAAATATTTTTTAAAATGACAGACGACTGACTGCTCACAATCATTAAGAGTACTGGCACCCACAGAATACAAATTCACAAATCAATTAATAACGCGTAATACCAACTTCAGCGGTAACCGGTTAAATCGCGAAAATATCGTTGAAGCGCATTTTTCAATTGTGGTGGATCAGTTTTAATACAGTGGGCTGGTATGTCAATGCACAAGAGGACTGCAGCTGTTTTTAATCCAAGGGAACTTAAATTTTGAAGAATATCAGTGACAAGTCCTTGTTCTGTCTGACCTTCAAGCACATAGGTGCATGCAGTTAATGCATGATGGGGCACTGTGTCATCGTTTGGCGAACACCAGACCTTTTCTTGAGGTGAACACCGAAGAATATGTCCATGGTATGCTAAAACCCTGGATCTTAATCCAAAAGAAAAACTGTGGTCTGATCTTGGCAGAGGAGTACGAAATGGGAGGGACCATTTATGCAATCTTCGCCAACTTGGAACTGCACTTATTCAGGTTTGGGCTTAAGTTTCCCCAAAATGAGTCATTTAGAACTGTATAAACTCAATCACATTAATGTGTCTTGAAGTTATACGCGCTGTTGGTGGTCATACTCATTATTCACTGATGTGATTTTGTATTCTGTGGGTGCCAGTACTCTAAATGATTGTGAGCAGTCAGTTGTCTGTCATTTTGAATAATATTTTACTTATAAATCAGTTAATATTTTTTTCATGTTTTATCATCAAGCCAGTAATGCCCCAGTACGCAGGTGTATACTTAGAAAAGTTGTTAAGTGTAGAAAAAACTATGACTATACAGTGTAGATCCAGATCAGCCGGCATATTTGTTCACCATTCACTTTTTATTCATTAGGTTATTTTTTTTACCAAGAAGCGAACAGTGTAGATCCTCATTAGATGGCACAGGTTTGCTAGCAGATCTGGATATGCACTGTTCACAAATGTAATAAAACTTGTTTATATTTAGAGAAGAGTTAAAGTGATACATGTTGAGGCAGAGTTTGCACATGCTGCATTAACCCCAGAAAAACATGAATGTAATCCTTATACATAATTTCAGCCAAAGGAGTTGTATATAAACATATTTCATAATTTTCAGATTTTTTAATTCATGTTGGCCTGAAGATTTCATTAATCAATCTGTAAACAATGGGTTTCATTCATTAAAATTGCACTTCTGTGCATTGTTTAAATTATTCAGTTCTGAAAACTACTTGTTTATTATTTTGCAGAGTTTCAGTGGTTGCCAAGAAGTTTGCGGGACAAACTGACAAGAAGGAGGAATGGTACAATACAGAGTACAAGCTGGAGAATATCCCAGACGACAAACTCACCGTAAGTTTCTAGTACAGTTGCATTTTGTAAAAAAAATCTCATTTAGGACACATTAGGGGAAAAACTGTCTTTCGTAATATTTTGTTGACATATTAGTTGTTACTACATTTGGAAAGATCATACAATTATTTGTTACATGTATATCTTGGTAACTTATAAAAATTTATAACTTTTTACAAATTTTTTCAATACATGTATAACCCTTTCCTCCATATATCTGCATTTTTATGCATGTGCGACCAGTGTAGATCCAGATCATCTGGCACATCTGTTCCATCTGATCAAGATCTGCACTAGTCGCATTTTGGTCAGAAAAAACCTAACAAACAAAGCGAACAGTGCAGATCCTGATCAGATGGCACGGATGTGCCAGCTGATCTGGATCTAAACCGTTCGCCCTCGCAATAAAAGTGTGGGTATGGAGGAAAGGGATAATGTTATTTTTACCAGGAAATGCAGGTAGGCATTGTCTTCTGCTCAACTTTATGACGTCATTTCAAGGAATAAAATTTATTTTTCGGCGTTAGCTGTCTAAGCTCACTTTAGACCTAGTTTTTCGACCAATGAAATATTGTAAATAAAACTTATTATGCAGCGGGAAAATCAAATAGATTATTTTGATTGGTTATTAGTGGGTCTCGTTAATGATTACCGTAACGATTTTTATATTGTGTGTTAGTATTTACATGGCACTTACATGTTCGGGCATTTTCGTTTTTAAAAGCGATAATTGTATTGGAGAAAAAGATATTTAAGGTATAAATTACCAGTTAAGTCAATCGATGGCTTAAATACGATTTTGTATGGAATATTCATGGGTGTCAGGTAAACACTCGAGTACAATACACAGTGTAAAACGACAGAGAAGTGCAGATATTTCTGGTTCTTACTGGTTCCTTTCTAGTTCCTTTGATACTGATTGTTAATTTCAAGTCTAGACATTCAAATCGCCTTGGTGTAGTGGTTATCACACTCGCCTCTCAAGCGGATGCCCCGGGTTCAATACTCGGGAGGGACACTTTTTTTAAAGTTAATTTACGTAAAAGTTGGTAGATTTCGCTCTTGTAACAAGTTATTATTTTCATTTATTGTATTTTAATAACAGTTATTCGTCATTAGTACTAACTCTACAGGAGGTATTTTATTGAAACTGAATAAATGTACAGTTAACATTAGACATTCTTCTTTAATCGACGTATTATCATCAGACGAAATTTTTGCACGCTCTTTATTTCTTTCTTTCTTATATATAAAAATCTTTTCCATCAACGCCGTTTATCTTTTTAAAGATATTTCTTGTTTCCAATGACATCTTTTTCCGTGACATTTCACATTGTATTACTTATATTAACTTGTTTCACATTGCCCTTTTATTTGAATCACATTGCCCTACTCAGTTTGTAAAAATCAAACAGTTAATTGATAATTTTGTGTGTGTCATTTTTCAGACCTTTAATGCCAGAACTGACCTTTTGTTTCATGTAGTAAAGTATCAAAGAAGTGCAAATAAACTTTGCATTGTCTTTGGTAATATTTTCTTTAAAAATATTCCATTTACATCAGCAAAGAACTGCGTCAGAACACACAGTGGAAAATCAGATAACATTTATAACAAAAAAAAACTGATAAAACACAATATTCAACCTCACCTTGGAGTGCAGATATCAAATCATTATAAAGAAGATTTACAACTTGCCCTTAGTGGTAACTTCCCCTTAACAGTTAAATTACTTCTTCCACAGCAGTTGAATTTTAGCTTTGGTAAACCTTTTACTACATGTACATATACACACATGTATGCATGTGCAACCAGTGTAGATTTGGACCAGCTGGCACATCTGTGATGTCTTATCTGCACTGGTCGCATCTTGGTAAAAATAAACAACAACTTAATGAATCAACAAGGAACTGTGTCAATCCTGATCAGATGGCACAGATGCGGGCTGGTCTGAAACTACACGGTTTGCCTATTTGAAAAGTGCATCTATGGAGTAAAGGGTTACGTCATATTTGTTATTTTCCTGATAGCTATCTGTACTTTTACTATTCTGGCATACAGACCAAGAAAATACAACGGGAGTTTTAATTTGAAAAAAAAATCTTTCTACCATAGGCATTGTTGAATCATAAAGATTGTAGTGTTTTTTAGTGTTAAAGGGAGATTACTGCTGGCACATTTGATACATTGTATAGTAAAACAGTAATATGCAATCTGCTAAAATAGTTGACATGCAGAGGACATTTTGTAACACAGTGTGATGACGTTTCCTTGTTATAATCTTTCAGTTGTGGAGTGACTGTGGTCTGAATGAGAATCTATGTCTGCCACACAGGAATGAGTTCATACCGACCAACTTTGACCTTGCTCCCAGGGAAACTGATGTAAGATAGAAATATTGTCACTTAGAAAAGGAAAACATTTAAGTCATGAATAATTTATAGCTCATAATTGCTCAAAATGCACATGTGTTTGTGGGAATTTCATGTGTTTTTTTATTACAGCATTTTCATGGGTTCTTAATCGCTTAGTTTACACTGTTTCAAGTTCATTTTTACATAAAATACCCAGGAAAATAAGCACCTTTTGAATAACCATGCATTCTTCTTTATATAGAATTGTGAGGAAGGTGGCACTTAGCTCTTGAAATCCAGCCAAAACTTTGACTTAAGACATCCATTATGAATTTTTCATTTACAGCATTAAACCCTAACAGTTATGTGTTAGATAGGAGATAGTGTGGTCATGCATTCGATGTTATCAGTGTTTGCAGGTTGCTCATATTCCTTTACTCCATATAAAAGCATTTGAAGGCATATGCAACCAGTCTAGATCCAGATCATCTCGATCTGGACTGGTTGCATCCTCATCAGAAATAACCATCTGAATTAAAGGTGAACAGTGCAGATGTGATCAGACGGCATGTATGTGCCAGCTGATCTGGATCTACACAGCTTGCCCTCACCATAATGGTGATTATATGGAGGATAGGGTTGCCTTAATCCATATTAGTTTAAATTACTTACTGACATTAACGTGACAGTAATACGAGATCCCCCAGGTCAAAGATCATAAAACTTAGACTGGAGAACAGTTTCAAATCTTAACTGATTGGTTGAAATTAATACCACAATGACCAATTAAAAACATTTTAGTATTGTTATCTTGGTCCTGGTTTTAGTGCTTTAGAAACCTATGGGCCCAAGATCATAAAACTAAAACTGGAGATCAGTATCAAATCTTAAGCATACAATTGGCTAAAATGGCGACTGGTCTCAGTTTATGATCTTTGCCCTTATTTGCATAGAACATCTTATTGTGATGGGAACAAAGATGTTGTATAGCCACATGGCATAAACCATCTTGCTGGCCTGTGTGGAAATACAACTGAGAAGGATGATCTATAAGGCTGATGTTAATTTTCAATGTTAATAATTATAGGTTATTAGACGTTTTACTGTACAATACGGGAATATATTTGGACGAGTACACAGCTTGAAAAGTCATATTGGACGAGCCTTTTTATTCTACATCTAATAAATGAAGCATGACTTTTCAAGCGTTTAAAGACTATTCTATATATATTCCATATTGTACGGTCCAATATTTTATTAAGTTTTTCATTCGGATCATTTTTACGGTCAACGGCTTTTATCGTTGTAAAACAATGGTAAAGTGCATTTGCACTTAATCATCCAATATGAAAAAAATACGGACTTTTTTGGATCCAATATGGGAAAATATTGGACGGTCACATGGTACAATTAAAGGATGCTAATTGGATGAATTTATTAGATGTAGAATAATTTAAATTATACAAAACCTGTGAGATTTTGCCAACAAGAGCTTTTTGAAGGACCTCACTTTAACAACTGTATTTTAATTTTAATTTTTTTTTGTTTTCAGCAAAACAGTTTACCAGTTATGATCAAGGTAAATCTTTTTTGTCATAGTTTGATACTATCAATGCAAGGTCTCATGTTTGTTTGAAACCATCTGCCAACACCAGTAAAGTTGGAATAAGTTTGTTAGTCAGGTACAAGTCTTTATGACTCTTAACTGTGGCTTCCTCTGTACTTGATACAAGTTTACTTAACGTGTGTCTGAAAAGAGTCAGCATCTGTTTCTATCCCAAAAGAAATAAAATATTGGCTTATCTCTTAACTGCATGGATGCTGCATTTACTGCATTTACTCCATGTGTGACCAGTTTAGATCCAGATCACCCTGCAGATCTGTGCAGTCTGATCTAGATCTACTTCCTCACTTCTTGGTCAGAAGTAATCAAATGCAGATCCTGTTCAGACTACAATAATGTGCAGGCTGATCTGGATCTACACTGGCTGAACATGATATATACATTGTATCCAAAAGGGTAAAGGATTATACATGTGAGGAGTGATCAGGCAGCACTTGCATTTATTAGTCAACTTAGTTAATTTGCTTTTTTTTGGTTTTAATATTAACCTTTTCAATAATTAAGAGTCTTCATTTTATTTTCTTTGAAGTAGAATCTGTGATTTATTAGTAGAATTAGTGATTTATTAGTAGAATCAGTGATTTATTAGTAGAATCAGTGATTTATTAGTAGAATCAGTGATTTATTAGTAGAATCAGTGATTAATTTGGCATCATTGTGTTGCCACTGACTAAAGTAGGTCTGTTTTATTACATCACTTCAGTGGGTAACAGGTTAACCCTTTACTACATAGATAAACTTTATTGCCTGTGCTAACAGTTTAGATCCAGATCATCCTGCACATACGTGCATACAAACAATGTTCGGTTGTAGATTCATCAGGTTATTTCTGACCAAGATGCAACCAGTGCAGATCCTGATCAGAAATCACACATTTGCTGGCTGATCTGGATATACACTTCTTGCACCTGTGTAAAACGCATATAAATGGAGTAAAGGGTTAAACAGATTCTAAAGGACATACATTTTCTCAAATACCTCCACTATTTCAGGATACTGGGATGACGAGGTTGTGGTTTAAACAAGATGACAAATTCCTCATGCCAAAGACATTTGCTTTCTTTGAACTTACAAGGTAACATGTGTTCCACATGCCAAACTCTCTTTGAAATTAAAAATTTATATAATGTTGTTTTTTTTTTCAATCAGAATCAAGATTTGAGTGATCCATCAGCCCATCAGCAGTAGCAAAAAGTTTACTGAAGTTAAAATTACCTAAAAATTTAATGTAAAATCATTGTTTGTTTGGTGATGTACAACAAAACAACATCCAAGTAATGTTTAATAAAAATCTTGCATGAATGTGAGGTGAAGATCAAAATATCTGTCACTGAGATTGAACTGTTTTTGCAGGAATGAGGCTCTGCAGTGTTCCCGCCTGAACAGTTCACCAGAGGTGACAGATTTTTCTATCTTAACGGAATGTCTCATGCAAAATATTTTTGTTGCATACCTTTTATTCATTATGAACTTGTCTGAAGGTCATTGGTTGATGTTCGGAATAGAAAACCTTTCCATACCATTTTTGATTTCCCAGACAGTGTAGATCCAGATCTGCCAGCACACTTGTTCTGTTTTCTTTCAGGATCTGCACTGTTCACTTTTAAAGTCATACGGTTATTTCTGAACAAAAATTGAACTGTGCAGATCCTGATCAGATGGAACAGATGTGCCAGCCGATCTGGATCTACACTGGCAGCCCATATGGAAAACGTGAATATACCTCTTTGGAGTAAAAGGTTGATGAATTCACAGTATGTACAGTTGCTGATTTTTGTTGTTTTTTTCAGCCCATTGGTGTATGTAGACCCAGTACACGCCAACATGTCATCACTATTTGTACAACTATTCAGGGATTCTTTGAACGAGTATGCATATGACGCTGATCTGGCAGGGTTAAAGTACAATTTGAGCAGTACAGCTTATGGAATTGCAGTAAGTACAAGTAATACATTTCAAGCCCATTTTACACTTTCCTCCATATATGAGCCTTTATGGCCTATGTAAACACTTAAGATCCAGATCAGCTGGCACATTTGTGCAGTCTGATCAGAATCTGCACTGTTCGCTTTTTGATTGATTAGGTTATTTCTGACTAAAAAGCGAACAGTGCAGATCCTGATCAGACGACATGAATGTGCCAACTGATCTTGATCTACACTGGTCATTCATGTGATAAAATGCATATAATATTATATGAAGTAAATGAGTCAATGGTTATTCAAGGTTTACATAAGCAGGTAGTCAATGTTACACAGGAGTCCCATTTACCCTATACTCCATATTATCCCCCACCACATAGCAGTAGGGGGATATGGGAATCGTCTTTGTCTGTCTGTCCATCCATCTTTCCATCCATGTTCACCCAGGAATACTTGTGTGTCAATTCTGGAGTACAACCCTATACTTGTGTGACATTTTTCTCTTGTGTGTCTAGACACAGAAGAAAACATCATTTTTTGTCTACAAAATTAACTTCCATGACTATGTCTACGTTAATTCTAAAAATCAACACACACAAAAATGTCCAACATTGAAGTGTCTGTCAACTGTCCAAGTTTTTGAATGGACGATGTTCAGCCATGTATACATGTGTGTCAGTTCTTGCATACAACCCTATACTTGTCTGACATTTTCTGTTGTGTGTCTAGACACAGAAGAAAATTTTGTACAGCAAAAATGACACAATTCAAAAATCACACAAGTTTACTTGCGTTCATACATCCCTCCGTCCATGCTTTTGTCATGTGTGCATGTTTGCAGATTTCGTGTCCAGTCCATAACTTCTTAAACCCTGGAAGGAATTTCAAGATACTTTGGTCAAAAGTTCACCCCATCAAGACGATGTGGAGAACCCATGTTCCAACATGGCAGGCTTATGGTCAAGGTCACCAGTGTTTAAATACATAACAGTTCACTTGTTTTCATGCTCAACATTCTAATTGCTAGTACATATAAGTTGCTGATTGAGTAATTTGTCTATACTAAACTGCTTTGTACAGCATTGTACAATGTGGTGATTTGAAATGAAATTTGGCATTATTTCCAGCAAAATGAAAATTTATCATGAGAGCTAGATGTTTCCTTGAGTTTTCCATGTAATTTTAGCAGTTTAAAGTCATTTCTTGAAGGAATCTCATGAAACTTTGGTCAAATGTTCATCCCACCAAGATGATGTGGAGAACCCAAGTTCCAACATGGCCAGCTCAAGGTCAAAGTCACTAGTAGTGATTCAAGGTTTGAACCATGTATTTTGTGTCTGCTCCATACTTTCTAAACCCCTGGAAGGAATTTCATCAAACTTTGTTCAAATGTTCACCCCATCAAGACGATGTGCACGACCCATGTTCCAATATTGCTGGCTCAAGGTCAAGGTCACCAGTGGTGTTTAAAGATTTGAACCATGTACTTCATGAATATCTTCTGAACTTAATAAATCAAAAGCAAACTGCAGATCCTGAGCAGATAGCACAGATGTGTTTCTCAATAAATACATATCATGGGAAGTTTGTTGTGAATGTTTGTAAGTAATTTCTGGCATGTGTTTAGTAATATTTACATCCATCTTTTACTTATGTGTGATTAAGTCCTTTCTTGGAACAGTTTTCATTTTGTGATGAAAACATTTGGCCCTGGGTGTGGCTAAAATAAAATCCACTAACAAACTATTGGACACTGTTTTTGACTGTGTTTGAGACTGATATGGATGCATTTTGCCACAAGATGCTGCATGAAGTCACCAGCACATGTACAGGGCACACTATCCCTTTACTCCATATTATATGTGTTTTAACACATTGCAACCAGTGTAGATCCGGATCAGCCAGTACGTCCATGCCATCTGGATCTTCTCTGGTTGCATATTTGGCAGAAATAATCTAATGACTCTAATAGCGAACAGTGTAGATCCTGATCTGACAGCATGGATGTCCCCGCTGATCTGTTTCTACACTGTTTGCCCACGAAATAAAGGGATATTTTGGGTGTAAAGGGCTATTTAGACAGTATTGGCTAAAATGCCCAAAATATTTGTTTTACATAATTTTTTTTTCATGGTTGGTACAATTTAAAAAAGCGACATCCATACAATATACGTTTGTAATAATATATAATTATATATAAATATATTGTTTGGATTTTATTTCAACCAGCCATGAAGAAAATATTGTTAATATAAGTGTCATCGCATTTCGAGTTCTGATTGGACTGTAAAAAAGTTGACCAAATTGCATACATATCATTATTTTGAAGCATTAATAAGGGAGACTGCCTTGGCAGTGTGTTGTAAGGATCATAGGAGTTTGAAATTCCATTATAGATGATAAAGATAAATTTTATTTATTGAAAAAAGCCAGACTCCAGTGATTGGACCAGTAACATAAGAAATGAAGAGCTGGGCACAAGATAATAAAACTAAAACTGGAGACCAGTCTAAAATCTCAAGCATCTGATTGGCTAAAATGGCCACCAGTCACCGTTTCTGCTAATCAGATGCTTGAGATTTGAGACTGGTCTCCAAACACAGGTTTATGATCTTGGGCCCAGCTTTGCAACTTGTAGTACACTCCTTTAAAATGTTACATATTGGTGGTCATTTGTCATATGATTCTTACACATACTTGCACTGATGTTAATTGATGATAAATGAGATACAAACACAAAGAATTAACAGGAGTAGGTGGCATATATATCAAAATAAGAGAAAGCTTTCCAACCTCAAGAGAGTTTTCAACTGTGTTTTGACGTCACGGGACACTCCAACATAAACTTACTTAGAACCATTCAGTGCAGGTGTTGTGTCAGATGATATACACTTTAATAAGTACCATCAACCAAGTATCCTACTTTCCATTAGGGATGGTGGCTTTTAGTAGTCACACAGCTTTGACACTTTATTATATTTATTAGCATTTTATCGCATGTTTGACAACTGTAGATCCAGATCAGCTGGCACATACCTGCCATCTAATCAGGATCAGCACTGTTTACTTTTTGGTCAGAAATAACCTGATAAATCTAAAAGCGAATAGTGCAGAACCTAATCAAATGGGATGAATGTGCCCCCATGCCATAAAGGTTTATATGCGGAGGAAAGGGTTGACATGAAACTTTTTGTTGCTTATAACTTCAAAAGTGATAGTCCAGTTGAGGCAAAACTCAAATTACATCATCAGCAGTATCTAAATTTATCTGACAAGAATGATAACTTTTGATTGACTTAATGTTTTATGCCCCTTTCAAATGACTTAAACATGAAACTTATTGTTGCTTATAACATTAAAAGCATGGTCATGACAATTGAAAAACATCAGTTATAATATCCTAGACAAAGCAGTTTCTGGCAGGCTGTTAGTGCCAATTTCAGGAGATTTTACTCCATGGATAGGCATTGTATCACCTAGGCTAGCAGTGTAGATCCAGATCACTTCACAAATCTGTGCTGTCTCATCTAACACAATGCAGTTTGCTTTTGGGTCAGAAGTAACCTAATGAATCTAAAATCAAACAGAGCAGATCTTGATTAGACAACAGAGATGTGCAGGCAGATCTGGATCTAAATTGAGCTGCCATGGGATGAAAAGTTTAATTATGGAGTAAAGTGTGGCTTATAACTTAGATATGTATAATTTCAATAAAACTTGGAGTTAAATGTCAGAATCAACAAAATGACTCCAAGCAGCAAAGCGGATAGCTCTTGATAGTAGAAATTAAAGTAATTAAACCTTTTAACACTTAACACAATATATTCTATATGGTTTTATTGCTTGTGAAACCAGTGTAGATCCAGATCAGCAGCACATCTGTGTCATCAGATCTGGATCTGCATTGTAAGCTTCTTTTTCAGTTTATATCCTAATGAATCTAAAAATGAACTGTGTAGATGCTGATCAGGCAGCATGGATTTGCTAGCAGATCTGGCTCTTCACTGTTCACCCAGGCCAGGCCATAAAAGTTGCATCTATGGAGTAATGTCATCAGTTAAACAGAGTAACAAGGGAGATAAAGCATAATTGTCAACATTAGCAATAATGTCGCATTTAAGACTCTTAAACTTGAAACTTACCATTTTGTTCAGAATTAACTCTATGTAAGATCTTATGTTACTGCATTTCAGCTCTTGCTTTTCAAAAGATTGCAACAAAATGAGTATTTCGGAAGTTTTGAACACCCCTTAATTATTTTATAAATTTTATACAGTAATGATAAGCACAAAGGGTGTTCAGAACTTAAAATGTAATAATTTAAATAGAGGGCTAGTTGAGGAAACAACTCAATTTAACCAGACTTTTATTTAAATTTTATATATTTGATTGTGAGACCTATGTCTAAGCCCTCATCTGGCACTCATCTGATTGTTTTTTGCTCTAACTGAGCTATTTTGCCAACCATTGCACTGAAAATTACTGTTTCTATTTTGGCTTGATTTTATAAATAACATCATTTACAGAAGATAACTTAAAAGTAGACTGTGAAAAGTAATTATTAAACTGTTTAGGATAGGAGAGAAAAGGTTAATGACTTGGTCATGGGATTTTCCAGACAAATAAAAACTGTAAGTTTTGTTTAACAATAACATAGGAAAATTCCTTCATATTACAACATTTGTAAAAGTTTAAAGTATTATTGTACTTTAAAGTATTTTGGTTGTGTTGATTGTTTTTTCTGTAAGAGCTATTATAACAATATCATTGATTTTTAAAGTTATGATGATAATCAAACACAGGTATTTGGTAATTATATAGAAAATAAAACAACAACAAAAAAAACTAATTTAAAGAAAGAAATATCAGTTAATTACAAAAAATCTTATTTAGTGATGCTAAATTTGTTTACCATAGTAATCACCTAACTACTGACAGTTCATGTAAATATTTGTGAAGTGAATTGTACATGACACTATTCAGTAGGCTTATCTGTATAGTATGTTACCAATAACTAGATAGTCATGTGACAAACATTTAAATACAAATTTGATATCAGATTGCACTCTTGATGATTATTGACCACTTGAAAATTATTTTATTCTCCACCCACCCACACCCACCCCTATCTGTCATAAGGTCATTCTTGGTTATATAGACAGAGCATCAGGTAACTGCCTACTTATCCATAATCAGTGATAGGTGTAGAACAGTGATCAATAATTGATCAGTGCCACTAAGTAACCATGATTTACCTATACAGTATCATGTAGATAAGATCATATTAGTTAATTATCACCGTAGTGAAAGTGATGTGTCACACAAAAACTGCTGAGGAAAGGACATTGAGCTGGGTGTTTTATTCAGTAACTGTTATTATCAGATAGTAATTAAAACACAGTAAATACCTCTATCCATTTATAGACATTGTTTAGTGCTTTTGCCATCAGATATTTGAATATTTCATTGTCACCTTAGAAAGGGGATGGAAATGTGCTACTTGAATCATTGAAATGCTGACATC
The DNA here is from genome assembly GCA_038501625.1 of Corbicula japonica. Classification (NCBI taxonomy): domain Eukaryota; kingdom Metazoa; phylum Mollusca; class Bivalvia; order Venerida; family Cyrenidae; genus Corbicula; species Corbicula japonica. Next base: position 1,219,071 of record JAZAYU010000029.1, read on the forward strand.
ATTGGTATGTAATAAAAAAAAGTAAATCTCTAATGGATGATAAATGGAAAAACAGCATCACTACATGCTGATCAATAAATTATTCTGACATTTGTTAACCCCTTCCTCCATATGCACACCTTTATGGCATGTGCGAACAACCTTGCCGTCTGATCAGGATCTGCACTGTTCACTGTTTGATTAATTGGTTATTTCTGACCAAAAAGCGACCAGTGCAGATCCTTATCAGACGGCATGAATGTGCCAGCTTATCTAGATCTAGACTGGTTGCACAAGCGTAAAAATGCAAATATATGGAGCAGTATAGATTCAGATCAGCCTGCACATCATTGCCATCTGATCTGGATCTGCACTGTCCACATCTTAGTCAGGAATAACTTCGAGATTCTAAAAGGGAACAGTGTAGATCCTGATCAGATAGCGTGGATGGATCAACACTGTTCACCCTCAGATAAAGGTGTATCTATGGAGTAAATGGTTTCAGTGAATTGTGGTTGCATCGTTCATTTGTATACAGTAATGTTGTTATCTTTGCTTGCATTTCAAAGTTTGATGTTATTGTATTTGCACAAAATCTTTAAAGTTTGGTTTGTTGGCACATAGCGTTTCTCATTTCTGTCTTCTTTATCTAGTTTATATTTCCACTTTGTATGTTACTTTTTCAATGTATTTTTTGCACAGTAGTTTATTTTAGTTTGATATGCAGCTAAATCTTAACAGTTATTTGAGAAAATTATGGTGCAAATCCATAATTATTATCCCCCAATGCATAGCGGCTGGGGGATATAGGAATGGTCTCCGTCCGTCCTTCTGTGTGTGCACATTTCGTGTCCGGTCCATACCTTTTCAACCCTTAGAAGGAATTTCATGAAACTGATTAGTCAAATGTTCTCCCCATGAAGACCACTTGCAGAACCCATGTTCCAACATGGCCACCTCAATGTCAAGGCCACCAGTGGTGTTTTTTGAAAAGCCTTGAAGGTATTTCATGAAAGTTGCATGCTTTGTGTCCGGTCTATAACTTTTCAACCCCTAGAACGAATTTCATGAAACTTTAGTCAAATGTTCTCCCCATCAAGACGACGAGCAAAACCCATGTTCCAACATGGCCGGCTCAATGTCAAGGTCACCAGTGGTGTTTGAAGATTTGAACCATGCATTTCGTGTCCAGTTCATATCTTCCGAACCCCTGGAATGAACATCATGAAACTTAAGTGAAATGTTCAGTTAATGAGCCCAGAGCTATTGTTTAATTTGCTCTTAACCTTTCCCACATTCATATCTGCGGTGGGGTGGGGGGACAGTTGCCATTTCAGCCAATCAGATGCTTGAGATTTGAGACTGGTTTCCATGCTCAGTTTTATAACCTTCAGCCCTGTACCATCTTGCAAAACAACTTATTCAACCTAATATTGTTAGGGTCCTCAATCAAACTGTTCTCCACTCTATGTTTTAGTTTTAATATCTATTTTGTATTATTCAGTTGACTGTTATTTACGCTGTTGTTTCAGTTGACTGTGAAAGGCTACAGCCACAAGCTGGATGTACTTCTGAGGAAAATTATGGAGAAAATGGTCACCTTCAAGATTGACCCCAAGAGATACGAGATTCTTAAGGAACTGGTAAGTTGAAATACAGAGCAAAGCAAACAAATGAGCAAAAAGAATTTCATAAATTATTAGCTTGGTGCAAAAATGGTATAAGTACTATTGAAAAAAGAATGAGTTATACTATTTTTGCACTAAAGTGACAAAATACTACTCATTTCTTTTACAATAATGTAGTTTAAGCTCAGCTTTTGATGTGCTGGCTGATCTGGATCAGCATTGATCACCCATGCAATAAAAGTTTTATCTATGTAGTAAAGTGTCAAACAACATCTCTGCTATTATGGTCTTTTCTGTAATGTTAACATACAATGTATGTCTGATTGGTAATTAAAATGAGTATTGTGAGTATTGTTAGGTTCCCTTATGTTGAACTTTGCTTATGTGAAAATTTTATAAGTACCCAAACATAATGAGAGATATCAAGTCTAGACTGTATTTTGACAAGTGAAGTTATGTCCCTTCATTACCTTGAAAATTAAGTATTTCTCCAGTAATTTTAATAATAATACGCTTGTCTTAAACTTAAAAAAAAATCTCAATCATGTCATACTACCCGGTAACTCAATACATTTAAATACTTTAACTCAGATTTTGTGAGTTGAATCATTTTTGCTTATACGCAAAACCTTTTTTAAAAAAAAATGCTAGCCAGATTTCAAAAATATTTCATAGGAATATGCCTTGTAAGACCCTGTTCAAGACACAATGTTTTGTAAAAAAAACATGGCTGCAGGGGGATTGGGCTTGTTATACCTATATGTCTGTAGGGAAAACTTAAAAATATTCTTGACAAAAACCACTTGACAGATTTCAAAAATATTTGAAATCAACTTTAAATTTACTTTGTTTGGAAGAACCTCTAATAAAGTTTTTTGCCTATAGGAGAACTCTGACAAACTGCCTACTAGATATCAAAAGAAGCATTTTACAGAAACCTTTCTTGGAATATTCATTAGCAAATATGTTTAAGCTGTGATGTTTCATAATAAAACATATTCCCAGGGGGGTAGGGCTTGTTTTTCTCATAATTATGTTCGTAGAGAAAACTTTAAAAATCTTCTTCTCAATTATGCCAGCCTCAACGGAACGTTTCTTGAAAAGAATGACAAATCCTCCAATAAAAGATACGGCTAATAAAAGCCCAAAGGACTTGATGCTCTCTTTAGAAATTCCTTTCCCCTTTCATATCACAATGACCCTAATAAATTAATGATTCAGTTCTTATCCCTTTCCTCAATAAATACCTTAATTGCGAGGGTGAACATCTGATCTGGATCTAAACTGTTCACTTTTTAGCTCACCTGAGCACTTGTGCTCATGGTGAGCTTTTAGGATCGCCCTGTGTCCGTCGTGCGTCGTGCGTCGTCAATTTTTGCTTTAAACAACATCTCCTCTTAAACCCCTGGGCCAAAGTTGATGAAACTTGCCACGGATGTTCCTTGCATGAAGCTCTTCCAAAGTTGTTCAAAGAAATCAATAGAGTTCTTTCACATTGTTGTGCGCATGCGTCGTACTCCACGTTTAGGTAGGAAAATATTGGTTTTATCCTAAACCGACGCGTGAGGGGGCATTTAACAGTGTCAATGCTAACAGAATGAACGGACATGATCACGGTGTCGTCTTAAAGCTTATGATAAATTATAATAATAATTGTGATGAGGCACAATAAATTCAAGTTTTACGAATTTCCGAATATTGCAGGCTTTAAAAAGTCTGGTCGGCAAGATTTGACTGTGAAAAGCGTAAAACAATCAAAGACGTGGTTGCAAATTTGAATCAGGAAGTCTTATATAAAAACAAAGACAATGTGGATTGCATGTTACTGTCTATTTGCCACAGACACATATATAAGCGTCTCGTGTTTTTCTGACAGAATGCGTTTACATCAAAAAATATATTTTATGTAACTTGATCTCCCTAAATTGGAAGAGAAAACGGATGAATTCAACAATGTATAGCCGTTGTATTCAACGCCCGTTAAGCGTTATTATTTTGTTTACTGTTTTACTTCCTTCCAACATATGTTTAAAACTAAAATTTATTGTAATCATTCGTATATTTCTTTTATCAGTCCTGGATTAAAATTATTTTTATGTTTAATAACTAGAAATCATACTTTGAACACGACCGTGTTACTGTTAATTGTCCCTATATATTTGACACAATATTCCCATTCCCATTCTGCCCAGAAAACGATTGTGACATATTGAGGTGTGAAAACTTGTTTGATATCTGACATTTGAGGAGACTTAAAATTAATTATCTCAAATCATCAAATTGAACTTAACTGTTATTGTCACTTCAAGCGTTAACTTTTCGAATTCCTAAAAATTTTCACAAGTTCAGTCCCATATTTCTATAATTTGTAGCGTTGAAATGGCAGATCATGTAGTAGTTTACGTCTTATTCATGTTATTATAAACATCTTTTTTTTATAAAATCGTTAGCCATAGTCAATAGACATTAGTTTAAGTCGCATTTCATGAATATCTACGTGTTACGGGAATGATGTAGAAAGAAGATAAAATGTCCGCAGACCTCCAAAATCTCAGGATTTTATCTGAAATCTCCGGACCGTAAGGTTCTTCTCCGGATCTAAGGATTTTCAGGCAAACTCTCAGGATTTAAAAATATTGAAAAGGATAATTAATGAAACATAAATTTAACTGAATTTAGAATGGGTTTTACAATTATATTAATTAATATTAAGAAACTTGGTCTTGGTCACGGCTCCAAAATTTCCTGTTTATTGAGAGATTACGTGATAGTGACACGATGCCTCGGGCACACATGTACACAACAGCTAAGTGTCATAAAACTAAACTCGGACCTGAAAATGGCAGTCCCGTTCATTTGTTTTGTCCATGGTCATTTTGATTTTATACAGAAATGAAAATATTATATTTCAAAACCTTCAGCCACAACAATTACGAACTTCAACATCAAAATAGTTTTTTATTAAAAAAAACACCAAAACTCTCTGGATTTTTAGCTCACCTGAGCACGAAGTGCTCATGGTGAGCTTTTGTGATCGCCTGATGTCCGTCGTCCGTCGTCCGTCCGTGCGTGCGTGCGTCGTCAACTTTTTCTTCAAACGACTTCTTCTCCTGAACTCCTGGGCCAATCTTGCTGAAACTTGGCAGGAATGTTACCTGCATGAAGCTTTACCAAAATTGTTCAAATGGTTCCAGTCCATTGCCTATCTAGGTCACAGAGGTTAAAAATAGATTTTGAACATGATTTTTTAAAAAATCTTCTTCTCTGAAACCGTAAGGCCTAGAACTTTGATATTTGCTGTGTAGCATCACCTAGTGGTCCTCTACCAAGATTGTTCAAATTATAGCCCTGGGGTCAAAATTGGCCCCGCCCCAGGGGTCACTTGATTTTACATAGACTTATATAGGAAAAACTATAAAAATCTTCTTGTCTGAAACCACAAGGCCTAGAGCTTAGATATTTGGCATTTAGCATCCTCTAGTGGAACTCTACAAAGTTTGTTCAAATTATTTCCCTGGGGTCAAAATTGGCCCCGCCTCAGGGGTCACTTCATTTTGCATAGACTTATATAGGAAAAACTTTAAAAATCTTCTTGTCTGAAACCACAAGGCCTAGAGCTTAGATATTTGGCATTTAGCACCCTCTAGTGGAACTCTACAAAGATTGTTCAAATTATTTCCCTGGGGTCAAAATTGGCCCCGCCCCAGGGATCAGTTCATTTGACATAGACTTATATAGGAAAAACTTTAAAAATCTTCTTGTCTGAAACCACAAGGCCTAGAGCTTAGATATTTGGCATTTAGCATCCTCTAGTAGAACTCTACAAAGTTTGTTCAAATTATTTCCCTGGGGTCAAAATTGGCCCCGCCCCAGGGGTCACTTCATTTTGCATAGACTTATATAGGAAAAACTTAAAAAATCTTCTTGTCTGAAACCACAAGGCCTAGAGCTTAGATATTTGGCATTTAGCACCCTCTAGTGGAACTCTACAAAGATTGTTCAAATTATTTCCCTGGGGTCAAAATTGGCCCCACCCCAGGGGTCACTTCATTTGACATAGACTTATATAGGAAAAACTTAAAAAATCTTCTTGTCTGAAACCCCAAGGCCTAGAGCTTAGATATTTGGCATTTAGCATCCTCTAGTGGAACTCTACAAAGTTTGTTCAAATGATTTCCCTGGGGTCAAAATTGGCCCCGCTCTAGGGGTCACTTCATTTTGCATAGACTTATATAGGAAAAACTTAAAAAATCTTCTTGTCTGAAACCACAAGGCCTAGAGCTTAGATATTTGGCATTAAGCACCCTCTAGTGGAACTCTACAAAGATTGTTCAAATTATTTCCCTGGGGTCAAAATTGGCCCCGCCCCAGGGGTCACTTCATTTGACATAGACTTATATAAGAAAAACTTTAAAAATCTTCTTGTCTGAAACCACAAGGCCTAGAGCTTAGATATTTGGCATTTAGCATCCTCTAGTGGAACTCTACAAAGTTTGTTCAAATTATTTCCCTGGGGTCAAAATTGGCCCCGCTCTAGGGGTCACTTCATTTTGCATAGACTTATATAGGAAAAACTTTAAAAATCTTCTTGTCTGAAACCACAAGGCCTAGAGCTTAGATATTTGGCATTTAGCACCCTCTAGTGGAACTCTACAAAGATTGTTCAAATTATTTCCCTGGGGTCAAAATTGGCCCCGCCCCAGGGGTCACTTCATTTTACATAGACTTATATAGCAAAAACTTTAAAAATCTTCTTGTCTGAAACCACAAGGCATAGAGCTTAGATATTAGGCATTTAGCATCCTCTAGTAGAACTCTACAAAGATTGTTCAAATTATTTCCCTGGGGTCAAAATTGGCCCCGCCCCAGGGGTCACTTCATTTTATATAGACTTGTATAGGAAAAACTTTAAAAATCTTCTTGTCTGAAACCACAAGCTGAGAGTACTTTTGTACTCAGGTGAGCGATATAGGGCCGTCATGGCCCTCTTGTTTTTTAATAGTTTTGGTTGGCCTGCTGTCCGGCAATATTTGTTTGGTTCAATCAATTTAATGATTTCTCGGGTTGTAGCTGGAATCATCCTATTATGTAAATACGTAATATTTTTATGCCCCCGGGATCTAGTGATTGAACCGTCCGTCCGTCTGTCCGTCCGTCCGTCCGTCCGTCCGGTTAACATTTTTCGGCAAGTTGGATATTTCTCAATTTCTACAAAGAGCATTGGCATGAAAGTTTACACACTTACTTAACAGTTCACAGGTCATGACCCTGACAAGTTACATAACTCTGGGTACCTTATTTCTGGTGTTATCTCCCCTTTTTGTACTTAGAAAAATGTTTAACCTGTTTCAGCAAGTTGGATATTTTTCCATTTCTACAAAGATCATTAGCATGAAAGTTTACAAACTTAATATACAGTGCACAGGGTATGACTCTTAACAAGTTACAGAATTCTGGCTATCTTAATTCGGGGTTTTCTCCCAAATTTGTACTTAGAGATAAATGGTTAACATTTTTCGGCAAGTTGGATATTTCTGAATTTCTACAAAGAGCATTGGCATGAAATTTTACACACTTACTTAACAGTTCACAGGTCATGACACTGACAAGTTACATAACTCTGGGTACCTTATTTCTGGTGTTATCTCCCCTTTTTGTACTTAGAAAATGGTTAACTTATTTCGGCATGTTGGATATTTCTCAATATCCACAAAGAGATCTGGCATTAAAGTTTACACACATACTTAACAGTGCACAGATGATGACCCTTACAAGTTACGTAAGTCTGGCTACCTTTTTCTGGGATTATCTCCCCATTTTATACTTGGATATAAATGGTTAACTTGTTTTATTTGATTTTTGCCCTTTTTCGCTTAGAAATTAGAATTAAAGCTTAGAAATTATGGTTAAAGTTTCAATGTTAGTGTTTTTCTAAGGTAATTCTATAGAAAATGTTTAAAACAGATGTACTTAACATACTTTGGTGAAAGTGTTGAGTGGTTACTATACTATACTATACTATACTATACTATACTATACTATACTATACCATACCATACCATACCATACCATACCATACCATACCATACCATACCATACCATACCATACCATACCATACCATACCATACCATACCATACCATACCATACCATACCATACCATTCCACACCACACCACACCACACCACACCACACCACACCACACCACACCACTCACCACCACCCCAACCACCACCACACCACCACCACCCCCACCACCACCACCACCCCCCACCACCCCCACCACACCACCCCATCTCACACCACACCACCACCACCCCACCACACCACCAACAATAATACCGTCAACAACACCACCAACAACACCGTCAACAACATCACCAACAACACCAACAACAACACCACCAACAACAACACCACCACCAACAACAATAGCATCAACAACACCAACAACCAACAACAATAGCATCAACAACACCAACAACTGACAACACCAACAACAACACTGACAACTACACCAACAACAACACCAACACCACCAACAACACCAACATTACCAACACCAATAACAATACCAACAACAGCAACAACACCCACACCACCAACAACAGCAACCAGCATACCATACCTTACTATACTACACCCCACCCCACCACATCACTATAGGTGGGCAGGGATAGCGGGTTGATGGGTGTGGGATCAGGGGTGTATGGACTGGGTTGTGTAAACCCTCTAAAAAAAACTACAATAATAAAGTAACTGTAATTTATTGATTTCCTAACTTGGATTAAGAAACTTTTGTTCATGTGTGTGTGTTGGGTGTCATAAACTCCTGAATCACTCCCCAGTTTAAATGAAGCCCAGTTTTAAATGTGCTTAAATATGTCTGACTTCTAATAGTCGAGCGTGCAGTCGTTTCAGACTGGCTCTTGTTATGATAAATTCTTTTCATGTACAGGTTCTGGCACCAGACGGTTATTTTCATTATTTAGAACTAACTTGTGATTTTAGTTGCAGTTTTAACACTGTGCTATCATTTAAAATTTGTATCGTTACAAACTTCGCTACCGGGGGCATATGTGTTTTCCGAACACAGCTTCTTGTTCTCAAAAGCAAAACACGCAAAACACATATCAACCTAGTCGCCGACGAGCTACATAAGAATATAATTATGTCTCATTCCACTATAAATTATAGCGTTACAAAAAAAATGCCGTAAAACAGTAAAATGTCCGATAATGTTCGTCTGAATTGTCAGTTATACAGATTTATTTTTAGTAAACACAATTCACGTGTGTATTTTCATAAAAAACCCAAACAAATCCGTTGGATACTCGCGTCCTGAAAATACCGCGATAAACAATGTTTAAAATGCGCATAAACTTTCTTGATGTGCTTGTAAATGATCATAACGTTTTTTTTTTATTCTTCGTTGTTTAACTGAACTTACTTATTTATAAATTTGAAATGATTAATCAACATGTTCTTAATTTTATAATCACTTAGTCATATTAACAATAGTAAACGATGCCCACTCGCGTGCATTTATCGACTAAATATGCTCTTCAATTTTAGAGAGCGCTAAGGGGAGGTAACAATGTGAAAGAACTCTATTCCATGCAGAACTCTGGTTGCCATGGCAACCAAAAGGAAAAACTTTAAAAATCTTCTTGTCTGAAACCACAAGGCCTAGAGCTTAGATATTTGGCATTTAGCACCCTCTAGTGGAACTCTACAAATATTGTTCAAATGATTTCCCTGGGGTCAAAATTGGCCCCACCCCAGGGGTCACTTCATTTTATATAGACTTATATAGGAAAAACTTTAAAAATCTTCTTGTCTGAAACCACAAGGCCTAGAGCTTAGATATTTGGCATTTAGCACCCTCTAGTGGAACTCTACAAAGATTGTTCAAATTATTTCCCTGGGGTCAAAATTGGCCCCGCCCCAGGGGTCACTTCATTTTACATAGACTTATATAGGAAATCTTTAAAAAGCTTCTTCTCACAAACCACAATGCGTACAGCTTAGATATTTTGTAAGTAGCATTGTCTAATGGATGTCTACTAAATTTGTTCAAATTATGTCCCCTGGGCCAAAATCTGCCACGCCCTAGGGTTCTCTTGGTTTACATATAGGTATATAGGAAAAACGTGAAAAATCATTTTTCTCCAAAACTAATAGTACTAGATCTTAGATATTTGGTGCTGAGTATTGTGTAGAGACCCTTTATCAACTTTGTTTAAAAGTTGGCCCTGGGGTCAAAATTGTCCCTGCCCCGGGGGCCCTTAATATGTGAAAAAGGCAAACTTTAAAAATCTCTTACTTGAAACCTCAATGCCTAAAGCTTAGATATTTGGTATGTAGCATTGTCTAGTGGATGTCTACCAAGTCTTTTCAAATTATGTCCCCAGGGCCGAAATTAGCGACACCCCAGGGTTCTCTTAGTTTACATTGATTTATATAGGAAAACATGAAAAATCATTATTCTCCGAAACTAATTGGACTAGACCTTAGATATTTGGTGTTGAGTATTGTGGAGTGACCCTTTACCAACATTGTTTAAATGTTGGCCCTGGGGTCAATATTGGCCCTGCCACGGGGGCCCTTAATATGTACAAAAGGCAATTTTAAAAAATCTTCTTACTGGAAACCTCAATGCCTTAAGCTTAGATATTTGGTATGTAGCATTGTCTAGTGGATATCTACCAAGTTTGTTCAAATTATGTCCCCTGGGCCAAAATTGGCCACGCCCCAGGGTTCTCTTAGTTTACATTGATTTATATAGGAAAACATAAATAATCATTTTTCTCTGAAACTAATGCGACTAGACCTTAGATATTTCGTGTTGAGTATTGTGAAGAGACCCTTTACCAGCATTATTTAAATGTAGGCCCTGGGGTAAAGCTGAGAGTACTTTTGTACTCAGGTAAGCGCTATAGGGCCATCATGGCCCTCTTGTTTATTTTTAAGGTTATCTCTAACTAAAATGCAACCAGTGCAGATCCTGATCAGACGACACGAAAAATAAAATATTGTTAAAAAAAGAGCATCATTGCATCATAATGCACAGTGAAAATATGACCAACATATAATACTGTTTGTTTTATTACTGATGTTATAAAAAAAAAAAAAAAAAGCAGTCAACAACTGTCATGGAGATAGCTTTTACCAGGATCTTGCATTAATGTTTGTTTGTATATTTTCAGTATGGTCGGAGCCTAAGGAACTTCCACGCAGAACAACCCCATCAACACGCTGTGTATTTTACATCTGTTGTGATGTCTGAATTGTTGTGGACCCAAGATGAACTTCTCAACTGTCTAGATGGTAACTGCATTTCAATAAATATAATAAAAATGCTCTGATTTTTTATTGGTCAAGTAAACCTAAATAAAACCTTTGAGCAGATGACTCTATTGTGAGACCCTGTGCCCAGATATAAAACAATCAGAAGACCGGTCTCAGATCTCAAGCATCTGATTGGCTGAAATGGCAACTGATCTGTATTTAAGTTCATCTGCACTTGATAGTTTTCTCAATGAATAAACCTTGAAAGAATGTACTTTGAGGTTAAGAGTTCATCTGCCTCCTAACCTATTTATATCTGAAGGCTGCAGAGAATAATGGCTATCATTTATATCAGATAAATTTAATTCCCAGATGCCTACTTAAATGTACAAAGCCATTAGACACCTACTGACTTGGTTAAAAATGGAAAATCAGGGTTGAGAAGTACATTTGAAAAATTACTTAACCTTTCAAGCTACTTGTTTCTACCCTTTGCACTTGTGATAAATATTTGAGCAAACCATCAACAATGCGACCCAAAACCGGCTTACATGGTTTTATTCTAATTGTTTTATCCTAAGGTTGAGTCCTTCATTATGACACTGGTAATAATGAACGAATTATGACAAGTTAGCAGTTGTTTTGCAAATAGCTATGGTTGAGATCTTTTGTAAGTTTAAATATTAACCTTTTCCTCCATATCACTTCCTTTGGGACACATGGCCAGTTCTAGAGCTGGGGTAACAAATGAAATTGCCAGGTCATATAATAAATAATTTAATTGAGTTTGAACTACTTTAACCATATTTAGAAGAATAAAGAAGATTGTCTACCTTTAACCATTTCCTTCATAGACATATCTTTATTGTGTGGGCAAACAGTGTAGATCCAAATCAGCCGGCACATCCATGCCGTCTGGTCAGGGTTTGCACTGTTCGCTTTTTGATTAATTAGGATATTTCTGACCAAAATGTGACCAGTGCAGATCCTGATCAGATGGCACGGATGTGCCGGCTGATCTGGATCTACACTGGTTGCACTTGCGTAAAAATGTGTATCTATGAAGGAAAGGGTTAAGACATATAACAAACATTTGTCTTCAGAGATTACCCTGGAGAAAATGACTGCATTCTTACCAGAGCTGTTTTCCAAGATGTATATAGAAGGAATGGTGTATGGAAACGTAACAAAACAGGTATGTCAGTGGTAAACAGGCTTTCCCGACATGTCTCAGTATTAATTGGCATATAGCAATTTTAGACAATACAATAAGTGAATTCATTTTTAGTTGTTAGGTACGAAATTTTCGCAAGTTTTGTGGGTCAACTAGGCCATGAATTAGGAAAGATTTATATCAAAAATATTTATTTAAGAAAATTAAATTCAACAATTTTAGAGCTTTTTAAAAGATCCATTAACTGATCTGGTTTTATGTTCGCCAATGCCTGAAAACCCTTATCTATGGAGAAAGGGTTTATGTTCATTTGCAAGCTTTTGGCTTTGAAGTACTGATTCAGCAAACCTATTACATCTTACCAGCTAAATTAAAATAATGAACTCACCTTTCTGTATATTTAAGCCTTTGATTGTTGATAGGGTTTTTTTTTCATAAACTTAACCCTTTCTTCCATATATACACATTTATGGAATGGGCGAACAGTGTAGATCCAGATTAGCTAGCTTATCTAAGGTGTCTGATCAGGATCTGCAATGTTCGCTTTTTGGTAAGAAATAACCTAATATATCAAACAGAAACAGTGCAGATTCTGATCGAACAGCAGGGATGTGCTGGCTGATCTGGATCTACACTTTTTCCTCATGCCATAAAGGCATATATATGGAGTAAATGGTTAACTTAATTCTCTGAATGTTGAACATGATCAGACTGGTCTCAAGCATGACAAATTCTGTGCTTGGTATCAGAAAGGGGTTAATTGGTTGAAAGTGTTCTTTCAAGTGAATATGTTTATTACAATGTTAACAGAATATTACTTTTTACACTTAATTAAATTATCACTTTTAATTTCAAATTTTTGGACACTTGTCCTTTATCAAGAAAAATACATAAAAATACAGAATGCTAAACATATTGATACAATATGAATGACATTAACTATGGATATGACTTATGCTATCTTACAATTCAATATTTTCTTGATAAAGGATAAGTGTCCAAAAAGAGTGATAATTTTATAAACTGTTGTAACTGACTTCCCTTTTGAAAGATTTTACATAAATATGATATTGCTTTTTATTTTGTTGTCTAGAACTGTCTTGAGATGAGTGATATTGTAGAAAACATACTAAAAGAACAAATGTCCACAAAAGAACTGCTTCCTAGTCAGCGCCGACGTCTCCGAGAAATACAGCTTCCAGATGGTATAATGCAGTCTTTATCTCTTTACACCATAGATACACCTTTATTGCGTGGGCGAACATTGTAGATCCAGATTAGATGCCATCTGATCAGGATCTACATTTTTTGCTTTTAGATTCATTAGATTATTTCTGACAGATGATATGGATGTGGATGTGCCGGCTAATGTGGATTTTCAGTGGTGGCACATGTGTTAAAATGCATATATACCGAACAAAAAGGAAAACTTATCAGTTTTTAAATTCATAAATTTTATTAAGTGATGCTATATTTTTTCACAGAGGTCAGGGTTATCTCCTATTTTCTAAATAATGATGAGATTGATAATTATTAACATTGAAGTCTCAAACAGGTTATTTGACTGTCAAATTAAGAAGTTAATGGCATGTTCAGAAAAAAACAACACGATCTATAAAGCCTACTAATGAAAAGAAATAAGATACAGTTACTTAAGTATCCGTTTTTGAAAATTACCTCCCAAAACAAAGAACAAAATCCAATGCTTAATTTTCCGCAACTACATATTGTTTTCTTCTTTCTTAAACTGATAAGATACTGAACTGACAGCTTCCAAGATAAACATATTGGTGATCAAATTTATCCAGATATAAGCATTCATTGACATCATTAATTTAATAGGAGTTTTACATATTATTTTTGTCAAGTTTTAATTTTTGGCTCAGTATATATGGATTTAAGGGTGATAATGTTACAGGTGATGGGTAGGGTTTTGTGGATTCTAATCCTGTCGTATCTTAATTGAGCACTTTCTCCTTAAAGTACAACCATGACATTGCCTGTCTTGTATTTAGATTGTATTTAGATTACATTCATTTAAAATGCCATTTCTACAGCTTTTATTGCTTTGAGATCTTTATATAAGATAAGCCTGTAATGAAGCAGCATCTGTGAATAAAAAAAGTGAATGAAGAAGTGAATTGAACATGGTATGTCCTATCAGATCCATGAATGTTTGTTTACATTTCTTAGTAGCAGTTGTAGGAACTAAACCCTTAACTTGCTCAATTAACCCTTAACTCCAAAATATACAGGTTTTATTGTGTGTGTGACCAGTGTAGATCCGGATCAGCTGACACATCCATGCACTCTGATCTACACTGTTCACTTCTTGGTCAGAAATAACCTAATGATTAAATAAAGTGAACAGTGTAGATACTGGTCAGATGGCATGGATGTAGCGGCCGATCTGGATTTACACTGTTTGCACATGGATAACAGTCATATCCCATGTAGTAAAGGGTTAAAGGAATCCCTGTGATGATTGTATGTATATGTATACTTGCTTGGTCAAATATTCAGAAACCAAACTTGCTATGTTACAATTTCTAATCTTCCCCAGTATATATAAAGCACCTATTTTGGATATGGTTTGTGTAATATTGCTGCAAAACATGATTTCTAGTTTGTTGTTTTATTATTTTCAAAAGCTATAAAATTAACATATTTCTGTATTACATGTATATGTCTACCCTATTGATTGCAGTCTATAAACATTTGTCCAATTTATACTACATAAATAAATTTATGTGATTAATTATCGTGCCATTTCCCCCTTTTCTATATCCCCTTCAATTTGTGACTTGTTTATTTGTTAACCATGTCATGTGTGACTATATTTTTATACCATGTATTATAAATGTATACATGTTTTTGACTAGAGTTAATAAAGTAATGTTCTTTCCTGTCCTCTTCCAGTATTTTCAGTGAAAAAAGTTGATTTGATTATTTTGCTATTTTAGGTTGTTATTACATCTACCAGAACACAAACAGTGTACATAAGAGCTCCAGTATTGAGATCTATTATCAATGTGGACAACAGATCACCAACACCAACATGCTCCTAGAACTGTTTGTTCAAATCATCAGTGAACCATGCTTCAATATACTGAGAACTCAAGAGCAGCTGGGTAGGTACCCTAACATCACCACAATTTATTAACCATATCCAGTTTAATTCATTTAAACAGGTTTTATCGCCTTAACAACCAGTGAAGGTCCAGATCAGCCAGCACATCCATGCCATCTGATCTAGATCTACACTGGTCAGTTCTTGGTAAGAAATAATCAGGTAGCATGATTGTGCCAGCTTATCTAGATCTATGCCCAAGGTTATAAAACTGAGCATGGAAACCAGTCTCAAATCTCAAGCATCTGATTGGCTGAAA
Organism: Corbicula japonica; assembly: GCA_038501625.1. Lineage (NCBI taxonomy): Eukaryota > Metazoa > Mollusca > Bivalvia > Venerida > Cyrenidae > Corbicula > Corbicula japonica. The sequence goes on from JAZAYU010000029.1 coordinate 1,234,531, forward strand.
TGGCGACCAGTCGCCATTTCAGCCAATCAGATGCTTGAGATTTGAGACTGGTTTCCAATCTCAGCTTTATAACCTTGAGCCCTGCACTATTTGCTCATGAACAACAGCCATATCCCATGGACTAAAGGGATCAATAGAAGTCATTAGGTGCAAATTATTAACATTCTATTGAGCTCATATGTATTGTACTACAGAAACTGAAAGGGGAAGAGGTTTTCAAGTACATGTACTATGTATCCTTTTATGATATAAACATCAAGGCATTTGCGTGCTTCCTACAATTTTGTTCTTATATATTGAAGATCAAATTGAATAACAGTCTTCACTTTCTTACCACATTTAATTAATTCCTTAGAGATCTATTTTAATTCAATAGACTAATACGTGTAAAAAAAAATAATTCAATGATTGTCAGATCAAATATATGTAAATGGAAAATACACTGCAGACTCTTTATAACGCGGTATTGCGGGTCCATCATCTCGACCGCGTTAATAAGTGAAACCGCGTTATATTTTCCCGCGCAAAATACATTATACATGTCCCGATTTTCCCGCAAAAAATACATGACCAGATTTTTCCGCGCAAATATACTACCTAATACACAACTATTCCATAATTTATAAATTACATCCTAATTTTATCTCCAGTATAATATTTCAGTATTATTGCATCATCAACCAACTTAAACCAGCTAAAAAATGCCAAATGTCACGTACACACTTCTTGCAGATCAAACGATTTCATAGCAGAGCCGACAAAACATCACAGTCTCGATACGAGCCGACATTTTTCTTTGAAGTCGCATTTCATTGACAGATATTATCGCTGTTTACCTCCATAGTCAAAAATGCAACATTCATGACATTAACAGGAAGGCGGATCAAAGCAAAATGTACATCAATGAACTACCGACAGGTTTAAAACATGATTGGGAATATTTTTTTGTTTCTTTCTGAATTGTGTGGATTATGTGATAATTATAGAGACAATCGAATTTAGTAATGGATCAATGATAAACAGTAAGTAAGCATTCACAGGTTTGCCTCGGGCTGATATCTGTCACTGGGAAAGGTGTTAAAACGGTTGTTTTAGGGATAAAATGTGTGCGTCACTTATATACATGTTACAATTGTGTCTTCCAGTTTCGATTTATTTTCCGTTTTACGATCAAAAATGACTTCTGGTTTTGATTTTTTGCTGTTTCATGGTAAAAAATGGACTTAGAAAAAAATAGGGGATCCACGGGACGACCGCGTTATAATGGAGCCCGGATCTAAACGAAGCGCGTTATAAAGAGTTCGCAGTGTAGTTCCATTATTGTCAGTAAATAAGTGTTTGATAAACTGTGCCAAGGATATGTTTCCTTTTTTGAAGCAAAATTTCCAAGAAATAACAAATCACTGGGATTTTATTATGTCTCCCCCCCCTCTGGGGGAGACATATTGTTTTTGCCTTGTCCGTCTGTCCGTCTGTCACACTTCAATTCCGCTCAATAACTGGAGTACCCTTTGACCCAGAGCATTCAAACTTCATAGGGTGATAGCCCTTATTGAGTAGAAGAACCCTATTGATTTTGGGGTCAGTAGGTCAAAGGTCAAGGTCACAGGGGCCCTAAGTGTGAAAACCGTTTCCGCTCAATAACTAGAGTACCCTTTGACCCAGAGCCTTCAAACTTCATAGGGTGATAGCCCTTATTGAGTAGAAGAACCCTATTGATTTTGGGGTCAGTAGGTCAAAGGTCAAGGTCACAGGGGTTCGAAGTGTGAAAACCGTTTCCGCTCAATAACTCGAGTACCCTTTGACCCAGAGCCTTCAAACTTCATAGGGTGATAGCTCTTATAGAGTAGAAGAACCCTATTGATTTTGGGGTCAGTAGGTCAAAGGTCAAGGTCACAGGGGCCCGAAGTGTGAAAACCATTTCCACTCAATAACAGAAGTTCTATTTCTACCAGAGCCTTCAAACTTCATACGATGGATGTCCTTATTGAGTAGAGGACTCCTATTGATTTTGGGGTCAGTAGGTCAAAGGTCAAGGTCACAGGGGCCCGATGAGTGAAAATTGTTTCCTCTCACTAACTGGAGTTTTATTTTACCTAGAGCCTACAAACTTCTTACAATGGTTGCTGTTACAGTCTTGAAGAACCCTGTTGACTTTGGGGTATTTAGGCCAGACTTCAACATCACAGTGGGCCCGTAGAGTTAATATATATATATATGTGCATGTTCATTATACCATAATAAATGACACAGCTTTCCGTTTCAAAAAGGTGATATCACTTCCTTGGCCTTCATTCAATAGGGCGACGGGGGGAGACATGTTTTTTTCACAAAAACAGATTCTAGTTTCTTATATAAGTATATACATGTGGCTAACCAACATATTTATAAGCCATTTAACTTCAAGTTACAGCTTAATGAAAAATGTATCAGGGTTTCCAGCAGCCCATTTTCGCTAGTCGCATGTGACAAGCCATAATTTCAGGGCCCAATTTGCGACATGCCATAATTTGTCCGACATGCCTTATCTCCCGCAGCGACTTGTGTACCTGTTGATTGTATTATCAGTATGAAAACTCTATTCTGAATAAACAAGAGACCGCTGAACACGCAGATAATTGACAGCGTCATCAGCTTTGCGAGTTAACCAATCAGTAACAAGAACTGATGGATAACGCATGTCGGCTCTGCCTACATGTTAGACTTAGAGACAGTTGATTATTACCGCATGTGAAATAAATCATAGCCGAATCACTATTCATCCGCGTTGTCAGTAATCAGAACAAAACTTTTTAAAAATGACTTACTTCTGCCATCTGACCGTTTCCAGCAAAGAAGGAAAGAACTAAAGCATCCCCTTTTTGATAATATCCACGGAAAATATAACTATTAACTTTCTGACATCTTGATTATTCCAAATTCAACAACAGCAACAAAGCCATTTTCATTTCGATTAAATGGAAATCAAAATAACCTAGAATCTGACATCGTTTTCAGAACATCGTCGGTTTGATATTATAACATCCCCAGAACAAAAGAGAAGCACTTAAAACATATTTACAATCCAAATTACGCAGTAACATCCAGCAAACATTCAATATTATCGTATGCCGCAGCAAAAGTTTACACAAATGACGTCATACTGTAGATAGATTTCTTTGATGTAAAACAACTTCAGGAGCTGTTTATGGTTATAATATTTCTTTCTAGACATAGCACGTTAAAAAATGATCGATTTTATTACATGTTTTGCAAACAGGACAATTGTGTTGGTATAAGAATTTTATTTACGACTTTTGAATCTTTGTTATAAATCTGTTAACCTACAACAGCCACAGAACAGTGTGTGTGAAGACACATTTATTATTAACATGTATGTCATTTAAAAGGCTTAAATGAATAAAGCCACTTATTTATTATTTAAATGAGAAGCAAAACTGATAAATACACAAAACTGAAATTAAACAGCATGTTTCAGCGCGCGACAAAATGGATAAAATCAGTCTATGCTGCGACGACCCTTCCTAAAAATCCTTGGGGAAACCCTGTGTATTTTTGTAATTTAAATGTTATGTACCAGGAAAGTTCAGATTTTACTGTCATCAAAATACTATAATATAATGTACTAGGAAAGTTCACATTTTACTATCTGATCTGGATCTGCACTGGTTGTATCTTGGTAAGAATTAACCTAAGAATGAATAATATAGATCCTGATCCAAAGACACAGATTTGCCTGCTGATCTGGATCTACACTGGTCACATGCAATAAAATTATATTTATGGAGTAAAGGGTTAAAGGTTGTATATACTTTTATTGTTTCATGATATGTGTTAAGTAAAACCTTTGCCTTTGTCTGACCATGACCTTTTTGTACCCATTTATGCTTTCTGATATAAGAAAGTCCTTTTGCTAGCCAAACTTGTTGCTCAGCCAATCTAGTTTTGGTGATACTTGATTGATTTATTGTCCAACAAGTGGTGTTTGTCCTCAGTTGGGCTTTTCTGTTGAAAAGTTTTGTACCATTTCAATGGTTGTCTTGTTATAATTATTTGCTGAGAATGTTTAGTAAGTTGATTTATCTTTGCAGGATACATTGTGTTCAGTGGTATACGAAGACAGAGTGGGGTGCAGGGGCTGAGGGTCATAGTTCAGTCCGACAGAACACCGCAGTATGTGGAGGGCAGGATTGAAGCTTTCCTTTACAGTATGCAGGTAAATAGGACTGGTTCCAGATGTAAAAAATGGAGCGAACAGTGACTACCCTTGGCCCAATAACAAGGCCAATATGAATTAACTTGATTAATAACATTTTACTATTAATGTTCAATTAGTGTATTGCAGCAACATTTCGGCTTAGTATGCCTTCATCAGAATACAAAACAATTAAAAACAATTGATTGAGGATTGTTCCAGGTATAAACAACTCTGGTAGCACAATAATACCTGTAGAATATGGAGAAAACGGTTAAAGCATAAGCCAACTTTACATGTGTTGCATATTAAAATAAACAAAAATTCCAGTTTATTACCATTGAAAGTAGCATGATCAACCTGCAAGTTCACATGTCTAATTTTAGCCAGTCAAAGACCTAAGGCTTGTATAAACATACTAAAATTTCTCTGTAATTTTTATTATGCACTTATTTCCTTTCACCTCTACTATAGGTGGACAATATCCCTCCTCAGAGATTATACTTGATATTTTTGGAAATCAGAATTGAGGAAATTAAATTACATACTTTGAACATAATTTGAAAATTAATAGTCTAGACTAGATTTTTTCATGAAAGGAATTTTGTTAACCTTTTACTACATTATGCATTTTATAGCATCTGCGACCAGTGTTGATTCAGATCAGCTGACACATCTATGCCATCTGATTGGAATCTGCACTGTTTGCTTTTTGGACAGAATTAACCTAATTAATCAAACAGTGAACAGTGCAGACCCTGATCAGACGACACAGATTGTCCAGCTGATCTGGATCTACACTGTTTGCCCAAGCCATAAAGGCATATGAGAAGAGTAAAGGGTTTAAAGATTCTGAGTTTGTCCTACACCCTTTAACATTTTTTACAGGAAACCATTGAAAAAATGAGTGAGGCTGAATTTCAAAAGCACATATCAGCATTATCAACTAAACGTCTGGAAAAACCTAAGAAGATGTCGGCACAGTGCTCAAGATACTGGTCTGAAATCGTGTCGGAACAATACAACTTTGACAGAGGTAAGCATTGGTCCACAATCACTGATTTCATCATCCCAGTTGTTTATCCCTTTCCTCCATAATTACACAATTTTACGCATGTGCGACTAGTGTAGATCTAGATCAGCCGGCACATCTGTGCCATCTGATCAGGATCTGCACTGGTCACATTTTGGTCAGAAATAACCTAATGAATCAAAAAGTGAACAGTGCAGATCCTAATCAGACGTCACGGATGTGCTGGCTGATCTGGATCTACACTGTTTGCCCACGCAATTGATGTGTGTCTATAGGGGAAAGGGTTATAGAATTATGTCTAACAATTTACCCATGAATATGCTATTAATCACATGGATGACATGTAAAGATCCAGATCAGCTGGCACATCGATGCTTTTGATCTGAATCTGCACTCAATCTGGTTTATTTCAAAAGCAATCAACGAAGATCTAGATAAGATGGGATAAGTATGGACAAGAATATGATTCTTTTAAAGGTTGACTGAATTTAAGATTGTTGTTTTGCAGACAATGTAGAAGTGTCTTTCCTCAAGACTGTGAGCAAAGAAGACCTGCTGATGTTCTATAAGGTAAATCATGCTGAAACCTTATCTAATTCTGAGAACTTCTGACACCATTAGTGATTATAGGTTTATGTGAAAATTGGTTTAACTGACAATTTTCACTCCATTCCTTGCAGATTTTTGTCTCCTGTGTTATAAAGGAATAGTATTTCTAGGAACACTTGAGTTGATGGCCAGATTGTAACACCTTTTATTGGCTAACTTTTCAGATCACGGTTTCAAATCCCATGGGGTGTGAGATTTTCTACAATATCTTTTATCAACATACACTGTGCAACACCATTACTGGTTTAACCCAGTAAGCACCCAAAAAGTGTGAACATCACTTAATTTAGCCTTTTCCCTCGTGGTTCACCTTTATCACACCAGTGCAGACTGATACTTACACTGTTTGCTTCTTATTCAGAAATAACTTAATAAATCTAAAAGCAAACAATGTAGATTGATGTACCCTTTCAAAGGATTTCAACCAAAATAACCTTACTAAGAAAGTGTGTCATGCTTAAAGGGAGATGTGCAGGGTCGAGCAGGTGTACTCGGTAAAATCGTAAACAGATCAATCTATGTAACACTTATGTGTACTTTTCACTAAACTCTAATTTTCAAACTTTCCAGGAGGAAGTTTTCGGTTAATTTTACCATTCTACCAAACCTGAAAACAATCCGCTGAAGAAATCCCTATACAAAAATACATTCTATATTTAGCGATCAAGGTCTATATTTAGCCGGCAAGGTACACTGAATGCGTAATTTGGTTGGAGTGATCACGTGACAATCCCAAAAACCACCGCGGCTTTATGCGGGAAATACAAAAATAGCTAACCTATGCGCATCGCATAGGATAGGAAACACCATTTATATATCTTTTTTATAAAATATTGGTTCGAAATATTTCGGGTGTAAATCAATATTTGAGCTTCAAATAATGATATTCAACTGATTAATAACCCTTTTCACAAATCTGTTCCATTCATCAATCCTAAGAACAATGGCCCTAACTCAAAGGTCAAGGTCACTTTTAGGGTTCAAAGGTCAAAATTTCTGCAAATTCTAGTTTTCAGAGCATAACTATGCAACTGATCCAAAATTTAACGGTCACATCCAAGAATGATGGCCCTACTTTAAAGGCCAGGGTCACAAATAGAGTTTAATGGTCAAAATAATTTGAAAAAAAAATTAGTTTCTGAGCATAACTTCACAACCCCTTGTATAAAACTTTAGAAAACTTGTAAGCTAAATGTGTGAGGCATCATTAAGCCATAATCTTGGTTGGGGGTTAGGGGTAGAGGTCCTAATCCACATACAGACCAAAACAATTTTTGCTGTTTCTCATACGTGAGACATAAGGTATTAATGAAATACAATGTGGGTTTAACACATGAGGACATCCTATCCCTTTACCCACCCACCCCCAAACAATTTGAATATGTATCTAAACCCTTTCCTCTGTAGACACACTTTTATGTTGTGGGCAAACAGTGTAGATCCAGATCAGCCGTTACATCCGTGCCGTCTGATAAGGATCTGCACTGTTCACTTTATGATTCTTTAGGTTATTTCTAACCAAAATGCGACCAGTGTAGATCCTGATTAAACGGCACGGATGTGCCGGCTAATCCGTGCCAGCTGATCTGGATCTACCCTGGTGGCACATGCGTAAATATGCGTATATATGGAGGAAAGGGTTAAACATTGTTTATTTATTTCACTTTTGTGTTAATATTAATAAAAATTACACAACTTAACCTTGGGAAGTGCATTCAGACACACACTAGATATCAAGATCAGACAATTTTATACATCTGTCAACAGCATGCCTGTTTGTCATCTTCTAACTGTGAGTCTGTGTGCCTTGTTGATTTGTTGTTGTTGTTTTTATTCAGGACAATATAGCATTCAATGCACCTAAACGTCATAAATTATCTGTACATATACTGTCAACGGCGCCCAAGGGAGACAACAATGATAAACAAGACACCATGGATGCTGCAACAAAAGACCTGCCGAGTCCTGACATAGAGCTACCTCAGGTGAGTTCATGTGCAAAATATTTTACTCTGGTATCATTTAATTAAGCAGGGATGAATATTTGTGCAGAAGCCACAAATGACATTTTCACAGAGACAAAACCTAAGGCAGTTAAATTATTTTGATAAGATAAGTTATTATATTGCTGATAAATACACTATTGTATAGCTGATAAAATAAACTAATGCCTGGCTGATAAAATAAGATGCTGCATTGCTGATATAATAAGCTACTGCATGGCTGATAAGATAAACTCTTGTCTAGCTGATAATATACAATTATTGCATGGCTGATAAAATTAGCTATTGCAAGACTGATTATTAGTATCTTGCATGAGTGTGAGGTGAAGATGGATAAATCTGTCACCGAGGGTGAACTGTTTTTGCGGGAACAAAGGCTCTGTCGAGGATGTAATCGTCCTGAGGTAATCAAGTGCTGCTCATTTAGGCTGTTTTTCATCAAGATAATGACTGTTGTCTAAAAGAGTGTTTTATGGTAGGGTGATCAAAATATTCTGGTCAGCAGAAATTGAACTATATAAAAAAATTGCAAATAAGCAGAAGTGTCCTTTGGATAAAGTCTTATTTCAAACAAAATTTACACTGAATAAACTCCAAAGCATTATATAATATGCTCCCTTGGGAGTTTTGAGCTTAATGAGTTGCTGTAAAAATTGTTATTATTTATGCAAAATAACAATACTTCACTGTACCAGAGTGCAAAAACATGATGTTCCAAGCCCTAGATGAACAATCTCGGTCAGAAAGCTCTAGATGAACTCTGTACTTTCCATTCCTGTTTTCTCAGTTACCAAGAGCAGATAATTGTATTCAGTCTTTCAACCTGGCAACTGTGAACATCTACATATTCCCTGTTTGTGGACAATATTTCTCAAGGTAGGGATAAGACAATATTGAAGGATTGCCTTTACGTGTATTGTAAAAAATTGTTCAGATACGAAGCAGTGCTTTTTGTGCACAAATTTAAGATAGCTAGATCCCTCCGTATAACCCCATTTTTCCTGGAAATGAATAAGTCAAATGTAAGGAGAAAGTTCTTAGGGTCACTCTTAACAAATCAGAGGCTATACATGTACATTTCATAGGATAATTACAGTTCTTGAAAAGTGTCTTTAATTCTAAGGTGAGCCAGTCAAACTCACTTAAGCTTTGTCTTTAATTAATTTGTTTATGTTTCAAAAAAGAATAAATTTTCGATATTGTTTGACATTTAATTTATGGATTAAATGTAACCACTCCCTCCCCTCCCATCCTTGATGTTAGATTTATGGTATCATGGTTTGACAGATGGTTACATGAATTATTTTGACTGAGAATGGCTGTATTGCAAACACTGTGACAGTTGAGACTTGAAACAATCTGGAAACTCTTAGAAAAAATGGCAAATCTACAGACAGATCTCTCATATTGTCTTCCTGAATTGTGACTCTTAAAGAGATAATTAGAATTTGGTAAATACAAGAGATGCATGTTAAACAATTTTCTCCAAATATACATGTTTTAAAGCAATTGCAACCAGTGTAGATCCAGATCTGTGCTGTCTGATCAGGATCTGCACCGTTTGCTTTTTGTCAGAAATAAACTAATAAATAAACAAGCAAGAAAACTGAGTAGGTCCTGATCAGAATGCACAGATTTGCTATGTGATCGGGATCTACACTGGTTGCACAGGTGTTAAAACTTGTATCTATGGAGTTAAGGTTAAAAAGGTCCACTCAGACATAAAATCCTAGCACAGGTAAGAAGTTGAGAACCATTGCTAAGCAGCTTTAGACATGCATTGCTGATCCTCATCTGTAATAAACATTTTTACTTATCAAGTCAATTCACCATAAAAAACTGTGTGCTGGTAGTTTTAACTGAACAATGTGTTCATCATAACTTTGCCGTTTCTTAATATTTCTTTATCAAACTTTCATATTATACTGCTATTGACAACACGCCAAATTCTTAAGGTCAAGGTCAAATTTGATAGATTCATGCCCCTTTTTGTACTTGGATTTTGTCATGAAAACTTAACATTGGCTATAACTGCCATTTCTTAATATTTCTTTATTAAACTTTTAAATTATATTGCTACTGACAAAATGCTCAAGATGATGCCAAAGTCTTAAGGTCAAGGTCACATTTGATGGAGATATTCCCCTTTTTCTACTTGGATCACAAAAACTTAACGTTGGCTATAACTTTGCCATTTCTTTATATTTCTTGATCAAACTTTCAAATAATATTTCTTAAGACAACATGGTAGTGATAATGGCAAATTCTTTAGGTCAAGGTCACATTTGATTGAGTTATGCCCCTTTTTGTACTTGCATTTTTATTCTGACAAAGCACCAGAGGGCGACACAAGTGTTCGTCTGAACACCCATCTAGTTCTCTGTTTTTATAGGTTTTATCTTGTGTGCAGTCTGTGCAGATCTAGATAAGCTGTCATATCCATGCCTTTTGATCTTGATCTACCTTGTTCACTTCTAGGTCAGATATAAACAAATGAATCTAAAAGCTAACAGTGTAGATCCTGATCAGATGTTACAGATGTTCTGACTGATCTGGTTATACACTGTTTGCCCATGTGATAACAGCATATCCCATGGAGTTAAAAGGGTTAAACAATAACCTCAGATTGGCGGGTGATCTTGGAACCGCTCTAAGAAAGAAAATTGGGAAATTTGGTTGCACAACCGAGTTAGAGAAAACTCTGGACCAATTTTAGCCTTGTTTATGAGAAAGTTTTAACTTTGAAGTAGAAGAAACGCAATAACTAACGTGGAGGAAATAATAACTTGTTATCATCATTTATAAAACCATCTGTAATTATTATTATTTTGCTTTGATATAAAAAACCCAAAAGACTTAGTTTGATGGATGGTTGTTATGTAGGTGTTGGTTTTCTAAAACCTGCCTTATTTCAAGTAATTTGACATGAACTGAATGTTTCCTGGATGGCATACAGTATGTTGATTCCATAATCTGTAATTTGAAGTGTAACTGTACAAGATTTGATATATTGATGGGAATTATTTTGGCAAATGTCGCATATTTGCATCTTGTGCAGACATTAATTTGCATAATTGTACGATATTTATACCCCCGCTTCGTAGAAGAGGGGGGTATACTGTTTTACCCTTGTCCGTGTGTCCGTGTGTGCGTCCGTCCGTAAAAAAATTTCCGTCGCAGTTTTCTAAGCAACTATAACATGCAGCAGCCTGATATTTTGCATATTGCTTTATCCTATAGTCCCATATGGTGTAAAGCAATTTCATGCTCCTTGCTCATCTTCTTCCTGTTTGCCGCATATTTTTAGATTTTGTTACTATGAAGGTGCATTACATCAACCAAAAGGCATGTTAATTTTCCGTCGCAGTTTTCTAAGCAACTATAACATGCAGCAGCCTGATATTTTGCATATTGCTTTATCCTATAGTCCCATATGGTGTAAAGCAATTTCATGCTCCTTGCTCATCTACTTCCTGTTTGCCAAATACTTAGATTTTTACACATAGTTGACGTACATGCACAATTTCCGTTGCAGTTTTCTAAGCAACTATAACATGCAGCAGCCTTATATTTTGCATAATGCTTTATCCTATAGTCCCATATGGTGTAAAGCGATTTTATGCTCCTTGCTCATCTACTTCCTGATTACCGAATACTTAGATTTTTGCACATAGTTGACTTACATGCACAATTTCTGTTGTAGTTTTCTTAGCAACTATAACATGCAGCAGCCTGATATTTTTGCATATTGCTTTATCATATACGTGTATTCCCATATGGTGTAAAGCGATTTTATGCTCCTTGCTCACCTACTTCCTGTTCACCGAATACTTAGATTTTTACACATAGATGACATACATGCACAATTTCTGTCGCATTTTCTAAGGCACTTTAACATGCAGCAGCCTGATATTTTTTTATATATTTATATTTTATATGTATAATAATTATTGGTAAATACTAGGAAAAATTTGACACCCTTCATACATATGACAATTGCTTGCAAATTACATTTTGAAAGTCATATTTCTCAAAGCGGGGGTATCACTAGTGAGCATTAGCTCACAGGTTTATCTTGTTATACCATAAAATTATGCCCAGTTTTTTAACCTTTAACTCCATAGATACTCCTTTATTGCATGTGCAAATGTGCAATCAGTGTAGATCCAGATCAGCAGGCACATCTGTACCTTGTGATCAGGATCTAAACTGTTTGCATTTTGATCCATTAGGTTATTTCTGATCAATAAGTGAACATCCCAGATCCTGATCAGATGGCTGATCTGGATCTACACTGTTTGCACATGCGATAAAAGGCAAATATACGGAGTAATGGGTTTATCAACAAGCATGAAATAAATAAAACATGCTAAAAACCTACATGAAACAGTCTGATTTTACAGTAAAAGCAAAGAAATTTAAGATCTTCAAAGGCTGTTACAGGGTATGTAGGAAATTGAATAATGAGTTATTGTCAGGGATATCACTGCCGGCAAACATGACAGAGATTGAACAACGAGACAATTATATGTTTATCCATATCCATCAGAGCAGCACATTATGCTAACTACAGCAATCTGTAAATTATATCTGTGATTGTTTCTGACATCAAAAGTGAAATCCCAGATCACTGGCCATATTGGAAGGCTTGTTGTTGTTGTTTATGTTGTTTGACTGATCACAACTTGTAGGTCAGAAAAAGTCATTTGCGTCGCAGAATGCTTTTGAAGTCTTTTTTTCGTCCAACTGATTAAAATTGTCCTTTACTGCCTTTTTCATACATTTTATCACATATGGAATGAGATCAGCCATTCATGCCTTCTGGGCCCATGATCATAAACTAAGTTTTGAGATTTGAGGCTGATCTCCAGATTTAGTTTTATGATCTTGGGCACTGATCAGAATCTACACTGATCGTTTTTGTCCTCTGTTCTGAATTTGTTTTTAAGAATTGAGAGTTACAGGAGATTTCCAAGAATGTGAATAAAACAACCAACCATTTTGATAAAAATATATAAATTTAAATCTATAATAACAAAAAATATTAAATATTTTTTGGAACAAGTTTAAATGAATTGAACTATTCTGACAATTTATATACCTTGTGTGTTAGATAAATCATTTAGTTTTATAGGATCCATTTTCTAATACATTATTTTACCATTAACAAAGGAAACATATGGAAAAGGAAAAAAACCCATCTTCACTAGCAAACACTTCTATAATGTGCACAGTACTAAGTCAGCTATGTATATATGCACTTGAGTGAAAAAATGAAGTGAAGTTACCCTTTTGACTTAAACCCCTGTAACACTGGGCTGTGAAAATAAACAACACAATTGTGAATCGTATTCACAAGGTAGTTTCTTAAATGTCTCAAAAAAGTTAAAATTTTTTTACATGTGTCACATGCCTTAGTTTTTTTGTATTTTCAGAATTTTTAAAATTTTAAACATGTTGAAAGAATTTGTGCGGAAATTCATCAACTGAAGTAGATCTCCAACTGTTTTCTTTGTAGTTTCCATGAATTAAGACATTCTAGAAATTTGAGAAGTTTTGTAAATTGTTTGACTCATATTTGAAAATTTGAGCAAGAAGAAAACGAAGCCCTGCAACTCGTGCAAAGAAATTGAAAGCTTCGAGACATTAATTTTTTGAAAGTATTTTGAAAATGTTGTACGCAAGTCTCTTACTTGTCTCTTACATCCCTTCTCACTGTGACAGAGGTTTAAGGAACTAAAACTATGCAAGTCTTGTCACTAAAATTTGCAAAAAATTACAAAATGTTCTGTTAATTTGTGTTTCAAACAACATGCCAGGGTCACAGTTCAGAGTGACTACATTTAGGGTTCGTGGAATTAAACAACCACAGTGATATTAAAACAACATCAAAAGATGGAATAATAAATCATTTTGTAAACATCACTTTAATTGGCAGAAGATAATTTCTGAACATAATTTGTGGTGTCACTTGAAAGTATATAATTTGTTTGATTTCTGTTAAAAAAGTACTGGTTAAACATTTGTACTAAGTGCTCCTTGTTTAAAAACTCTGAAGTTACAATATTTGATTTATGAGAAAGATTTATCTTTATTACAGTGGTATCATTTTATATTGCTGGGATAAAATTTCATACAAAAGACAAAATTAATGACATTCGCATGAATATTAATTTGTGCAGTTGTATTATTCTCATAAAATTAAATATTCAGTGGTTAGTTGCTGAGGTTTGATTGTGTGCAACTTCCATAACAGAAAATCAACCCCGTTGGAACATGCCTTCTATTAACCCTTTCCTCCATACATACACCTTTATTGCAAGGGCATATTTGTGCACTCTGATCAGGATCTAAACTGTTCGCTTTTTGATTTGTTTGGTTATTTTTTACCAAAATGTGACCAGTGCAGATCCTGATCAGACGGCACGGATGTGCTGGCTGATCTGGATCTACTCCAGTCGCACATGCGTAAAAATGCATATAAATGGAGGAAAGGGTTAATTCTAAGACCAGCAGATGCATATTAACGTCCAGATCATGTCATGAAAATCAGATTGAAAAGTAGAGCCAAAGCTCTAGTATTATTTAAGTCTTTAAGTGCAAAAAAACTGATTAAATTTAGAACAGCTTGGATTGGATTTGTAAGATGTTTATCAACTGTTTCCAAACCCTTAACTTGATTTGTAGCTAACAAGATTAGGTTTGATTTAAAGTTCAGGCAATTCTGGAAAACATGACGCTGCAACAAAATTAGGAGATTTTATAGTGCAGCCACCATTTACATGGTGTAAGACAACCATTTCCACAAAAATAAAATCAGTTAATGAGTTGGCCTTCAAAAAAAGGTGAGTTGTGGAAATCATGTTGTCTATCAGTCCATCCGTCAGTTTGTTCGTCTTTTATCAAGGCTGTAACAGTATGTAACATTGCCATTTCTTAACTAGTTGTCATCAGGCTTTCAATATAATTTTGCTAATTCCCGTTTACTCCATACACATCTATCCATCTGATCTGGATCTACATTGGTCACTATTTGGTTGGAAATAATCTAATAAGTTGTAAAGCAAACATTTTAGATCCTGATCAGACAGCTCATGTGTAGATCTAGATCTACCTGGTTTGCCCATGGGATTACATACCTCACTCGCATACCTTGTCAGGTGCCTAGTCAAATTGTACCTCTGTACTGAAATTGTTTTTGTCTTCTATTTTCAGCCGATTGTTGTTGAAGATGTGAATGCCTTCAAGAGAGACATGGCGCTGTACCCTCTCGCCAAACCTTTCATAGACTTACAGAAAGCAGTATCTAAGTTATAACATAGAAACCTGTGCCCAAGATAAAAAAAACTTAATCTGGAGATCAGTCTCAAATCTCAAGCGTCTGATTGGCTGAAATGGCGACCAGTCGCCATTTCAGCCAATCAGATCCTTGAGATTTGAGACTGATCTCAAATCTTAGTTTTATGATCTTGGGCCCTAGTAATCTCATGGTTGTGGATGTCAGGAGTTATGGAAAAGCTGTGTGCATAGTAGAGTGATTATTTTATTATAAAACAGTATTTGAGAACATCCTAATAATAACATTTACAGATTATCTTCCTTGTGGCGTAAACACCTTATAACTTTTTTCATGAAAAATAAAGTGATTAAGTGCAACTGGACTTAGATTGTAAAACTGGGACTGTAGACAAGTCTCAAATCTCAAGCATCGGATTGGCTGAATGGAGATTAGCCTCCATTTCTACCAATTAGATGCTTTAGATTTTAGACGGATCTCTATTTTAAGTATTATGATCTTAGGCCCAGATCCTTTGTGGTGGTGAGTTTGCCATTGTTACCTTTCATTCAGTCAAAGCTCAAACTAGGGGCTGATCTAGAATATCACTTCAAAGGTGATTCAGAGACCAACGAGCATGTGTCCTCACAAATATTAAAAAGGTCATAAAATGGTGCAAAACAAGCATTCATTCTTCTGAAAAGAGACTGACCATTTGTTACTAACTTTTTTTTCTGTTCACTTTTTGCTCGGACTTATGGAGTACCTTTCACCCCCACATCATCTGGTTTCAAGTCTTGTGCTTAGCTATAACAAGAATTTGGGTAAGGGCATACACTTGGTGCTTTGCTGGACCACTTAGATGACATTTAGCCCTGTCCAGTGCTCATATTCTTTATATTTCATCATTTCACTTACAGCATCTGTTTTGAACTGTATTCAAGATTTCATTCAAACTTCACAGATGATAATTAAGGTATGATGTGTAGAATATTATCAACAGATGTATTTTTCCTTTAATCTTTTTTAACATTTTACCAGAGTTATGGCCCTTGGTTAGTTTCTGAATAATGCAAAAAATAATCATGTGTTTTAAACTCCTCAGTCTTTGTCTGACTGATTTACTGATAATAGATGATCATGAAGTAAAGAATAAGATTCCATGTGGCAAATACCAGTTTGCAGTAATGGGAACATTAAATGTCCTGTGTGCTCAGTCCAGTTTACTTACTATGTACTGAAACAAGTAACACAACAAAGCTATTTTTACTAAAATTGGCTTTTTGTAATTTTCTTCAACAAAGTTAAACAAGATGATATCAAATATAAGTGATTACAGATTAACTTTATGACAGCGGATCATTAGCTCAGTGGTTAGTGTATCTGCCTCCGAGTCCAGGGATTGCTGGTTTGATCCCCCGCTACTCCAACTTAATTTACTGACAGACTTTTGGGTAAGACTTAAAACTGACGCCAGTTTAGTGGTGCTATACAAATTGCACTTTAAAGAACCCGCGACGAGTCCTCTGTATCTTGCACTATCCTCCAGACACCTAAAATGACTAACACTCTTCTA
This sequence comes from Corbicula japonica, assembly GCA_038501625.1. NCBI lineage: Eukaryota > Metazoa > Mollusca > Bivalvia > Venerida > Cyrenidae > Corbicula > Corbicula japonica. The sequence continues at coordinate 1,251,223 of JAZAYU010000029.1, forward strand.
GAGGCATTGCTCATTACTGGTCTTGCGGTAGAGACAATAAATAAGTCTAAATACACACCTATTAACTTTATAAAATAGTCTGCCTTTCAGAATTATACAACATCTGAAGTGTATACATTTATAGTGTATGTTTTACAGAAATGTTAAAGCTTGCTTTTCAGAAAAGTCTGCACTGAGATTTTAGTTGTATGTGTTTTGTTTAAAAATGGTTAATATTGTTATCCTTGTTAGACCTGATTAGCTTAAATAATATGGTGTTTTAATCCTTTACTTCATGAAGCATATCTATTAACTGTTGACAAACAGTGTAGATTTTGATCAGCCACCACATTAGTGCCATCTGATTAGAATCTACACAGTTCACTTTAAGATTCATTAGGTTGTTTTTGACGATGTTGTTTTTGAGATGTGACCAGTGTAAATGCAGATCAGAAGGCATGGATGTGCTGGCTGATCTGGATCTACACTCATCCCACATATGATAAGATCTGTATACACAGTGACACCTCTCTATGAAGACCACCTCTGGGACTGGAGAAAATAGGTCTATATAGTGGGGTGGTCATAACCTTAGGGTTGAAAACAGTGCAAAACCATAAAAAAGACTTTGAGATACTGGTCTAATTATGGGTTGTGGTCTTTATTTCAGGGTAGTCTTCTAAATGAGGGGTTTTACGGTTTGGAATAAAGGGTTGTAAATCTTTTCCTGGCACCAGTTTTCTGGTCGATTTAAGTTGGATTTTCAGTAGTTTGTACCAGTTGCTGCCACAGGTGGTAATAATAACTTTATCACATACCAGGCCTTGTTAGTGGTGTGTGATACAGCCATGAAATATCTTCTTACATTATACATGGGTCATCTACTCAGCAAAAACAAGAAACCTGACACTTCATAAATTTGAGTAACTATCTGATTCATATATACAAAATCTATATTTATGCACACTCTCATAAAATGTAAGGCAATCACACTTTTTATGCCAGAATGCTCAGATTAGTTCAAAACATGTCAAATTTTCTTTTCCTAACACAATTCGCAATTCATCAACCTTATTCTGGGAGAATAGGTAAAATATGCAGTGTCAAGTTTTTTTTGTTAAGTGTACAACCCAGCTTATTGTCTGTTTATTATTATTTTTCCTGTAAATATGTTCACTTTTTACCAACATATACACAATTGTTTTATTTTTAAAAGTTAGTGTAAGACCAGTGATTGAAACATCTGCATAAAATATTCTCAGGGAGACTCAGTTTTAATGAAAAACAACAACAACAGTAAACATATCTTATTTATGACATCACTTTTTATGACATCACGACAAGTGCCCAAGGTTATAAAACTGAGCATAGAAACCAGTCTCAAATCTCAACCAGTTGCCATTTCAGCCAATCAGATGCTTGAGATTTGAGACTGGTTTCCATGCTCAGTTTAATAACCTTCAGCCAACATTGTCTGGATGGCACTCAGCTCCCCATACAGAGATATTCAGAGGTTAACATATTTTCAATTTGTTACTGGAAAGTAATTTTTTTATTCACAGTGAACAATAATAAATAACAAAACTAGTTTGTGGGCAATTTCTCTATTCTTTCAGTAAACACCAGAATGATACTATATATTTACAAAAGATGCTGAAAAGAAATTTCTAATCCCATTATGTAATAGTTAAAATACAGAAGTAATTGTTGATTTTTTTTTTGCAAAATCTTTGTATCTTTTAGATGATGTACACATACTTATTAAAACCTCTATCTTAAAGATGATGTACACATGAACTTTTATCACATAACTGTTATCAGTTTTTGTTATTTTTAAGTTATAAGGTTGTAGGTTTTGCCAGAGTAGTATGTATTTTTCTTAATAATATAACGTATTATTTCAACTTAAAAATATCGTTTTATTTAAAACATCAAAAATGCAATTACTGTCAAACCTGTCTTTAGCAGCCACCCAAGGGAGCGACAAATAGTGGCTGCTCTACACAGGTGGCTGTTTAAGACAGGTTAAAATGAGAACAAAATGTCAGTTTAGGATATATTCAAACTGGCTGTTTAAGACAGGTGGTTGCTATTCCCAGGTGGCTGCTAAGGCAGGTTTAACTGTATATTTTAATTCAAAAACCCACAAAAGGCTGTAAAACCAAGACCACTGTGTGTAGGATATTGTAAACTTAAACAGAAGGAGAGTGATGCTGTAGATGTTACAACTGTATTATTGTTTTAGAGAAATATTTATGTTTTATGTTTATTTGTAATCCTGCATTGTGACAGAGTTGTTGTTCTTATTATGTCCAAATTAGGAGTCTTGCTGCATCTTTTTAAAACTCCAGTGGTTTTGCTCTAACTGTTTAAAGAAAGTTTATTGTCATACTTATTAAAACCTCTATCATAGCAAACATGAATGTGTTCTGTAAAAGAGTAAACATCCATGGATTTGTTGTTTTCTGCGTACCTGTGTGAAAAACTGTCTATTTTTACTTCATTTTTTGTTAATCTTTTTACTTATACCATTGTTTCTGTCAAACTTTATCATGGTTTTGTCGATGAAATGATTGAGTTGTAGTTGTAGTTGTCTGCTATAATCATATACATTTCTTATCCAATTTTATCAAAATTCTTCATAAGTTGATTAGTAAGTGTTTAAAAAGCCAGACTTGTGTTTTGGAACAGAGCTACCACTCTTGGATATGACTGGAAATTTGATTAAAGTTTTCATAATTGATAACATATTTTCATTGTCCATCTTATTTATTTCAAATGAACAAGATTTTGATCATGCATCAATTCTTGGAAATGAAATGTAAACATTTAAGTTTCTAATCTTTGACTAAATTTCTGAATCTACCCCTTTGATAACAGCAGTTTCAGCAAGACTCCTATGAGATGGTCCAGACTTGCTTGCATCAGGGCTACAGGTTATAAAACTGAGATTGTAAACCAGTCTCAAATCTCAAGGATCTGATTGGCTGAAATGGCGATTTGAGATTTGAGACTGGTTTCCATGATCAGTTTTATAACCTTGGGCACAGGACATTATGGTACATATCATTCACATTAAGGTAACTATAATAAAGAAAAATATCAAACTCTCTCTTACGGTAATATGACACTGACAGCAATATATGAGGTCCTTTTAAAGAACCTTTCAATTGTTAAAGAACGAAATCAGCAGTTTTATTCTTTTGTCATTTATTTACACCACCACGAAATGCAAGGGCAAACACAATTTCTCATACTAAATACATTTGTTAGATAAAATGAACACACTTACAAGTATTGTTGTCATTATAATATTACGGATGATGGCATTTAATTCTATTGTTTTGTGTTGCTTAGTGTTTGTTTTTGAAAGGAAATTATAATTTTAGGGAATTTTAGATCTAGCTACAGCTCTAACTATTCTCAAGTATGTAAAATAGAGATGCATAATTAAATAAGTGCAAAGGATTATTGAACTGCATTTTGATATTAGAGAGATTTTGATAATTTTATCTTCATCAATGACAGTGCAATGACGACTGTCATTCCACCTTGAAATCAATACCTCTTCTACTTTAACTATATTCCTGATTGAACATTTCTATGCGCCAGAAAACTGGGACATTAAAGGTTTCCAAACAGTTCAAAGAGCTAAATTTAAAGGAAGGAAAATTAAAGAAAAAAAATAAGCATTTAGTGTAGAAGTATTATAATTGATTTGTGACAGTATTAATGATGTATGCTCATTCCAGGGAAAATGTGCTCTCATTACCAATTAACTCTAAAACGCAATATTACATTCCCAGGTGAACCATTTTTCTTTCAGATAAAAAGAAATAAACGTCTTTTTGCAAACAAAATAGCGCATCCGGTCTTGCCCGGTAGTGCCTATCGCTCATTTTGCTATATCAAGCTTATTTGCTTTTTATGTTCGTTTTTATTTTGTGCATTTTTTCTCTTTTTTCCTTTCGAGATTGCTGTATTGTTTCTGTGTGATAACAGCCATATCCCATGGAGAAAGGGTTAATTTATTGTGTCGATGACTTGTGTCGATGACTTGTGTCTTCGGCATACTGAAGTAATATGTACTGTGATTTCACATAAAAGTTATTATTACTGATTATTTGCAGACAATTTCGGCACCGAAAATAAAAAAATATTAATAAAATTCACAAAATATTGTATTCCATATCTTCCAAACGTTGACATTCTGTTTTAGATAATACATTTTCGGACATTTTCGGACTGATTAAAAAAATCCGCTTTAGTCGCTATATCATTTTTATTTGATGATAAATTCTAAGTTTTATTGTATATAAATTTTCATAGTAAATGCTTTGATAATTTAAAACAAATACAGCTCTATTACTGAAATATAAATCCCCATTCCAAATCGTTCACAACATAGTTGTATTTACACAATTTCTTCGAACACTGAGTTAGTAATTCGCTTGATTGTTCGTATCATCATCTTTACATCATCAACAGGGCCCAAGATCATAAAACAAAAACTGGAAACCACTCTGAAATCTCATTGATCCGATGCTTGAGATTTGAGCCTGGTTTTATGATCTCATTTTACGAAAAGTTTCTTATTCTGACTTTTTGGTTCATAAATCATTATTTGAAGAACATGTTTATATTCATTTTTTAAAAAGGTATGTTACTTATTTGTTAATTAGCTTCCTTCTTCATTTCTGGCTTGTTTCGTTTGTAATAAAAACTGGAAAGATTTCTTATTGTTTTTCATGCCATTATTATATGCTGGTAAAATTCTGTTAAACAATAATACAATAATAAATTTAGCTAATTCGTTTGTTTGTTAAGCAATATCTTCTCCCTGATATAATAATATAATCATTGAGCAAATTTAATGCACAGTTGCTACAATTCTTGTTATCATATTACTATTACCGGAATGATCGTCAGTGAAAAATTTAACCCCATAATTAGTTTAAACAATATTTATTTCGTGTAAATATAGTAAATAATCAAACAATACCAAGTATATTGACCCCATATTAGCTTATTAAAATAAATCGAGGGTGTTTCATACCGGAATTTGCCATTCCATGAATATTTTCCATAAAATCTTTAGTTTGCCGAGTGTCTTATTTGTACTCTCTTAAGCCCCTGCCATCATGTCGTAACCCCATTCAGCGTTTGCGCATGTACATAAGTTTGACCCAGTGAGAATGTCTTCTTAACAGATCAAGCATTGTACTTTTGTCGTCTTACATATTGAGATAAATAATCTTATTTGCTGTGTTTTTCCTAACATCTGACAGTCCTGGGAATATATATTAATCAAATCACCTGGGTTGCAATAAGTCTAGTTCCAAAATAGTATTGCCGCAAGAAATTATGATGCAAAAAGAAAGAAATGATTTATAATAGCAAATCATACTTGCTTTTTTCTAGCGAATTGAATTCTTATAATCTTGTGGCAAAACCATTACCATTTTATATTCTTAGATTATTTCAGTGAAATGCTATTTCTATGTCACAATTGAACCTGATTTAAATCTCCAGTGATAAATTGATTTCCACTGATCTTTCCAAGGTGATAACCCATTAGGTTCTCATTTTCGTTTATTGTTTGCGGTATGTATTTAGTGTAATATTTTTCGATGATAAAAAGAGGAGGGTACGTGGTTGGGCAAATCAAAATATAAATGGTACAAGAAAAATATTGGTGTGGTAAGACACAATATTAGTATATTAAAATGATATTGCGCATACTGGCAATCGAACCCGTACCGTACAGCACCAAGCCATGTAAGTGTGATTACGCTACTGATTGGGCTAGCCGGGACAACGCTCAAAAAGGTTGCACGGATAATCCTGATAAACGTAGTCATAACATGCCACCGTTAACCGATGAGGCCTATTCACTGATAACAAGGCAATTTTTTGGTGGGACAAGACAAAAATTGCTGGGGCATTGTTAGGGCAATGCTCCAACTGCCACCTACCTCCTGCCACCCGCCCACCAGCTCCATCAAATTTTAAGCCAGCGATATTTGGTCTGCACCATGATCCCGAGGCAGTCATCCAGTTTGTGAACGTAGAGGTTAAAACCTAAAGCTTTTCAAAAGATTTGATTCCAACAATGACGGACAAAAAAGAAGACTACCTTATTTCAATAGGGCTAAGTAATGTACACTGAATTGCGAAACAGATCCTTTTTATTTTGTTGTTATCAAGTTGACCAATCAGGCCTTTTTGTTCTATCTTTTGCTCCGATATATATATTTTACAATTAGTTTAGTATTTTTAATAACGAATATTTATTATACATATATTATACCATTGATAAATATTATATATTTTAATCTATTTATTAGATGCCGTGAAACATTTATTGTTAAAACAATATTTGTTCAATCAATAATTTAAATAATTAGTCTAATTCAATGCAAACAATTATTCAATAATTTGCATCTTGGGGAAGCTGTGTGTTTGTTACGAAGGTTTTCATTGGTTAACATAAAAAACAATATGGCTCCCAGAACTGTTATGGTGACAGTTAAGACTTTTTAGACATAGATGCGAATCAGCCCCGTTCAAACTTGAAGATAAGAGGTAAGTGGGCAAACTGTACCAGGGTGTTCAGCCTAAATGGTGGCTGACGTACTTTGAGCGAGGAATTTGGTGGCTGATTTCCAATATGGCGGATAAAATCGTAAAATTTTGATACTTGTGCGGATATTTTCACACGGTAAGCACATAACATTAAATTATTTCCTTAAATGACATATCCCATTCGGATCTACGATGTTTACGCTTGACTCGGTTTTTTTATTTGAGCTTCCTAGCTGTCCTAACAAAAAAGTCATTGAAACAAAACCTTGCACGGTTTGTTGTGTATTTTTATTGTCCCTCGCGAAAATATGTTGTGCTTTATAATGTATGCTAGACACATGCCACAATGGAGCATTTTTACACCAAAATATGTCCAAAATGGATTGTTTTTATTTTCTGGAAAAAATATATTCACGAAAAAAACGTTCTATCGCCAAAAAATTAAGGTTTAAGCTCAATTCCTGTGGCTGATGTACTTTTAAGCCATATTTGGTGGCTGCTGTCTAGTAATCTCTTACAAAGAGTCGTACCGTTCCGTACTCCCACTAACACAAAACGTTGAATGTCATGTGTCGAGACAAAAATAGGCTTTTTGGTGCATTTTTGCACAAAATGCTGGGCTTACTGTATTTCTCTATCATATCACTAAAAGACTTACCGCCTAGGCTGCTACTTTTATGTGGATTTCATCTTTCTATTGTTAATCTTAGATCAACTGTGTCTGTTCCATATGTACAATAACAATATACACTAAATCCAGAGGTTCTCTGAAAGTTCACGATATGTCAGGAGTAGTAAATGCAACCGATTCAATTGCATTTATTGCATGTCCTTGTTTTCAAACACATTTTTTTTTCAAATAACACACACAACAGCAGCAGCAGCAAACAACTGTGTCACTTTGTGATGAAAACAAACATTATTCTCTCCTTAAAAAACCGTTCAAAACGTTGTCGCAAACACAAAGCTAAATAACTGTTGATTGTTTTTAATTATTTTGTTGCTTTCAAAACAGTCCCATTGAATTAAGAATTAAATGCATTTCATATATTTTCTGTTGAATATCTACTATACAACGAAACAGAAAAGTTTAAATATGCTTTGGGGCCCGGCATTTCTCAATAGGAACTGGATATTATCTTTTTAAAAATTATGAGATAAATCAAATGGTCTTCAAAGAGTCTTAAAAACCATTGACAGTTTTTTTTCGGCGTTAGCTGTCTAAGCTCACTTTTGACCTAGTTTTTCGACCAATGAAATGTTGTAAATAATACTCGTATTCTCTTATTATGCAGAGGGAAAATGAAATAAACTATTTCGATTGGTAGCTATTTTCACCAGAGAGGCATCTAGCAGGGTGGAGAGGTATCTAGTGGGATTTTTATTATTATGCAGCGGAAAAATCAAATAGATTAATTCGATTGGTTGTTAGTGGGCGTTGTATTGGAGGAAAAACATATTTACGATTTAAGTAACCAGTTAAGTCAATATTGATGGCTTAAATACAATATTATATGGAATATTCTTGGGTGTCAGGTAAACACTTGCATACAATACACAGTGTAAAACGAAAGAGAAGTGTAGATATTCCTAGTTCTTACTGGTTCCTTTCTAGTTCCTTTGATAGTGATTGTTAATTTCAAGTACGAAATACAAGTTTATTGTAGTGTAGTGGCTAACACTCTCGCCTCTCAAGCGGAGGCCCCGGGTTCAATACTCAGGACGGACACTTTTTTTAAAGTTAATATACGTAAAAGTTTGTAGATTTCGCTCTTGTAACAGGCTGTTATTATTTATATTTATTAAATTTCAAGGACATTTATTCATCTTGAATTCTCTCTCTACACGAGGTATTTTATTGAAACTGAATATTTTGCTTCAGTATCTTTAATCGACTTGTTATCACTGTATGAAATTGTTGCAACAGCTTCAACATTTTTTTGAAAGACACTTTCAATAAATTTATGAGTTGTCATGATTCGGTCGCTTAATCTCTAAGTCATACTAAGAAGGCAGGGAGGGTTCGTCGACAGCTATAACAAATAAAATAAAATAACTAAACTGTGTCTGCTTTGCCTCTCTGTATTTCTTTCTTTCTTATATACATGTATATATAAATCTTTTCCATCAACGCCGTTTATCTTTTTTAAAGATATTTCTTGTTAAGTTTTGTTTTGCCATGCGAGACTAACAGCAAAAGTACACAGCAGATTACACATAGTTAAAATAAAATACAAGGTCCCGTGGCTCAGTGGTAGCGCATCGGACTACCAGTCGAGACGACTCTCATTTCTTCCACATTGTTAGTCGGAAAATCAGATTTTTATCTAGACTTTCTTCAATCACGGAAAAATGCATATGCGGTCGAACTGCATTCAGATATTTTCGTAATGTAAAAATAATCAAAAAGAGAAAACTAAAACATCGCTCATTTCGCTCATCTATATTGGTCAATACCTAGCCTGATGAAAGACCTACGAGTATTAGTTGAGGCGGAGTCAAATGTGTAGTTTAAATGTTTGTAACCTTCCCCATGATCAGTATACCGATTTGGTAGGCTATGCCTTCCCACGAAAGCTGCAAGTAGATCAATTGGCTGTCGTTACATGACTGAATTGTTGTTAAAGAATACGAACGAAATAAATAAATTTACAACGAAGCAAACTATTTCTGAGACGTTCTGAACGTTTTTTTTGTCATGTGAGAATAATGTTTGTTTTTATCACAAACTGACACAGTTGTATGCTGCTGCTGATTTATTTGAAAAAAAAAGTTTTTGAAAAACAAGGACATGCATTAAAATGCAATTTAATCGGTTGCATTTGCTACTCTTGACAGATCTTGAATCTTCACGGAAACCTTTGGCTTTAGTGTAATTTTTTTTTGTATATTTGTAACAGAAACAGTTGATTTAAGATTAACATTACAATGCTGAAATCCACATAAAAGTAGGAGGTAAGGAATGTTTGTGACATGATAGATAAAAACATTTAGCCCATCATTTTTGTGCAAAAATGCACCAAAGAGGCTAATTTTGTCTCGACACAATACGTTCATCATTTTGTATTAGTGTGAGTACGGAACGGTACCGCTGTAGGAGATTACTAGACAGCAGCCACGAAATATGGCTTAAAAATACATCAGCCACAGGAATTGAGCTTAAACCTTAATTGTTTGGTGATAGAACGTTTTCATGTGGATATAATATTTTCCAGAAAATTAAAACAATGCATTTTGGACATATTTTGGTGTAAACATGCTCCATTGGGCATATATTAAAAAACACAACATATTTTCGCGAGGGACAATAAAAATACACAAAAAACCTTGCAAGGTTTTGTTTCAATAACTTTTTTGTTAGGACAGCTAGGAAGCTCAAATAAAAAACCGTGTCAAGCGTAAACATCGTAGATCCGAATGGGATATGTCATTAAAGGAAATATTTGAATATAATGTGCTTACCGAGTGAACATATCCGCACAAGTATCAAAATTTCACGATTTCATCCGCCATATTGGAAATCAGCCACCAAATTCCTCGCTTAAAGTACGTCAGCCACCATTTAGGCTGAACCCCCTGTGTACGCTTCACGGCATTTTAAAATATTTAAGATGCTGTTTTTGCGGTTTCGCATGTGTAGCTAGGATCGCAAAAAAGTTGCCAGACATGCTCTTTTTTTAGATCTTTACACTTTTAGTGTGATTCAGGTACATTTCTGGCTCCGTCTTCAGTTTAACTTGCATTTTTCAAGGGGCATACTAACAAGTGTGGGTAGTGCAAAATATAGGTAGTTAACATATATATATATATAAAGTATGATTTAATGAAACAGTAGGGAATTTACCATGTGTAAGTGGCAAGCATTTATTTTGGTTGTTGGCAATAAGAAAGCTGTGAACCGATGAATGTTTGAAATTCTGCCTCGTCGGAAGACCAGTTTTCGCGACCAGATTTTGAAAGTTAATGGTATTTAAAATTTAATTGGTATGTTTTTGAGTTCATTTTGCTTAGTTTTCATAGACTAAAAGTCACTGTGATGTCAGTTATGTGCCATTTGTGTTTCAAGTATGTGCTAGTAGGGAGCAAGTGGACTTGTCGTGTCAGCTGTGATTCTTGGGTTTTGCGATATATCAAAAATCGTTATTGCCGCCAATCTACATCCACTGTCATGTAACAGCTGCCCTGTACCAAATAGTGGGTACCCTGTGGCGGTCCGCAAGATGGCGACCAGTTAAGCGACATAAAGGTATGTGCTATTTTGTTTCCAATTTGTATACATACTGTAAGGTATAGACTTGTATACTTGGATCATATAATGAAAAGGATTGTTGATTGATTAAATGATTGCTTGTTTTATTGCCGGTTTGTCTGTTTGACCCTGTAATTGATAAAAATAAATGGCCTTATTGGCTATTTCAAAATTGAAGCGAGAGCGACGACTGATTTCGGCTTTTTATTCTATGACAACTTTGTTGTTCTCGTAATATGTGATATCCCGCGCCTCTAATTGCCTATGTTGTGGTAAAACTATTAAACTGAACAATCATTTTGTTTTTAAGAAAATGCGATTCAAACAAATTGTTATTGGTACCATGTACCGCCCCTCGGATTATAACAGGGTACCTTGTTTAGCCGTTGGATTAGTGTCGAAAAAGGTACCCCGTATGGTCTACTTTCCCATAAACACAGCTACCCTGTAGAACTCATTTCTTCTTCTTTGTATGACCAATTTGTATGTGGCATATTGTATATCTATAAATGTTATCTTTTCCAGTGGCCGTTCCTATATGCAGCCGGCAAAACTGAAGTTGTGTTTTTGTTCATTGTGCCATGTTATCGTTACAAATATAATCCTTTTTAAACTCAAGTTCTCCCTTCCTCTCTATTATTACACTATTATAGGCCGTTGAACCAGGTGTTCAACGAAAACCTTTTATCATAATCTTGATTCGGTGGGCGGGCGGGCGGGTGTCCACTCAATAACTTGAGTTTGCTTTGGCCTACGCCAAACTGTGTGTGGGTAGGTTTATTGAAGACTACTCAGGACTGCTACCCAGATGTTATCAAGGTGAATGACTACTGGAGGGCGGTATTATCGGTATATTGCGATTCGAGTCCTTGGCGATACGTTGTATTGATATGGTCTCCTAATACATGTACCGGTATGCTCGGGAAAATTCGAAAAAGTCCATAAATTGTAGCCAAATTATTAAAATTGTTTAATGTTACTTAATAATATCCGTGGTTGAATGTTACTTAATAATATCCGTAAATTGCTCTGTTTTCTTGCTTTACATACGTTGAAATGTCGTTAATTATAACAGCGAATGTACCAGATCTCGGAATAGTAGGGGGTACCTTTTTCGACACTAATCCAACGGCTATACAAGGTACCCTGTTATAATCCGAGGGGCGGTACAGGGTACCAACATCAATTTGTTTGAATCGCATTTTCTTAAAAACAAAATAATTGTTCAGTTTAATAGTTATACGACAAGATAGGCAATTAGAGGCGCTTCAAAGGGATATCACATATTACGAGAACAACAAAGTTGTCATATAATAAAAAGCCGAAATCAGTCGTCGCTCTCGCTTCAATTTTGAAATAGCCAATAAGGTCATTTATTTTTATCAATTACTTTGTCAAACAGACACACCGGAAGTAAAACAAGCAATCATATAATCAATCAACAATCCTTTTCATTATATGATCCAAGTATACAAGTCTATACGTTACAGTATGTATACAAATTTGGAAACAAAATAGCACATACCTTTTCGTCGCTTAACTGGTCGCCATCTTGCCGACTGCCACAGGGTACCCACTATTTGGTACAGGGCAGCTGTTACATGACAGTGTACACCAGTATCGATTGTCCGCCCACATCTCCGCATGAATGTAAGCTTTGAAACTCTATACAGCGTATTTAGATAAAACAAATGTTGATATCCCTTTTGGGACTTATCATATAACAAAGCAAAATGATTATTTACCATAACCATATGAAGATGCCTGATTGTTTCATTCCGCAATCTCTTCTGGTACTGCACACTAATCATCTTCTGTAATGTATTGCGAGGGTTAGGTTACTGCACATCTCGTATATACTAATAAAAGTTTGCTAAGCACCCATTTTTTTTTCTACAAATCTTTTACCGTTTGCCAGTTTTAGTTTTATTTCTTTTTAATGCCACGGATTTCCATAGCGTTCACCCTGCGACCTCTGTGCGCGCCCGCGGAGCTCGTGTGGCGTTGTAGGACACCGTACTGCGTTGCTATGGCGACCTTACGGCGAACTTACTGCGCTCTTTTAAGAACGCCGGGCGACGGCGTTTGTTTTGTTCACGCTCAAAGTGAGCGCCGTCTGTCGGCGTTCTGAGCGATCCCACTGCGTCTTCTGGCGATGCCACTGCGTTGCTGCGACGACGATGCTTGCGATCGTACTGCAGTCACCTCGGCGTTCTTGCACGCCGGCGGATCGCCGTAGGAACGCGACCCTAGTGTGACAGGGGTTTAAGCACCTGATTGGTGATTGATAACAATATAGACAATGTTAACAAATGAATGCGTTTGATGGATAATATTTATATACGTGGTGAAAAATTTATGGAAGTTAACAAATTCCAGAAATATATCAGAAACATTCCAGCTGCGATTTGACAGTTTGAAGAAAATGATATCCGTTTTAAGACTTTTTTGCTAAAAGCTGTCTTTGCACTTTTTTTAGCTTACTTGAAAAATACTGTCTCTTATTTAGGAAAAAAACATTAAATAATTCGTAAGTAATACCAAGGTTATTGCCTTTGATGAAGGCTCAATGTTTTAATACCCCTGCCTTCTTCAAAAATACCCAAGCCTCCACCAAAAGCATAAATGTTTGGGCTGGTCTATTGCAATACATGTAGTGTGTCATAAACGTTTAATTGTTTTAAAGGTCAATGCAAGTACGCAATCACTCTAAATAATCAGTTCACCAAGAACTGAAAGCACACCCGCTAAATTTATTATCGGCAGCGATTGTTTCTTTTAATTCTTTGAAGCATGGAGTAGAAAAAGTGGCGAATATGTTATGTGTCTCACAATAATTAATTATTCCGCGAAGATATAGAGCTTTCTATGAAGAGAACAGTTAATCTTGTTTTAAATTAACTGCTTTCTTAACGCATGTCTTCGCCGCTCCTATAAAATATCAATGCATTGAAATAAAAACCAGTATTTCAATCGAACAAACAAATATCCTCTATGTCTTTTTTCCTGAGAATTATCGCAAATATTAAAATAAATGTGTAACGATGAACAATAAGTTTTGTCCTAATGAGAATAATTTTAACGCCAAGAAACCAAAGAAGATATTAATAACATGACACAAATATTATCTCGTATAAATGACGTCAATTTAAAAGACAGGAGTCACAAGGGTCTGAGTAATAATGCATAAAGAATGTTTCCATTCTTATGGCTGTACAATGTTGCACTAAAATCTTAGAAATGATTAAAATAGGCATTTGGTTTAAACGTATTAAAAATATGCCGACCAGTTTCAGGAATTCGGACTGAAAACATATGGTTCAGGGCCGCAAGTTCAGTAGGAGAACTTTCCACCATCAACTGATCCAAGTAGAGTCTTGGACAGGACAAGTTTGTCTTCTTACATGTTATACTTTTGAGGTTAGCAGACATAAACTATATAAACAGAAAGAACACCCCAGGAATATCTCTCAGTGCTTGTTTGCTTATAGTTAGCCTAATTCGATGCCGATATTTAATGACTGAAACAAAAGAACTATGCTTTAATTTCTGTATAAGCTATTATAAAAACAGAATCTCGCAATCAACTATGTATTGCGATATACATCACAAGCTGTATTATAATTTGAAAGTTTCTAATAATTACATAAATATAACCAAACGTGACCCTTGGTTTAGAAACATGTTCGATATATAAAATTAAACGAATGTATATGAACTAAGATTTATCATATCAAGCGGCTTTAAAACACTCTCTTCTGGGACTGTATTATGACATAATATTTCTGAGAAGCTGCCAAAGTTTTATGTTACAATACTGAAGTCGTCGATGAGATGAATACGTGCGTGTTCTTCCATTTCATTTTATCAAAGTGTCTTGTAGAAATATAACAATATTTGAAATTATTAAATTAAGCATATATTAGCAAATATTTCGACCCTTTTGTGATTCCAGATGAATCTCAAGACCAATTGTACGACGCTTAATAACATCACGGTTCTCTAGAAAAACGAACAAGCTGTGAAATATACACACTGTAAGATGTTGCAAGCGGGTCATCACCATCTAAAAATGGAAAATGTACAATATTCAAATAAAAAAATTAAGTAGTTTTGGTTAGATCAAGTAAGTTTGCTTGCTTTTCTGAATTGTTTGCTTTGCTAAGCTTGTGTTCATCAGGTAATATTTTATTGACCCCAGATCGAAAGTGGTTATTATCTATATTTTACAAATAGTCAAAATAACAGGAGTGTTGTTAAAAGCTGTAATAACGTATTGATGTTCAGAAGAAAGAAATAACATAAATTCTCTGTTATAAAAGTATAAAACAGATCAACAACAAATGATGTGCAATTAGTACCCTTAGGGATGCCTATTACTTGTGTATAAAAAGAGGTACCAAACCTAACACAAACATTATCCAAATACTCGATCGGATCTTGACAAGCCCATAAAGTATAATGATAAGAACTATCTGTATAAAAGCTATATGTTATGACAAGCTCTAAATTGTTTTCTCTTGCAAATATTTTTGTTCAAAAAGACAGGTGAGCTTCTCGCCGCAATGTCCCCTTTTTACACAGCAAATAGTTACAATCAAAATAAATAATATGAAAGAAAATACTATGTAAATGAATACAATGTGTTAATGCGTTTCTTTTATGCGAAGAATACATCCAAATTAAAGTCCCTAATCGGTTACGTGCCGCTGTGGTGAACTCCAGCAAATTAATATGGAATATTTCTAAAAAAACGCATATTAATTTAAAAGACGTTGCTCTCCGAAACTATTTATTTCTTTTATGTCTTTATTGATAATGATTTAGGTTTCATAATCTTTTGTCATTTTTAAGAGTTATAAGTACACACAATCCTCAATAAAAATAACTGATTATATTAAAAATAAATATCAAACAGCTGTGGCTGGGGCTAAACAGCTTTCTGAAAATTTATACAGGCGTTTTCATAGTATAAAAACGTTATTTAAAGATAAAAATGTTCGCATTATACATGAAGTATAAAAACGCAAAGCAGGTGGTCACATTATTTAAAAGAGGTTTGATTAAATATTCTTGCACTAAAGCTAGTTCTGCTAGCTGAAAGGCTTGAATGTCAAGTGAAAATTGGTTATTATTAAATTGTATGGTTTTCGGAAAAAAAGTGTTGTGCTATATTAAATCTACAGTGGGAGACATATTATTTTATAATTTCATCCAAATGGTTCATAATCTAACATTTTTATATAAATTTACTACTTACACAGTACGCCGCCATTTTAGCTCATGCCAGACGTACTGTTTGATAGTACGTCGGGTACCAGACTAAATAGCATGTTCTTAGATGAATATAAGATGTAATGTAAAGAGCACGGATATTTAGTAGCTATACTAAAACCAGATCTTGCAACCGTTTGTTTATTTGAGAACCTGTTTGGGCAAGTGTGAGGTTGGTGCATCCTAGAACCTTGTTGAAACTCCTGGTGGCAAATGTTTTGTCACTGACCGTTCAAAGGCGGTAATCCCTCAGGTTCTCTTTTTTGTTAATTGATAGTGGAATCTTTTAAGAAATAGATCGTTATACATAAACCCACGTGCTCTTTTCCTCTCTATTTTTGGTCTGGCTATTACTGATTATGCATATTTCACTTTTTTTAACTTAAGATGAAACTTCTCATAAAGTCACAAAGATATTTATTATCGCGAAAAATGACTTTCCAGGGTCGTAGGTGTGATGACATTTTAAATAACTGTGTAATCTACTTGGTAATTACGAGAATATACATTTTCCTTAATAAGAAAGCACAAAATTCTCAAAAACAAGCTTAATGTAAAAATACTTTTCATTGCCGTAAATATAGTCCCCGAGGACGTGACTTGAAAGCATTCTCAAATATCTAGACATAATAATTCTCCAGGGACTGATTATACAAGATACAAGAAAAGGTCGATTTTAGGCATGACATTTTTATACTTCGTGTTGCATTGTTCCAAGTTTTATTGTATGATATGACTCATGTTTACCGTGAGTAAATAAGAACTGTTTTTTTTTCTAGGACATTTAATTCTTAACAAACGTCCACATTTAGAAATGTTTCAGAAAACTGATTTCATTGTATGTCGGTGTGTATTATTTCTGTCATCGTGTTCTTGCTGATTTGTTTCTAGGGACTTAGGTCACGATAAGGTCATTGAGAACCCACCTTTTTTACTTCACAATGCTATCAGATTCTTATGTTTTCTATGTTTGATTGCTTTGCATGCAACATTGTCAAGTAGACGGGTGGGTTATATACTGTTCAGTATCATCAAGAATATACTTCCTGCTTTTTAAATTTTGCCGTTGTCGTTGTCTGTGATTTGCAGGATTTATCTGTCACAATTCCATTCTGTTTAATTCCGCCGATTGTTTTCTAGTTTAGGGAAAATCCATTCTTGTATCTGGGGACCATACGCCGTTGAACATGGAATGGTATTACTCGGAAAATACTGCATTGAAGGTTTCATGTTCGTCGCCATATATA